>CANIUD010000629.1:1165000-1697740 GCA_947470075.1 Closterium sp. Yama58-4 | reverse complement strand
AGAGTAAGTGCGGTACTTACCTATGTGGATGGTACCAAAAGTACGCATGTTAAGTACTCCATATGGTTTGTATACCATGGGTAAGCGTGTTACTTACCTACTCGGTGTTGGTGTAAGGGCCTATAAACTCAAGCTATTAGGACTTATCAAACTTAAAACCTCTCCTCGGGGTCACCTCCAAGGGTCCCTGGGTGCCTGGTACAAGACCAGCCCCTATCCTCGGTCCGGTTTTGTAGAGAGAGGGATCAAGAAGGACTTAGTCAAAACAGCAGAGCACCTTGAACGTCGCGCAGCGTGCCGTGCAGACCGTCGATCGGATTAAGCTGAGAATTCGCTATATCGAAGCTCGCTCCAAGAGCTTTAAAATGAGCCAAGTTGCCTCGCGAAAAGTTCTGCCATTACGAAGTTATGGCTCAGACGGGTTTTGCCTAGCATTAGAGTGCTAGCGTACTAGCGTTGACTCGGGTAGCATTCCGCCGTCGAACCGCGAGAAACGAAATTCCAGCGAGGAAGGAATTCGCATGAATCAATTGACTATATTCAGGTACAAACAGAGAAGGATTAAATAGTTCTAGCTAGCAAGGACCTTGGGAATCAACCTGGGAACAACCAGGGATGATCCCAAATAATTCCAAGCAACAGAACCAACCTGGCTGGACAAAATAGCAGGTGGTAGGTTGGTAAACACCTCTGGTTCTGTTTTTCCAACCTGGGAAAACAACAACCAGGTTCAGGTTCTAAAAACAGAACCTGTTTTGTCTTTGCCCAACCAGCCAATGCTGGTCCGCTGGTTTCCCCTGGCCTTGTAGCATGCAGATACAGACAAACAACATCCAACCTTCACCTAAATTGTACCCCTATAGTGGCCTGCCCTACACTATAGTTAACCAAACAAAACAGTACAATTTCGAGTTGGATAGAACTGAATCTGCGCAATCAACTCAACCGAACTGCAAAGCTTCCATCTTGGGTTCCTTTGCGAGCTCGTCCTTTCTGCTTGCACTGTTCATAGCGCGTACAATGTTGTGCCGAAGCGCACATTGCGCGAGTACCTGCAAATGCATCAAGCGAAAAATGCGAAAGCAAACAAACACACGAACACACCATTCACACACAAATGCATTCGCACACGCATACTCGTACAAACAGACGGCAGGATGACGTGCAATGTGCATTTGCACCCACACACTCCGCCTCAGCCTGCGGCTGCATCCCCGTCATTCCATGCTAGTTCATGCTCATTCCACTCATGCGCACACAACGCCAATGAGGCTCATCCGCAAGCCTCTTGGTGAGAAAGTCTGCTGGCTGCTGGTGAGTCTTGATGTAGATCGGATCACCGTCCCCCTCTTCACCTCCTTGCGCAGCCAGTGCCACTTGATACGCATGTGCTTGTTCAGCCCATGAAGCACAGCGTTTTCTGGCCATCCCAAGAGCCCCCTTGCTATCACAAAACAGCGGCGTAGCAACTTTCTGCTCCTGGCCAATCTCCTCTAACAGCCTCCTCAGCCAAATCACCTCCTTCACCCCATGGAACATCGCCATGTACTCTGATTCTACGGAAGAGAGTGCCGTCTCCGTCTGCTTCTTGGACCTCCAACTAACAGGTCCTCCCCCAACTACGCAGATGTATCCTCCCACAGATGAGGAATCCTCCTTCTCAGAAGCCCACGTAGCATCGGTAAAGCAAGTGAGAAATAGCTTGCCTTCTCCAAGCCTCTCCCCTTCTCTTTCAGCACCTCCACCCCTTTCTGCTTCACCTGTGCAGATGCGGAGTATTGAACTCCAATGCTTGGGTGAGAGTTCAGGTACTTCACCACACGCTCAGCTGCATCCACCTGCTCCTCTGATGGATTCTGCACCACCCTAGCCAGCTGCCCAACCGAGAAAGAGATATCGGGCCTCGTGTGAACTGCTGCGTACAAGAGGCTGCCCACCAAGGACTGAAATTGCTGCTGCTCCTCGGCTTCAACCCCTTCATCCTCTGCAGCCTTCACAAGCTTGAATTCTGCTGGCAGGGGAGTTGCAACCTTGCGCTCATTCTCAATCCCATACTTCTCCCCCAGCTCCTTGATGAACTTCTCCTGGTGCAGCTTCAACCACCTGTGATCTGGATCCCTCTCCACGTGCATCCCGAGGTAGTACTTTACCTCCCCAAGGTTCTTGCACTTGAAGTTCTCCATCAGTTGCTGCTGCACTTTCTGGATCTCCTTCATGCTGCTGCTGAAGAGAAGAATGTCGTCCACATAGACCAGAAACAGCACCAGCTTCTCCCCCTCGCCCTTGAGAAAGAGGCTCTCATCACAGCTGCTGGTCCTGAATCCCATCTCCTCTAAAACAGCTGCCAACTTCTGGTACCAGCAGCGTGGCGCCTGCTTCAAGCCGTAGATGGACTTGTTGAGCTTGCACACCTGCCCGTACCATCCTCATACCCAGGCGGCTGCGTCATGTACACATCCTCCTCTCTAAATCCCATTCAGGAATGCCGTTGAAATATCCATCTGAATGATGAATTTCCCACTAACAGCTGCATCTGCCAACAAGACACGGAGGGTAGGAGTTTGGCAGTGGGGGAGCAAAGATCTCGTTGAAGTCCTGCTTCTCCTTCTGCATAAACCCTTCGCCACCAGCCTACTCTTGTAGATGGTGACCTGCCCCTTGTCATCGGTCTTGATCCTCAGCACCCACTTGCATTGTATCGCTTTCTTCCCATCAGGTAGCACCACCAGATCCCATGTCCTATTCTCCAGCAGACTCTGGTACTCAGCATCCCTAGAAGCCAGCCACTTGTCCCTATCTGGTCCAGCTAATGCCTCCTCCATGCTAGCTGGTTCCTCTGGTGCAGGGGCAAGAAAACAGTACGCAGGCTCATCCTCCTCATCCGGGTCATAGCCATGAGGTAGAATCAGCAATGCCTCTTCGGTCCCTAGCTGCTGCTCTGCTGCATCAGTTCCTGCAGTCAGCTTCTTAGTAGCCATACGGGTACGTCCTGGCCTGGAGACGGGTGCTCCCATCCCTTCATAACGACACCCTTCGGCTTCTTAGTTTTTCCCTGCTGCTTCTCTCCTCCCTCCAGGGTCCAGCAGCTCCACTAGTGCTGCCGCCAGTTTCACACCCATTTTCTCCACCAGCAGATGCCTCCTGTACCTTCTCTCCATCACCATTTCCAGCAGCTGCCTCCTCTCCCTCCTCCCACACACTAGGAGTCAGGTCCAGCTGCATGGTGATCTGCTCCATCTGCTGGGACACCCTTGCCTCCGGCTGTTTCTCCCAGCTCCCATACATCATGCCCTCAATGAATTTCACATCCCTGCTGTCAAACAACACACCTTGGATGGTTCCCACAGCAGCCATCCCTTGCTCTCAGCAGCCAGCCCCAAATGCACACACCAGATTGCACTCGCCCCCAACTTACTGCGGTAGGTCTTGGGGACGTGGGCGACTGCCATGCAACCGAACACCCTCAGCATGTCCACCGGCGGCTTCTCCTCCCAAGCCACCTCTCCAACGGCACCCACGAGTCATCCCCAACCTTGGTGAGCACCTGTTCCTAGCGACAGTGGCGTGCCGGACAGCATGAGGCCACATAGAATTGCTCAGCCCAGATTCTATGAGCAGCGCCCTAGCTGTCTCCAGAATGGTCCGGTTTGCCCGTTCTGCTACACCATTGGACTGTGGGGTATAAGCCGTGGTCAGCTCTCTCTGGATGCCCTGCTTCTTGAGCCAGGCCGTCATTTCAGCTCCAAGGAACTCACCCACCCCGGTCTGTCCTAATCCGCTTCACTACACACTCCGCCTGCTTCTCCACGAATGGCAGCCAATCGTCCCGTATCGTGGAGGCGGCGTGGTCCTTCTGCTTCAGCGGATACGCCCACATCAGCCTGCTCCAGTCATCCACAATTGTAAGAAAATACCGCTCCCCCTTGTGCCCTTGCACCGGCAGCGGCCCCCACCAAGTCCATGTGGACCAGCTCCAAAGGCTTCTTGCTCCTGCCAGCCACACTATGGAAAGGGAAACGGGTGAACTTTGAAAGCAAACAGATTTCACAGTTGTCATCGGGTGGCTGTCCGTTCAGCTTCAGACCCTTAACGGCTCCATCCTTCTCCAGCTGCTTCAGCAAAGGCATTGCCACATGCCCTAAGCGCCGGTGTGCCGTTGCCCAATCTGTCTCCCCAGATCTGGCCGACACTTTCACACCAACCCCTCCAACGGCATTGCACTCCCCCTGGGATGCAGACCCCTCTCCAGCCTGCCCCCCACCATGCCACGCCAGGGCCGGCAGCTGCCACATAGATCTGTACACGTCCTTGCTCTCGTGCAGATCCCAAAGCACCCGATTGCCCAGCTTCCCCTTATAAGTGCGTGCCCCATCCGTGTTGGTGTTCACCCCAGCCTTGCCAAGCTTACGGAGGGAGATAAGGTTGGCCTTCAGGTCGGGGACGAAGAGAACGTCGTGCAGCACCACCGGCTTGCCATCCGCTCCCTTAAACGCAGCTCGTCCCGCACCAGCCACCTTCAACATGTGTCCAGAGGCGGAGCACACTTCATTGATCGGTGCAGCTCGTACTTCGTCCAGCAGGTCCTTGCGCGGCGTCATCGTCCAAGCAGCGCCTGTGTCCAACACCCAATAGTCTAGGGGGTGCAGCTCTGCTCCAACTTTGGCAGAGGCGTCTCCTTGCTCCCCCTTGTCTCCCACATGGAAGAATTGGCCCGCGGTGCGCTCCTTCTTCTTCTCCGCACCGCCGTTGCCCTTCGGGTTGTTGTCGGACGAATCAGCGACCATGTTGGCGCCGTTTTTCTGGTTCCTCCGCGCGCCGCCATCCTGGTGACGATTCTGGGGGGTCCATCCATCGGGTTTCTTATAGCACAAAAACCAGGGGTGCCCTTCCTTCTCACAATACCAGCAACTCCCTTTCATTTTGCCACCAGCACCCGACTTGCCCCCACGTCCAGATTTCGCACCGCGACCCCAACCGGTACCTCCTTGTTGGTCGTTGGAGTCGTCGTCTTTCTTTGCACCGCGTCCAGCACCACCGAAGCCACGTCCTCTGCCACGTCGGCTCCCTTGCATCCCGTAGCCGCTGCTGCCGTCGTCTCCACCCCTCAGTTGGCGGCGACGGAAGTCCTCCTCCAGAATCTTCGTCCGCACCCACTCGAGCGTCCACAAGCTCTGGTTCTGCGGCAGGCTCAATCCGCTCGTAAATTGAAGCCACGATTCTGGCAGCAGCGAGAGCATCTTCAAGCACTTGGTCTGCTCCGGGTAGGTGATTCCCGCGGTCGCCAACTTCGCGTAGAGGTCGCGCATCTTGTCCAGGACTGGTTGCACCGGCTCTCCCTCGCTCAGGCGCAACGCGGACAGCTCCCTCTCCAGCATCAACGTTGCGACAACGGAGGTCGGGGCGTGCAGCTCCTTCAACACGGTCCACGCCTTCGGACCGCATTCAACCTCCGGCAGCAGGTGCATGACGTGGTGACGCTGGTTCAGCTCCAAACTCTGCGACATCAAATAGTAGCCAGCCGAGGAGCGCTCGTCCCAATCTTCCTGCAGCGTGGGGTCACTCGGTCTAGGCTCCTCCCCAATCATTAGTTTCAGCAAACCGATCTGACGGAAATATAATTGCATTTTCCAGGCCCAATCATCATAGCCCTCACCATTGAACTTCTCGACGGTGAAATTCTTCAGCACCTCCTTGACAAGCGAGCCCTGGTTTGTTCGCGCTCCCCTTGGCGCTGAAAGACCAGAATCTTGGCTGCCGCTACGATCTTGGGCTGAAGATTCACCAGCTCCCGCCGAGGTGTTGCCCGCCATAGCTACCTATAACGAGGATCACTATAACGCAGCTCTGATACCAGCTTGTTGGTGTAAGGGCCTAATAAACTCAAGCTATTAGGACTTAATCAAACTTAAAACCTCTCCTCGGGGTCACCTCCAAGGGTCCCTGGGTGCCTGGTACAAGACCAGCCCCTATCCTCGGGTCCGAGTTTGTAGAGAGAGGGATCAAGAAGGACTTAGTCAAAACAGCAAGAGCACCTTGAACGTCGCGCAGCGTGCCGTGCAGACCGTCGGTCGGATTAAGCTGAGAATTCGCTATATCGAAGCTCGCTCCAAGAGCTTTAAAATGAGCCAAGTTGCCTCGCGAAAAGTTCTGCCATTACTAAGTTCTGGCTCGGACAGCGTTTGCCTAGCGTTGGAGTGCTAGCATACTAGCGTTGACTCGGGTAGCATTCCGCCGTCGAATAGCGCGCAGAAACGAAATTCCAGCGAGGAGGAGGAATTCGCTTGAATCAATTTTTACTATATTCAGGTACAAACAGAGAAGGATTAAATAGTTCTAGCTAGCAAGGACCTTGGGAATCAACCTGGGAACAACCAGGGATGATCCCAAATAATTCCAAGCAACAGAACCAACCTGGCTGGACAAAATAGCAGGTGGTAGGTTGGTAAACAACCTCTGGTTCTGTTTTTCCAACCTGGGAAAACAACAACCAGGTTCAGGTTCTAAAAACAGAACCTGTTTTGTCTTTGCCCAACCAGCCAAATGCTGGTTCCGCTGGTTTCCCCTGGCCTTGTAGCATGCAGATACAGACAAACAACATCCAACCTTCACCTAAATTGTACCCCTATAGTGCCTTCCCTGCTACACTATAGTTAACCAAACAAAACAGTACAATTTCGAGTTATATAGAACTGAATCTGCGCAATCAACTCAACCGAACTGCAAAGCTTCCATCTTGGGTTCCTTTGCGAGCTCGTCCTTTCTGCTTGCACTGTTCATAGCGCGTACAATGTTGTGCCGAAGCGCACATTGCGCGAGTACCTGCAAATGCATCAAGCAAAAAATGCGAAAGCAAACAAACACACGAACACACCATTCACACGCAAATGCATTCGCACACGCATACTCGTACAAACAGACGGCAGGATGTCGTGTAATGTGAATTTGCACCCAACACGATCACTATCACAATCCCGTGCCCTCCTCCGTAGACCACACCCTTGTGTAGTGACTCTCCGCATGGTGCGGTGAGCATGGATGGCACTGCGTTAGAACCTTCAGATTGGCCGACTTCTGTGTTAATTACTTAAGTTGTCGTAGGCCGGCAGCCGTCTAGACCGCCATGGCCAACGAGGAGGTCACTGCAGGTGTAGAAGAGACCCTACAGGCGCGGTTAGATGACGTTCGAGCACGCCACGCAGCTGGCGAGTAGGGCAGAGCGAACTTGGACGTTCTGCTCTTTGGAACCTGCGTGCAGTGGGCGCGTGATCACGCAATGACCCGTACTAAGGCGGATGGTCTTCCCGCCACTCCCCGACCAGCACACAACGAAGGTGGCGTTGACGACCAGGTCGACGGTGGTAACCAGGTCAGCAGCGAAGGAGGTACGAGGATGATCCGTGGAGTGATTTGGGCAGCCAATGGCGGTGTCGGCGGATTGCAGGCGTGGGTTCAGCGTTTGGCGGCAGCGGGAAGCTCGAACGGCAACAGTGACGGTCGACGACGTTCTCCTGATCGGAGTGGTGTCGGCCGACTTCGGCGTGGCATAGCTGCTCACCGGCGCGTACGTCTCGTCGTAGTCGGCGCCGTATACCTGCGTGAAGCCTTTCACGACCAGCCTCGCCTTCTGGCGCTCGACGGTGCCGTCGATGCCGTACTTCGTCATCAGCACCCACGGTTCTTCCTAATGTTCAACCCGGGTGGGCGCTCGACCAGCTCCCAGGTTCCCATGCTGATGAGGCTGTGGATCTCCTCCGCCATGGCGGCCTTTACCGCCTCGCCCTTCCAGCTTGCCAACGCCTCCTTCACCGTCATCGTGAAGATGTCCCAACGGTGCTCAGGGTCGGCGTACATGTCGGGGTCGAGCTCGGGCAGGTCGTCGTCGTCCTCGGCGTCGTCGTACGCCAGGTCGTCATCGTCGATCTCGTACACCGTGGTGAAGGCGGCCGGTATGAAGAAGTCAGATGGCCTCCAAAGTCGGCCTATACACCGTGGTCCTGGCTGGACCTCCACCACGTCGCTGTCGGCGGACTCCTCGGCGTCCCCTCCGTGATCATCGGAGTCATTGCTCTCAGCATCCTGCTGCACCACAGACAGCGTCTCGGCCAACTTCTCCCTTGCGCTCGGCTCCCCTGCCGACTGCCCGGTCGCCGACTGCTCCTTGGTCGGCTTCGCTGCTGCCTACTCCGCATCTGCACCGGTGAAGCAGAAAGGGGTGGAGGTGCTGAAAGAGAAGGGGGAGAGGCTTGGAGAAGGCAAGCTATTTCTCACTTGCTTTACCGATGCTACATGGGCTTCTGAGAAGGAGGATTCCTCATCTGTGGGAGGATACATCTGCGTAGTTGGGGGAGGACCTGTTAGTTGGAGGTCCAAGAAGCAGACGGAGACGGCACTCTCTTCCGTAGAATCAGAGTACATGGCGATGTTCCATGGGGTGAAGGAGGTGATTTGGCTGAGGAGGCTGTTAGAGGAGATTGGCCAGGAGCAGAAAGTTGCTACGCCGCTGTTTTGTGATAGCAAGGGGGCTCTTGGGATGGCCAGAAACGCTGTGCTTCATGGGCTGAACAAGCACATGCGTATCAAGTGGCACTGGCTGCGTAAGGAGGTGAAGAGGGGGACGGTGCATCCGATTTACATCAAGACTCACCAGCAGCCAGCAGACTTTCTCACCAAGAGGCTTGCGGATGAGCCTCATTGGCGTTGTGTGCGCATGAGTGGAATGAGCATGAACTAGCATGGAATGATGGGGATGCAGCCGGCAGGCTGAGGGGGAGTGTGTTGGGTGCAAATTCACATTGCACGACATCCTGCCGTCTGTTTGTACGAGTATGCGTGTGCGAATGCATTTGCGTGTGAATGGTGTGTTCGTGTGTTTGTTTGCTTTCACATTTTTTGCTTGATGCATTTGCAGGTACTCGCGCAATGTGCGCTTCGGCACAACATTGTACGCGCTATGAACAGTGCAAGCAGAAAGGACGAGCTCGCAAAGGAACCCAAGATGGAAGCTTTGCAGTTCGGTTGAGTTGATTGCGCAGATTCAGTTCTATCCAACTCGAAATTGTACTGTTTTGTTTGGTTAACTATAGTGTAGCAGGGAAGGCACTATAGGGGTACAATTTAGGTGAAGGTTGGATGTTGTTTGTCTGTATCTGCATGCTACAAGGCCAGGGGAAACCAGCGGAACCAGCATTTGGCTGGTTGGGCAAAGACAAAACAGGTTCTGTTTTTAGAACCTGAACCTGGTTGTTGTTTTCCCAGGTTGGAAAAACAGAACCAGAGGTTGTTTACCAACCTACCACCTGCTATTTTGTCCAGCCAGGTTGGTTCTGTTGCTTGGAATTATTTGGGATCATCCCTGGTTGTTCCCAGGTTGATTCCCAAGGTCCTTGCTAGCTAGAACTATTTAATCCTTCTCTGTTTGTACCTGAATATAGTTCAAATTAATTCAAGCGAATTCCTTCCTCGCTGGAATTTCGTTTCTGCGCTATTCGACGGCGGAATGCTACCCGAGTCAACGCTAGTACGCTAGCACTCTAATGCTAGGCAAACACCGTCTGAACCATAATTTCGTAATGGCAGAACTTTTCGCGAGGCAACTTGGCTCATTTTAAAGCTCTTGGAGCGAGCTTCGATATAGCGAATTCTCAGCTTAATCCGACCGACGGTCTGCACGGCACGCTGCGCGACGTTCAAGGTACTCTTGCTGTTTTGACTAAGTCCTTCTTGATCCCTCTCTCTACAAACTCGGACCCGAGGATAGGGGCTGGTCTTGTACCAGGCACCCAGGGACCCTTGGAGGTGACCCCGAGGAGAGGTTTTAAGTTTGATTAAGTCCTAATAGCTTGAGTTTATTAGGCCCTTACACCAACAGATCGTAGCGCTCTACTAGCGTTCTTGCTACTTGCAAAAGAAAGTTGGAGTTTGACAATAGTTTCCACTAAGGAATTGAAGAACAACTTGCAATGAAGAGTTGATAGCAATGGAGTACAATCAAGGCATGCAGAACGATATGACTAGAATGGCATGCAACATCAAGTAAGGGCGAAATCTGCCAGCGCAGCAGAAGAGCGGCTTGCCAACGCTGCAGCAGAGATGTCTGCCAGCGTTGCACTGCGCACGGTCGGCCAGCACTGCAGTCGCAAGTGACTAAATGCTGTCGCAGGTAACTATATGCAGTCGCAGGTTGTCTATCTGCGCAGATGTGCGCACCTACCAAGTAGGTGCAGGTTGACGATTTCACCGCCAGGCACACTTTGCAGGTGCCAGGTAGAAAACGTGTCGTCGGTTTCGTTAGGTGCGCACCGTCGACCACGTGATGCCGTTCCGCAGGTAGAACTTTGCCAAAACCTTCTGGGCGAAAGTTCGCATGCCTTCGCAGAGTTTCGCACAGATCTGCAACTTCGGTCGATCAGCTCAACTCTGCCCGGTCGAACAGAGTTCGCCGAGCAGAGCTTCTCGACCAAAACTTTTCAACCAGAGTTGTTCAACCATCGCTCTTCGACCAGCGCTCTTCGACAAAAGATAGGCGCGCAGAGATCGTCGACCAGAGCTCGTCGCGCAGAGCTCGTCGACCAGATTCCGTCGAGCAGAACCTGCTCGACCTCAACTTCCGTTGAACTGCAGAAGCCCACTTCTTCGACCAATCCGTCGCGAACTTCTCGTCGACGGCGTGCGCCGATATTCAAATTGCGCATTGTAGTCATGGTCTAGTGCCACAACATTTCCAAATTTGATGATGTTTAAACGATGAACTCTTCGTTTACGGCGTTTCTTATGACGATGACTTTTCTGTACAGAAACTTAATCAACGAGTTTGAGTTTTACGGTCCCCTAATCTTCCTAGACTCCGTCCTTGATCCTACACATATGGTTGGTACCAAAATTATGTGTGCACCGATATGGTTGGTACCAAGATTATGGGCGTTACTTTCCCATATAGTTGGTACCAGGAGTAAGTGCATTACTTACCCTTGTTGTTGGTGCGAAAAATACGTGTGTTTCTTATTCATATCGTTTGTACCAAGAGTAAATGCGTTACTTACCTATATGGTTGGTACAGATAGTTAGTGCGTTACTTGCTTATTTGGTTGGTACCAAGAGTAAGGGTATCTATTTATCCGTATGGTTGGTGCAAAAAATGAGTGCGTTGACTACCCATATGATTTGTACCAAGAGTAAGTACGTTACTTACCCATATGGTTGGTATCAAAAGTGAGTGCGTTACTTACCCATACGTTTGGTACAAAAAATAAGCGCGTTACTTTCCCATATTGTTGGTACCAACAACCCATCCGATTTTTAACCCAGTTGGTACATAGCGCAACTGTCCCCCACCAAGTATGGTCGAGCTGCAAAGAGCAAGCATGGCTCGTGCAAGGTCAATGAGGGTCCTGTTTAGCTGCTCCGCTGCCCCATTTTGCTGCGGTGTGTATGCAACTGAAAGCTGATATGTGATGCCCTTGTCTTCAAGGAAGGTTTCCAATTCTTTCCTCATGTACTCCAAACCCCGATCAGTCCTTAGTATCGTTATCTCGGCCCCAGCCTCCCTATCGATATAGTGTATCCAATGCTTGAAAACCTTGCCCACCTTATCCTTTTTTTTCACCAAGGTGACCCAATTAAGGTGCCTATAGTCATCTAGAAAGGTGACGAAGTACTTGCTGCTCTTCTCCATATCCATCTGCACCAACTCAAGAGGTGCGGATGCAGAGATAACTAATTCAACGGGAAGGCTAGGCACAGGGCTTGAGTGATCTCTGCATTCGTTCCTTGGTCGTTTCCTTGTGTGCACACTTCTTGCTAGTTCACGGGACAAATCGGCAATAGTTTCACTAGGAAAAGTTGACGACAATGGTAGCAACAACGTTGGCATCACAGACTACATCAGAGCTAGCTGGGTTGCTGGTCGACCTCCAGCGCACCATGGACGATCACGATCTAGCGCAGCAGTGCTCGCGCTGCTCCAGCGTTGCAGAGTAGCGGTTCGCCAACGTTGCTAGTCCATGGCGTTCCAACGTTGCAGCAGGTCGGCTACACAGCGTTGCACCCGCAGGACAACGGTGCACCTGCTTCGCAGGTGCGAGCAGCTGGTTGGTGCACCACTCCTTGTCACATGCACAGCGCAGATGCCCTGCTCGACTCCATGCCAGCATCTGCGCCCACCAGCCACGTCGACCTCAGGATACCACTTTCGAGGTCGGCCTCGCAGAAGCCACCCCGGAGACCTTTGCACACGTCGCCCGGGTATCCCGGTCGACCGGACAACCGGGCCTGGTCGTCCAGCCCAGTCGGTCGCCATCTGCACAAGCCCGGCGTCCCCAGTCCAGCAACTAGGCGCCCAGGGCGCCGACCAGACGCTCAGGTCGGCGTCCAGGCCCTCCAGTAGGCCGTGAAGACGCCTAGGTCGGTGACCAGGCTCCCAGAAGGCCGACCAGACACCCAGGTCAGTGTCCCGCCTCCCAGGACGCCGTCCAAGCGTCCCGGACGTCGGCCAGGCGCCCAGGACGGCGTCCTTCTTCTCGGAGCCCTTGTAGTTGCCCCCGTGCTCACTGCTGCAGGTCGGCTGCATCCCCTCAGCACACCCGACCACGAGGTCGGCTCCGCCCAAGCGAGGACGGGGCCAGAAACAACTCCCGTTGACACTCCCATGCCGCGTTTACGCTAGGGCCCCCAGCCCACACGGCAGCACCACTCGGAGAAAGTCTCAGCAGCGTGCACAGAACACACAGCACGCCGGTCACCGCACCAGCCATGCAAGAGGGCACGGCTCCTACTGCTGCACATCGTTGTTGCCGCCGTCCACGTAGGCCAGGCGCACCTGGCCGATTTGCGACGGAGCACCGGTTGAAGGCCAGGTAGTGCAGCGCCTTCGTTAGGAAGTCAACTGGCTGCTCGGTGGTCAGGATGTACTTCAGCGCGAATTTCCCGCGCTTCACCATGTGCTGCAGGCTTGTCGCCGCTCCATGTGCTTGAGGTTGCCCGTCAACCCCATGCCCTCGGCGACCGTGATGGCCGACTTGTTGTCCACCCGGAGAACAGCCGGCGTCCCGGTGTCCAGCTGCCGGAACTCTGCGAGGAGGAAGCGAAGGCGGCGTCCCTCCTTGCCGGCTTCGGTGGCTGCGACGTACTCCGACTCGTCGACGATAGCGTCGCGCATTCGATGCGCTGGCTCGACCAGGGGACCGCGGCCCCTCCGTAGACAAACACGTAGCCGCCCGTGCTCAGGCGGTTCTGCTTGTCGCTGGCGTTGTCGGCGTCCACGTAGCCGACCAGCCCCAGCGTCTCTGGACCACCGCCGAACTCCAAGGCAGTGTCACGCGTGTTGGCGAGGTAGGCGAGTCAACGGTCGACCTCGCGCCAGTGCTGGTCGCTCCTCACCGTAAGGCCACTCCTCATCTTGCTGCAGGCGAAGGCGATGTCCAGCCTCGTCGTCGTCGCCGCAAACTGCAGCGAGCCGACTTTCTGCCTGTACTCCTCCTCCTGACGCTCATGCGCCTCCTCGTCGTTGAAGGTGAGCTCGACGTAGGCGTCGACGGAGACCGGCGTCTTCCGGGTCTGACCGCCCTGATCCTCGTCGATGAAGCACCAACGCTGCTTGTTGGCGTAGCCCTGCTGGTATAGCCACAGCTTCCTCGCTGGCCTGTCGCACACGATCTCCAGGCGGAGGTACTTCTGACCCAGCGAAATCTCGCGCAGCTCGAAGGGGGCTAGCTCCTTCAGCTCCTTCAGCATCGCGGTGCTGCTGCTGGCGGCGAGCAGATCGTCGACGTAGACGAGCACCCAGCGGCCCCGCCATCCCTGCCGGCCGTAAAGTACAGAGCCTCGTCGACCTGGCTCTTCTTCCACCCAACGCCGACCAGCACATCGTTGAGCACCTTATACCACAGCAGCGGCGACTGCTTCAGCTCGTAGAGGCTCTTCAGCAGCTTGCACACCCGGTCGGTTCCATCGATGAAGTAGTCCGGCTGGTACATGTACAGCACCCGATCGAGCTTGCTCTGCAGAAAATCGTTCTTCGTGTTCAGATGCATCAGGTTGAGGTTGAGGACGGCGACCTGGTACCAACCTACCAACCTGCTATTTTGTCCAGCCAGGTTGGTTCTGTTGCTTGGAATTATTTGGGATCATCCCTGGTTGTTCCCAGGTTGATTCCCAAGGTCCTTGCTAGCTAGAACTATTTAATCCTTCTCTGTTTGTACCTGAATATAGTTCAAATTAATTCAAGCGAATTCCTTCCTCGCTGGAATTTCGTTTCTGCGCTATTCGACGGCGGAATGCTACCCGAGTCAACGCTAGTACGCTAGCACTCTAATGCTAGGCAAACACCGTCTGAACCATAATTTCGTAATGGCAGAACTTTTCGCGAGGCAACTTGGCTCATTTTAAAGCTCTTGGAGCGAGCTTCGATATAGCGAATTCTCAGCTTAATCCGACCGACGGTCTGCACGGCACGCTGCGCGACGTTCAAGGTACTCTTGCTGTTTTGACTAAGTCCTTCTTGATCCCTCTCTCTACAAACTCGGACCCGAGGATAGGGGCTGGTCTTGTACCAGGCACCCAGGGACCCTTGGAGGTGACCCCGAGGAGAGGTTTTAAGTTTGATTAAGTCCTAATAGCTTGAGTTTATTAGGCCCTTACACCAACAGATCGTAGCGCTCTACTAGCGTTCTTGCTACTTGCAAAAGAAAGTTGGAGTTTGACAATAGTTTCCACTAAGGAATTGAAGAACAACTTGCAATGAAGAGTTGATAGCAATGGAGTACAATCAAGGCATGCAGAACGATATGACTAGAATGGCATGCAACATCAAGTAAGGGCGAAATCTGCCAGCGCAGCAGAAGAGCGGCTTGCCAACGCTGCAGCAGAGATGTCTGCCAGCGTTGCACTGCGCACGGTCGGCCAGCACTGCAGTCGCAAGTGACTAAATGCTGTCGCAGGTAACTATATGCAGTCGCAGGTTGTCTATCTGCGCAGATGTGCGCACCTACCAAGTAGGTGCAGGTTGACGATTTCACCGCCAGGCACACTTTGCAGGTGCCAGGTAGAAAACGTGTCGTCGGTTTCGTTAGGTGCGCACCGTCGACCACGTGATGCCGTTCCGCAGGTAGAACTTTGCCAAAACCTTCTGGGCGAAAGTTCGCATGCCTTCGCAGAGTTTCGCACAGATCTGCAACTTCGGTCGATCAGCTCAACTCTGCCCGGTCGAACAGAGTTCGCCGAGCAGAGCTTCTCGACCAAAACTTTTCAACCAGAGTTGTTCAACCATCGCTCTTCGACCAGCGCTCTTCGACAAAAGATAGGCGCGCAGAGATCGTCGACCAGAGCTCGTCGCGCAGAGCTCGTCGACCAGATTCCGTCGAGCAGAACCTGCTCGACCTCAACTTCCGTTGAACTGCAGAAGCCCACTTCTTCGACCAATCCGTCGCGAACTTCTCGTCGACGGCGTGCGCCGATATTCAAATTGCGCATTGTAGTCATGGTCTAGTGCCACAACATTTCCAAATTTGATGATGTTTAAACGATGAACTCTTCGTTTACGGCGTTTCTTATGACGATGACTTTTCTGTACAGAAACTTAATCAACGAGTTTGAGTTTTACGGTCCCCTAATCTTCCTAGACTCCGTCCTTGATCCTACACATATGGTTGGTACCAAAATTATGTGTGCACCGATATGGTTGGTACCAAGATTATGGGCGTTACTTTCCCATATAGTTGGTACCAGGAGTAAGTGCATTACTTACCCTTGTTGTTGGTGCGAAAAATACGTGTGTTTCTTATTCATATCGTTTGTACCAAGAGTAAATGCGTTACTTACCTATATGGTTGGTACAGATAGTTAGTGCGTTACTTGCTTATTTGGTTGGTACCAAGAGTAAGGGTATCTATTTATCCGTATGGTTGGTGCAAAAAATGAGTGCGTTGACTACCCATATGATTTGTACCAAGAGTAAGTACGTTACTTACCCATATGGTTGGTATCAAAAGTGAGTGCGTTACTTACCCATACGTTTGGTACAAAAATAAGCGCGTTACTTTCCCATATTGTTGGTACCAACAACCCATCCGATTTTTAACCCAGTTGGTACATAGCGCAACTGTCCCCCACCAAGTATGGTCGAGCTGCAAAGAGCAAGCATGGCTCGTGCAAGGTCAATGAGGGTCCTGTTTAGCTGCTCCGCTGCCCCATTTTGCTGCGGTGTGTATGCAACTGAAAGCTGATATGTGATGCCCTTGTCTTCAAGGAAGGTTTCCAATTCTTTCCTCATGTACTCCAAACCCCGATCAGTCCTTAGTATCGTTATCTCGGCCCCAGCCTCCCTATCGATATAGTGTATCCAATGCTTGAAAACCTTGCCCACCTTATCCTTTTTTTTCACCAAGGTGACCCAATTAAGGTGCCTATAGTCATCTAGAAAGGTGACGAAGTACTTGCTGCTCTTCTCCATATCCATCTGCACCAACTCAAGAGGTGCGGATGCAGAGATAACTAATTCAACGGGAAGGCTAGGCACAGGGCTTGAGTGATCTCTGCATTCGTTCCTTGGTCGTTTCCTTGTGTGCACACTTCTTGCTAGTTCACGGGACAAATCGGCAATAGTTTCACTAGGAAAAGTTGACGACAATGGTAGCAACAACGTTGGCATCACAGACTACATCAGAGCTAGCTGGGTTGCTGGTCGACCTCCAGCGCACCATGGACGACCACGATCTAGCGCAGCAGTGCTCGCGCTGCTCCAGCGTTGCAGAGTAGCGGTTCGCCAACGTTGCTAGTCCATGGCGTTCCAACGTTGCAGCAGGTCGGCTACACAGCGTTGCACCCGCAGGACAACGGTGCACCTGCTTCGCAGGTGCGAGCAGCTGGTTGGTGCACCACTCCTTGTCACATGCACAGCGCAGATGCCCTGCTCGACTCCATGCCAGCATCTGCGCCCACCAGCCACGTCGACCTCAGGATACCACTTTCGAGGTCGGCCTCGCAGAAGCCACCCCGGAGACCTTTGCACACGTCGCCCGGGTATCCCGGTCGACCGGACAACCGGGCCTGGTCGTCCAGCCCAGTCGGTCGCCATCTGCACAAGCCCGGCGTCCCCAGTCCAGCAACTAGGCGCCCAGGGCGCCGACCAGACGCTCAGGTCGGCGTCCAGGCCCTCCAGTAGGCCGTGAAGACGCCTAGGTCGGTGACCAGGCTCCCAGAACGCCGACCAGACACCCAGGTCAGTGTCCCGCCTCCCAGGACGCCGTCCAAGCGTCCCGGACGTCGGCCAGGCGCCCAGGACGGCGTCCTTCTTCTCGGAGCCCTTGTAGTTGCCCCCGTGCTCACTGCTGCAGGTCGGCTGCATCCCCTCAGCACACCCGACCACGAGGTCGGCTCCGCCCAAGCGAGGACGGGGCCAGAAACAACTCCCGTTGACACTCCCATGCCGCGTTTACGCTAGGGCCCCCAGCCCACACGGCAGCACCACTCGGAGAAAGTCTCAGCAGCGTGCACAGAACACACAGCACGCCGGTCACCGCACCAGCCATGCAAGAGGGCACGGCTCCTACTGCTGCACATCGTTGTTGCCGCCGTCCACGTAGGCCAGGCGCACCTGGCCGATTTGCGACGGAGCACCGGTTGAAGGCCAGGTAGTGCAGCGCCTTCGTTAGGAAGTCAACTGGCTGCTCGGTGGTCAGGATGTACTTCAGCGCGAATTTCCCGCGCTTCACCATGTGCTGCAGGCTTGTCGCCGCTCCATGTGCTTGAGGTTGCCCGTCAACCCCATGCCCTCGGCGACCGTGATGGCCGACTTGTTGTCCACCCGGAGAACAGCCGGCGTCCCGGTGTCCAGCTGCCGGAACTCTGCGAGGAGGAAGCGAAGGCGGCGTCCCTCCTTGCCGGCTTCGGTGGCTGCGACGTACTCCGACTCGTCGACGATAGCGTCGCGCATTCGATGCGCTGGCTCGACCAGGGGACCGCGGCCCCTCCGTAGACAAACACGTAGCCGCCCGTGCTCAGGCGGTTCTGCTTGTCGCTGGCGTTGTCGGCGTCCACGTAGCCGACCAGCCCCAGCGTCTCTGGACCACCGCCGAACTCCAAGGCAGTGTCACGCGTGTTGGCGAGGTAGGCGAGTCAACGGTCGACCTCGCGCCAGTGCTGGTCGCTCCTCACCGTAAGGCCACTCCTCATCTTGCTGCAGGCGAAGGCGATGTCCAGCCTCGTCGTCGTCGCCGCAAACTGCAGCGAGCCGACTTTCTGCCTGTACTCCTCCTCCTGACGCTCATGCGCCTCCTCGTCGTTGAAGGTGAGCTCGACGTAGGCGTCGACGGAGACCGGCGTCTTCCGGGTCTGACCGCCCTGATCCTCGTCGATGAAGCACCAACGCTGCTTGTTGGCGTAGCCCTGCTGGTATAGCCACAGCTTCCTCGCTGGCCTGTCGCACACGATCTCCAGGCGGAGGTACTTCTGACCCAGCGAAATCTCGCGCAGCTCGAAGGGGGCTAGCTCCTTCAGCTCCTTCAGCATCGCGGTGCTGCTGCTGGCGGCGAGCAGATCGTCGACGTAGACGAGCACCCAGCGGCCCCGCCATCCCTGCCGGCCGTAAAGTACAGAGCCTCGTCGACCTGGCTCTTCTTCCACCCAACGCCGACCAGCACATCGTTGAGCACCTTATACCACAGCAGCGGCGACTGCTTCAGCTCGTAGAGGCTCTTCAGCAGCTTGCACACCCGGTCGGTTCCATCGATGAAGTAGTCCGGCTGGTACATGTACAGCACCCGATCGAGCTTGCTCTGCAGAAAATCGTTCTTCGTGTTCAGATGCATCAGGTTGAGGTTGAGGACGGCGACAATGCTGAGGAAGACCCTCGGCGTGGCATAGCTGCTCACCGGCGCGTACGTCTCGTCGTAGTCGGCGCCGTATACCTGCGTGAAGCCTTTCACGACCAGCCTCGCCTTCTGGCGCTCGACGGTGCCGTCGATGCCGTACTTCGTCATCAGCACCCACGGTTCTTCCTAATGTTCAACCCGGGTGGGCGCTCGACCAGCTCCCAGGTTCCCATGCTGATGAGGCTGTGGATCTCCTCCGCCATGGCGGCCTTTACCGCCTCGCCCTTCCAGCTTGCCAACGCCTCCTTCACCGTCATCGTGAAGATGTCCCAACGGTGCTCAGGGTCGGCGTACATGTCGGGGTCGAGCTCGGGCAAGTCGTCGTCGTCCTCGGCGTCGTCGTACGCCAGGTCGTCATCGTCGATCTCGTACACCGTGGTGAAGGCGGCCGGTATGAAGAAGTCAGATGGCCTCCAAAGTCGGCCTATACACCGTGGTCCTGGCTGGACCTCCACCACGTCGCTGTCGGCGGACTCCTCGGCGTCCCCTCCGTGATCATCGGAGTCATTGCTCTCAGCATCCTGCTGCACCACAGACAGCGTCTCGGCCAACTTCTCCCTTGCGCTCGGCTCCCCTGCCGACTGCCCGGTCGCCGACTGCTCCTTGGTCGGCTTCGCTGCTGCCTACTCCGCATCTGCACAGGTGAAGCAGAAAGGGGTGGAGGTGCTGAAAGAGAAGGGGGAGAGGCTTGGAGAAGGCAAGCTATTTCTCACTTGCTTTACCGATGCTACATGGGCTTCTGAGAAGGAGGATTCCTCATCTGTGGGAGGATACATCTGCGTAGTTGGGGGAGGACCTGTTAGTTGGAGGTCCAAGAAGCAGACGGAGACGGCACTCTCTTCCGTAGAATCAGAGTACATGGCGATGTTCCATGGGGTGAAGGAGGTGATTTGGCTGAAGAGGCTGTTAGAGGAGATTGGCCAGGAGCAGAAAGTTGCTACGCCGCTGTTTTGTGATAGCAAGGGGGCTCTTGGGATGGCCAGAAACGCTGTGCTTCATGGGCTGAACAAGCACATGCGTATCAAGTGGCACTGGCTGCGTAAGGAGGTGAAGAGGGGGACGGTGCATCCGATTTACATCAAGACTCACCAGCAGCCAGCAGACTTTCTCACCAAGAGGCTTGCGGATGAGCCTCATTGGCGTTGTGTGCGCATGAGTGGAATGAGCATGAACTAGCATGGAATGACGGGGATGCAGCCGGCAGGCTGAGGGGGAGTGTGTTGGGTGCAAATTCACATTGCACGACATCCTGCCGTCTGTTTGTACGAGTATGCGTGTGCGAATGCATTTGCGTGTGAATGGTGTGTTCGTGTGTTTGTTTGCTTTCGCATTTTTTGCTTGATGCATTTGCAGGTACTCGCGCAATGTGCGCTTCGGCACAACATTGTACACGCTATGAACAGTGCAAGCAGAAAGGACGAGCTCGCAAAGGAACCCAAGATGGAAGCTTTGCAGTTCGGTTGAGTTGATTGCGCAGATTCAGTTCTATCCAACTCGAAATTGTACTGTTTTGTTTGGTTAACTATAGTCTAGCAGGGAAGGCACTATAGGGGTACAATTTAGGTGAAGGTTGGATGTTGTTTGTCTGTATCTGCATGCTACAAGGCCAGGGGAAACCAGCGGAACCAGCATTTGGCTGGTTGGGCAAAGACAAAACAGGTTCTGTTTTTAGAACCTGAACCTGGTTGTTGTTTTCCCAGGTTGGAAAAACAGAACCAGAGGTTGTTTACCAACCTACCACCTGCTATTTTGTCCAGCCAGGTTGGTTCTGTTGCTTGGAATTATTTGGGATCATCCCTGGTTGTTCCCAGGTTGATTCCCAAGGTCCTTGCTAGCTAGAACTATTTAATCCTTCTCTGTTTGTACCTGAATATAGTTCAAATTGATTCAAGCGAATTCCTTCCTCGCTGGAATTTCGTTTCTGCGCTATTCGACGGCGGAATGCTACCCGAGTCAACGCTAGTACGCTAGCACTCTAATGCTAGGCAAACACCGTCTGAGCCATAATTTCGTAATGGCAGAACTTTTCGCGAGGCAACTTGGCTCATTTTAAAGCTCTTGGAGCGAGCTTCGATATAGCGAATTCTCAGCTTAATCCGACCGACGGTCTGCACGGCACGCTGCGCGACGTTCAAGGTACTCTTGCTGTTTTGACTAAGTCCTTCTTGATCCCTCTCTCTACAAACTCGGACCCGAGGATAGGGGCTGGTCTTGTACCAGGCACCCAGGGACCCTTGGAGGTGACCCCGAGGAGAGGTTTTAAGTTTGATTAAGTCCTAATAGCTTGAGTTTATTAGGCCCTTACACCAACAGATCGTAGCGCTCTACTAGCGTTCTTGCTACTTGCAAAAGAAAGTTGGAGTTTGACAATAGTTTCCACTAAGGAATTGAAGAACAACTTGCAATGAAGAGTTGATAGCAATGGAGTACAATCAAGGCATGCAGAACGATATGACTAGAATGGCATGCAACATCAAGTAAGGGCGAAATCTGCCAGCGCAGCAGAAGAGCGGCTTGCCAACGCTGCAGCAGAGATGTCTGCCAGCGTTGCACTGCGCACGGTCTGCCAGCACTGCAGTCGCAAGTGACTAAATGCTGTCGCAGGTAACTATATGCAGTCGCAGGTTGTCTATCTGCGCAGATGTGCGCACCTACCAAGTAGGTGCAGGTTGACGATTTCACCGCCAGGCACACTTTGCAGGTGCCAGGTAGAAAACGTGTCGTCGGTTTCGTTAGGTGCGCACCGTCGACCACGTGATGCCGTTCCGCAGGTAGAACTTTGCCAAAACCTTCTGGGCGAAAGTTCGCATGCCTTCGCAGAGTTTCGCACAGATCTGCAACTTCGGTCGATCAGCTCAACTCTGCCCGGTCGAACAGAGTTCGCCGAGCAGAGCTTCTCGACCAAAACTTTTCAACCAGAGTTGTTCAACCATCGCTCTTCGACCAGCGCTCTTCGACAAAAGATAGGCGCGCAGAGATCGTCGACCAGAGCTCGTCGCGCAGAGCTCGTCGACCAGATTCCGTCGAGCAGAACCTGCTCGACCTCAACTTCCGTTGAACTGCAGAAGCCCACTTCTTCGACCAATCCGTCGCGAACTTCTCGTCGACGGCGTGCGCCGATATTCAAATTGCGCATTGTAGTCATGGTCTAGTGCCACAACATTTCCAAATTTGATGATGTTTAAACGATGAACTCTTCGTTTACGGCGTTTCTTATGACGATGACTTTTCTGTACAGAAACTTAATCAACGAGTTTGAGTTTTACGGTCCCCTAATCTTCCTAGACTCCGTCCTTGATCCTACACATATGGTTGGTACCAAAATTATGTGTGCACCGATATGGTTGGTACCAAGATTATGGGCGTTACTTTCCCATATAGTTGGTACCAGGAGTAAGTGCATTACTTACCCTTGTTGTTGGTGCGAAAAATACGTGTGTTTCTTATTCATATCGTTTGTACCAAGAGTAAATGCGTTACTTACCTATATGGTTGGTACAGATAGTTAGTGCGTTACTTGCTTATTTGGTTGGTACCAAGAGTAAGGGTATCTATTTATCCGTATGGTTGGTGCAAAAAATGAGTGCGTTGACTACCCATATGATTTGTACCAAGAGTAAGTACGTTACTTACCCATATGGTTGGTATCAAAAGTGAGTGCGTTACTTACCCATACGTTTGGTACAAAAAATAAGCGCGTTACTTTCCCATATTGTTGGTACCAACAACCCATCCGATTTTTAACCCAGTTGGTACATAGCGCAACTGTCCCCCACCAAGTATGGTCGAGCTGCAAAGAGCAAGCATGGCTCGTGCAAGGTCAATGAGGGTCCTGTTTAGCTGCTCCGCTGCCCCATTTTGCTGCGGTGTGTATGCAACTGAAAGCTGATATGTGATGCCCTTGTCTTCAAGGAAGGTTTCCAATTCTTTCCTCATGTACTCCAAACCCCGATCAGTCCTTAGTATCGTTATCTCGGCCCCAGCCTCCCTATCGATATAGTGTATCCAATGCTTGAAAACCTTGCCCACCTTATCCTTTTTTTTCACCAAGGTGACCCAATTAAGGTGCCTATAGTCATCTAGAAAGGTGACGAAGTACTTGCTGCTCTTCTCCATATCCATCTGCACCAACTCAAGAGGTGCGGATGCAGAGATAACTAATTCAACGGGAAGGCTAGGCACAGGGCTTGAGTGATCTCTGCATTCGTTCCTTGGTCGTTTCCTTGTGTGCACACTTCTTGCTAGTTCACGGGACAAATCGGCAATAGTTTCACTAGGAAAAGTTGACGACAATGGTAGCAACAACGTTGGCATCACAGACTACATCAGAGCTAGCTGGGTTGCTGGTCGACCTCCAGCGCACCATGGACGACCACGATCTAGCGCAGCAGTGCTCGCGCTGCTCCAGCGTTGCAGAGTAGCGGTTCGCCAACGTTGCTAGTCCATGGCGTTCCAACGTTGCAGCAGGTCGGCTACACAGCGTTGCACCCGCAGGACAACGGTGCACCTGCTTCGCAGGTGCGAGCAGCTGGTTGGTGCACCACTCCTTGTCACATGCACAGCGCAGATGCCCTGCTCGACTCCATGCCAGCATCTGCGCCCACCAGCCACGTCGACCTCAGGATACCACTTTCGAGGTCGGCCTCGCAGAAGCCACCCCGGAGACCTTTGCACACGTCGCCCGGGTATCCCGGTCGACCGGACAACCGGGCCTGGTCGTCCAGCCCAGTCGGTCGCCATCTGCACAAGCCCGGCGTCCCCAGTCCAGCAACTAGGCGCCCAGGGCGCCGACCAGACGCTCAGGTCGGCGTCCAGGCCCTCCAGTAGGCCGTGAAGACGCCTAGGTCGGTGACCAGGCTCCCAGAACGCCGACCAGACACCCAGGTCAGTGTCCCGCCTCCCAGGACGCCGTCCAAGCGTCCCGGACGTCGGCCAGGCGCCCAGGACGGCGTCCTTCTTCTCGGAGCCCTTGTAGTTGCCCCCGTGCTCACTGCTGCAGGTCGGCTGCATCCCCTCAGCACACCCGACCACGAGGTCGGCTCCGCCCAAGCGAGGACGGGGCCAGAAACAACTCCCGTTGACACTCCCATGCCGTGTTTACGCTAGGGCCCCCAGCCCACACGGCAGCACCACTCGGAGAAAGTCTCAGCAGCGTGCACAGAACACACAGCACGCCGGTCACCGCACCAGCCATGCAAGAGGGCACGGCTCCTACTGCTACACATCGTTGTTGCCGCCGTCAACGTAGGCCAGGCGCACCTGGCCGATTTGCGACGGAGCACCGGTTGAAGGCCAGGTAGTGCAGCGCCTTCGTTAGGAAGTCAACTGGCTGCTCGGTGGTCAGGATGTACTTCAGCGCGAATTTCCCGCGCTTCACCATGTGCTGCAGGCTTGTCGCCGCTCCATGTGCTTGAGGTTGCCCGTCAACCCCATGCCCTCGGCGACCGTGATGGCCGACTTGTTGTCCACCCGGAGAACAGCCGGCGTCCCGGTGTCCAGCTGCCGGAACTCTGCGAGGAGGAAGCGAAGGCGGCGTCCCTCCTTGCCGGCTTCGGTGGCTGCGACGTACTCCGACTCGTCGACGATAGCGTCGCGCATTCGATGCGCTGGCTCGACCAGGGGACCGCGGCCCCTCCGTAGACAAACACGTAGCCGCCCGTGCTCAGGCGGTTCTGCTTGTCGCTGGCGTTGTCGGCGTCCACGTAGCCGACCAGCCCCAGCGTCTCTGGACCACCGCCGAACTCCAAGGCGGTGTCACGCGTGTTGGCGAGGTAGGCGAGTCAACGGTCGACCTCGCGCCAGTGCTGGTCGCTCCTCACCGTAAGGCCACTCCTCATCTTGCTGCAGGCGAAGGCGATGTCCAGCCTCGTCGTCGTCGCCGCAAACTGCAGCGAGCCGACTTTCTGCCTGTACTCCTCCTCTTGACGCTCATGCGCCTCCTCGTCGTTGAAGGTGAGCTCGACGTAGGCGTCGACGGAGACCGGCGTCTTCCGGGTCTGACCGCCCTGATCCTCGTCGATGAAGCACCAACGCTGCTTGTTGGCGTAGCCCTGCTGGTATAGCCACAGCTTCCTCGCTGGCCTGTCGCACACGATCTCCAGGCGGAGGTACTTCTGACCCAGCGAAATCTCGCGCAGCTCGAAGGGGGCTAGCTCCTTCAGCTCCTTCAGCATCGCGGTGCTGCTGCTGGCGGCGAGCAGATCGTCGACGTAGACGAGCACCCAGCGGCCCCGCCATCCCTGCCGGCCGTAAAGTACAGAGCCTCGTCGACCTGGCTCTTCTTCCACCCAACGCCGACCAGCACATCGTTGAGCACCTTATACCACAGCAGCGGCGACTGCTTCAGCTCGTAGAGGCTCTTCAGCAGCTTGCACACCCGGTCGGTTCCATCGATGAAGTAGTCCGGCTGGTACATGTACAGCACCCGATCGAGCTTGCTCTGCAGAAAATCGTTCTTCGTGTTCAGATGCATCAGGTTGAGGTTGAGGACGGCGACAATGCTGAGGAAGACCCTCGGCGTGGCATAGCTGCTCACCGGCGCGTACGTCTCGTCGTAGTTGGCGCCGTATACCTGCGTGAAGCCTTTCACGACCAGCCTCGCCTTCTGGCGCTCGACGGTGCCGTCGATGCCGTACTTCGTCATCAGCACCCACGGTTCTTCCTAATGTTCAACCCGGGTGGGCGCTCGACCAGCTCCCAGGTTCCCATGCTGATGAGGCTGTGGATCTCCTCCGCCATGGCGGCCTTTACCGCCTCGCCCTTCCAGCTTGCCAACGCCTCCTTCACCGTCATCGTGAAGATGTCCCAACGGTGCTCAGGGTCGGCGTACATGTCGGGGTCGAGCTCGGGCAGGTCGTCGTCGTCCTCGGCGTCGTCGTACGCCAGGTCGTCATCGTCGATCTCGTACACCGTGGTGAAGGCGGCCGGTATGAAGAAGTCAGATGGCCTCCAAAGTCGGCCTATACACCGTGGTCCTGGCTGGACCTCCACCACGTCGCTGTCGGCGGACTCCTCGGCGTCCCCTCCGTGATCATCGGAGTCATTGCTCTCAGCATCCTGCTGCACCACAGACAGCGTCTCGGCCAACTTCTCCCTTGCGCTCGGCTCCCCTGCCGACTGCCCGGTCGCCGACTGCTCCTTGGTCGGCTTCGCTGCTGCCTGCTCCCCTGTCGGCTGCTGCCCTGCTGGTGCCTCCTTCGTCGGTTTCACTACAGACGGCCGCACCTCCTCAGCTTGCTGCTCCCCGGTCGGCGTCAGCTTCGCTCCCACGCCGACTTGCTCAGCGTCACGACGGCCACCGGCGATGCACTTGGCCGGCGCCACAGACGTTGCACTTCTCCCCTCATCGCCGGGGGCTGACAACGGAGGCAACCCACGTAGGTCGGCGTCAAGGGAAAGGGCAGGAGTAGCAAGGGAAGGGGAAAGAGGGCGGACGGTCTTGGCGTCCTCATCAGCGACCTCACCGACCTCGACGAGCAGAGGGAGCGTCGGCGTCGAGGTGTCCGTCGGTGGATTGGCCTGCATCCCCCCAGACGCCTGCCCATGCTCAGACTTCCACACCTCCAGCGACATGGTCTCGTAGAACACCACGTCCAACATGGTGACCCCTTGGTTGTCGGCGATGCCGAGGAGCTCCCAGCCCTTGCTCTCCTCTGACACACCAAGGTGAAGGCCCTACCTAGCTTTCGCCTTCAGCTTTCCACCATGCCGCTGCTCGGGGATCAGGAAGTGCGCCATGCAGCTCCACATGCGTGTCAGCGACAAGTCGGGCTTCTTTCTCGGCGGCAGCGACGACTGCTCAAGGCAGTTGCAGATCTAGACGGCCTGCCGCAGAGCAAGGTGCCACCAGTGGTGCTGCACGCCCAAGTGCAGCAGCATCGTGCGCACCGACTCCACACCCGTCCTCATCTCTCGCTCCGCCATTCTGTTCTGCTGTGGGTTTTATGAGCAGGTCAGGTCGTGGACGATCCCCGTGCTTTCCAGAAAGCGTGAACTCCTTCCCAAGGAACTCCCCTCCCCTGTTAGAGCGCAGCATCAGAACCGACTTCTTGGTCTGCCGCTCAGCCACCACCAGCCACTGCTGAAACTTCCGCAGCATGTCGGACTTTTTGGCGACCGGCCTCACCCAAACGTAGCGGGTATTGCTGTCCTTCAGCAGCAGGAAGTATAGACTCCCATCCTTGGCAATCCCATTCTGTTGCGGAGAGATTGGAAGCATGAACGATTGGGCGATGCCCTCCTCACGACAAAAAGCCTCAAGTAGGCGGGAGGAAAACTCACCACCTCTGTCAGAGTGCAGACGCAGGACCGGGAGGTCCTGCTGGAACCGGACGCGTAGCTGGCAACGGACAGTGCGGATCCATGGGATCAAGACAATGGGAACACCCACCTTGCTCTGCAAAAGGAAGACCATGGTGTAACGCGTGTAGTCGTCAACAACTAGCAGAAAGTAACACTCTCAGTTTGGTCCACTGACGCGGACGGGGCCCCACACGTCCATGTGGAGGAAACGAGGAGGAATGGGGAGTGGCGCACTGCCGCCCCTCGACGCAGGGAAGGCAGGGGGGTGCAAGTGAGCGCAGAAGCGGGGGCAATGACCTGGGGAGGCCAGAGACGGGAGTGCATGCTACGTAGACACGACAACGTGGGGTGATCTAGACGATGGTGCCAGAGGAGAGACGGGTGCGTGAGTAACCGACACTAGCAAGAGGCAGCTACCTGACCGGACGCAGCTACTTGTGTAGACTCAGAGGTCAGTATGTACAGGCCAGACCCGGATCTCCGAGTGAACGTGGCAAGGTGGGCGCCAGTCCGTTAGTCCATAATGATCACCCCTAGGAGTAGTCACAGTGACAAATTGGTCCTGGAGGACAGCGTTACTCACCAAGTTCGTAGTGAACGAGGGGAAGTGGCAACCTGCAAGCGAGCCGGAAGGGGCTGCCGGACATGGGAGAACAGTAGAGGCACGTGCTACGACTTGGCCCTCAGAGGGGTCAGCCAGAGTGACCGAGACAGGTGTAGTTAGCGGTGTGACTGTGGTGCAATCGGAGAAGAAGCAGCGAGATATGTCTGAGTCAAGTGTGAAGGTCTACAGAGCCTCCGCAGGGGCTGCACTTGTGCTAGCAGGCTCACTACCACCTAAACCACCAGGGACGCGTCGCTGGGAAACTAACTCCCGAAGCTGCTGCGACGAGAGATTCTCCTGTCGACGAAACTGCAGCTACTGTCCAATACCTCCAGCACCAGTACCCCAACCAGAGCGGCCTCGCTGAAGAACCCATTCTCGAAGCTGCTGCAGCAAGAGAGTCTCCTGTCGACAAGACTGCCGCTGCAGCCCAGTACCTTCAGCACCAGTACCCCAACCAGAGCGGCCTCCCACTGCGGCAAGAGAGTCCACGGCTGACTCTGTTGCCGCTGCTGTCCACCCCCAAAATCTCCGCCTCCACCAGCGGCACCACCTGTAGGAGCCGACAAACAAGTACCAACACGCGTGGCCATGACGGGCAGGAGCAATCAATAGCAGAGGCGCAAGGGCGGCGGTGGTAGTCGTAGCGGCAGTAGTTGTAATGGGAGGTCATGCGACTGTGGCAGCTGTAGTGCTAGGGCAGTGCGCGGGCTGTAGGGCGTGCAGGGCGCGGGGCAGTAGGGCGCGCTGGCCGCAGGGCGAGCGCGCGCATCAAGCGGCGCGGGCTGCAGGGCGCACGGGTAGCACATGCATGCAGGCTGCAGGGCACGCAGGGCGCGCAAGCAGCAGGGCGTGCAGGCACTTGGCAGCAGGGCGCGCAGGGCACTGGGCAGCAGGGCGAGCAGAGCGCATGAATAGCAGGGCGCACGCAGGGCGCGGGGCAGAAAGGCACGCTTGTAGCCGGGCGCGCGTGGGCAGCAGGGGATGCAGTCTACCGGGCGCGTGGGCAGCAGACGTGCACGGGCTGCAGGGCACGCAGGGAGCACGGGCAGCAGGGCGCAAGCAGGGCACAAGGCCGCAGGGCGCATTGGCAGCAGGGCACACGTGGGCAGCAGGCGACGCAGGCTGCAGGGTGCGCAAGCAGCGGACGCGCGCGGGCTGCAGGGCACGCAGGGCGCGCGGGCAGCAGGGCGCACGTGGGGCGCAGGGCAGCAGGTCGTGCTGGTAGCAGGGCGCGGGCGGGCAGCAGGCGACGCGGGCTGCAAGGCGCTCGGGCTGTAGGGCTGTTGGCTCCCAGGGCTGCGGAGAGAAACTCTACAACGATGGGAGCTAGACCACAGGGTAGGCACGAGTTGTGAGAGTGATGCTTTGTCAGAGTTTTCGCACTTGTGCGCTCACAGGGAAAAAAAACAAGAGTTTCAGTAAAAACTGTTGAGAACACAGAATGAACTAGCAATGGCAAGAATGACCACATCCATACTAAGAAAAGTTGAGAATACTGTATGGCTGAGCAATGCAAGGTTTGCTAGTGCACAGGATGGTCGACCGCCAGCATGACAAAGTTGTCGACCTGCTAACGTAGCAAGTCTGCGGCCCGCCAACGCAGCTCGTGTACGACTTGCCAACGCTGTAGAATGGCGGACTGCCAACGCTGCACCCGCGCAGCTTGCCAACGCTGCATTCACAGGTGATTGTAAGCGCATGTGCAAGCACCTACTTTACAGGTGCTTGTAGACAGTTACGCACTACGTGCACTGTCGTGCACATTGCGCAGGTGCCAGGTCGGCCACATGCAGACGGTTGCACCTGACGAGCCACGTCGACCACTTGCTGCCACGTTGGTCGACTGTGCCGCAGCAACCTCGACGACGTTCGCGAGCCTCCGCAGAACCTCGTCGAGCAAGTAACTAGGTCGACCGGGTAAAGTCCCCGGCAACCCTGCAGGTCGACGACCTTCGTCGTCGCGGGTCGACGACCTTCGTCGCCCACCACCATCATCGATGCCCACCCTGCTCGACAAACTGCTTGGTCGACCACCCTCGTCGATGATGTCACAGTGGTTCTGCGAAGGTCGGCGACCACCTTTGTTGACCTGCACGTCCAGGCTAGCGTCGACCTCTGCCGACGCTCGGCTACACCTCCCGCGCATACGACCACAAAGTCAATGTCACCCTCTGCAGATGGTCGGCCGCACCTCCCGCGCACCCGACCACAAAGTCAGCTTCGCTCAAGCGAGGGCGGGGCCAACTTCCGTCAACAAGGGCACGCGCGGGCAGCAGGCGACGCGGGCTGCAGGGCGCGTGGGCTGCAGGCCGCGTGGGCAGCAAGTCGCGCGGGGCGCGGGCAGCAGGGCGCGCGGGGGCGCCTGGGCAGCACGGCGTGGAGGGCGCGTGGGCAGCAGGGCACACGCGGAGCATAGGGCAGAAGGTCGCTCGCGGGCAGCAGGCGACGCAGGCTACATGGCGTGAGGGCAGGAGACGCGCGCGGGCTGCAGGACACACAGGGCGCGCGGGCAGCAGGCGACGCGGGCTGCAGGGCGCGCGGGCAGGTCACGGGCAGCTGCGCGAGTGGGTAGCGCCTAGGGCAGCGCACTGGCAGCGTGTGGAGTAGTGCGCAACACAGGGCAGGTGCGAACGCGTGGGGAGGGGCGGCTCTAGCGGGCGGCCGGGTCGCGGGGCTTGGGCAGAAAAATGGTGGGCCCTTAAAAATCCCAGGGACCTACGTGCTCTGATACCATGTCAGAATGTAGCGAGCAAGAATGCCTTCACAACAATGGATGATGAGTACAAGTAGACAACCCTACAAGGGTTGTAGTGTTGTCCTCCATGGCGGCATTCACTGCTGGACCCTTCCAGCTCGCCAGCGCCTCCTTCACCGTCATCGTCGAGATGTCCCAGCGGTGCTCGGGGTCGGCCAGCATGTCGGGGTCGAGCTCCGGGAAGTCATCATCCTCCTCGGCGTCGTCATACAGGATCTCGTCGTCCTCCTCCACGTCGTACACCGTGGTGAAGGCAGCAGGGACGAAGAAGTCGGGAGGCCTCCGAAGTCGACCTGACTTCCGGGGTTCAGGCGGGATCACCACCCCGTCACGGTCCGTGGATTGGTCGACCACCGCCTGGTCGACCAGCTCCTCGTCGCCCAACTGCTCCCCTTCATCTTCACCGCCGTCCTCGTCGTCCTGCTGCACTTCGGTCGGCGTCCCGACCGACTTCTCCCCTGCGGTCAGCTCCCCTGCCGACTGCCAGGTCGCCGACTGCTCCTCGGTCGGCCTTGCTGCTGCCTGCTCCCCTGTGGGCTTCACCCAAGTCGGCTGCACCTCCTCGACCTGCTCCCCCCTTATCCAGGTCGACTGCACTCCCAGGTCGACCTGCTGCTCGTTGACTTGCTGCTCGTCTCGTCGGCCACCGGCGATGCCCTTGGTCGGCGCCACAGGCGACATCCCACTGCTCCCCTCATCGCCGGAGGCCGACGACGAAGTCAGCCCACGCAGGGCGACGAGGGGAGGGGCAGGGGAGGGGAAGGAAGGGTGGACGACCTCGGCGTCGTCCTCAGCAAGCCCACCGACCTCGGCGAGCAGAGGGAGCGTTGCCATCGAGGTATCCGTCGGCGTGGCCATCCGTGTCCGCCCTGACACGGGCCCATGCTCCGACTTCCACTCCTCCAGCGACAGGTCCTCGTAGAACACCACGTCCGACGTGGTGACCACCCGGTTGGCGGCAATGTCGAGGAGCTCCCAGCCCTTGCTGGCCTCCGACACGCCGAGGTGAAGGCCCCACTTGGCCTTCGGCTTGAGCTTCCCACCGCGCTGCTGCTCGGGGACGAGGAATTGCGCCATGCAGCCCCACACGCGCGCCAGCGACAAGTCGGGCTTCGTCCCGGTCAGCAGCTGGTACGGCGTCGTCCCCGGCGTCGCCGATCGCTCCAAGCAGTTGCGGATCCAGACGGCCTGCCGCAGGGCGAGGTGCCACCAGTGGTGCTGCACGCCCATGTGCAGCAGCATCGTCCTTACCGACTCCACCACCGTCCGCATCTCCCGCTCCGCCATGCCGTTCTGCTGCGGGGTGTAGGGGCAGGTTAGGTCGTGGACAATTCTCTTGCCATCCACGAAGGCGGTGAACGCCGTGCCGAGGAACTCCCCGCCTCGGTCCGAGCGCAGCATCAGCACCGACTTCTTCGTCTGCCTCTCCACCAGCACCAGCCACTTCTGGAACTCCAGCAGCACATCCGACTTCTTGGCGACCGGCCTCACCCACACGAAGCGGGTCTTGCGGTCTTTCAGCAGCAGGAAGTACAGGCTGCCATCCTTGGCAGCCACCCGGAATGGCCCGCACAAGTCGATGTGGACGACGGCTAGCACGTCGGCGGCGTCGGAGCCTTGGTCGGGGAAGGTGTGCCGCGCCAGCTTCCCGCCGACGCACGAGACACACGGTGAGTCGGCGCCCGTCGCCGACTTGAGGTCCAGCCCAATGACGACCTCGTTCTTCGCCGAGCTCCGGATAGTGTCCATGCCGACGTGCGCAAGCCGAGCGTGCATCCTGTCCGGCGTCGACTTCGTCTTGGAGACGATCGCCCGCAGGGCCACAACCTCCGGCGTGGGCGACGGCGACCTCGTTGAGCAGGGACGCAGGTCGGAGCAGAGGACTCGCCCGGAGTACGTCGCCCGACCAAGCACCTCTCCTGCTGCCGAAACGAGCAGCACCCTGTCGCCGTCCTCCTGAAACTTCACGCCATGCTCCTTCAGCTGGCCGGACGACAACAGGTTAGCCCGCACACCCGGGACGTACAGCACGTCGGGGATGAGAACCTGCTTCCCGGCCTCGCCTTGCAAGGCGACCGTGCCCCGGCCCTGGACGTCTTGCAGCGCCCCGTTGAAGCCACGCACGTGCTTCAGGTCGCCGCTCGGCCCCAGGTCGACGAAGGCGTCCTTTGTCCCCATCAGGTGGTGAGAGCAGCCGCTGTCGAGCAGAACCACCGCCGGGTTCGCCTGCACAGCTGCCGCCACCGCCTGGAAGTCCTCGCCAGCCTCTGGCGCCAGCGAGAAGGTCGGCTCCACGACGCCGACCAGAGAGCACGACGCCGCATTGTCGTCGCTCCCCTTGCCGCCAGCAGAGGATTCGGCGTCCTTCGCCGAGGTCGACGGCTTGGTCGACTGCTTCTCCTTGCGCGGCTGGTTGCCGTCTGCCCCGGTCGACCGCCTTGCTTCGCCGGGGCGACGAAGTTCGACTGCACCAGCAGCTCCTGGGAACGCTCTACCTCCTGCATTGCCTCATCTTGCAGGATATACGATGTTAGGTTGTCCTCGTTGAGTGTCGCCCTCGTGCTCGGCGCCATGGACAACCGCTTCAACAGGCTGTAGTTGCTCCGTAGTCCCTGCATGACATGGGTGATGTACGACGCCGTCGAATACTCCGCACCGGCCATCGTGATGGTGGCGAGAATTCGCCGGGCCCGGTTGCAGTAATCGGTCGCCGTCTCCTCGTCGCCCATGTGCAGGTGCGTCAGCTGCCCTTCCAGCTGGGCGATAAACAGGTCGTCGGTGACCTGGTACGTCGACTCGATGAAGTGCCACGCCTGGTGGCCGGCGTCGAGGTACTCCCTGCACCACTTCAGGGCGATCTGCACGCCCGGCGTGCAGCACAGCGAGATGACCGTGAAGGTCAACAGCTGCACGGCGCGGAACTCAGCTCGCAAGTCGGGGTCGTCCGGCGTCTCCACGGTGCCTCGAGCGAAGCTGATCAGCCCGGCCATCTCCAGCTGGGGCTCGATGGCCTCCTTTCAGGTGAGGATGTCTGGTCGACCGACCAGTGGGGGAGTCACCGAGATCCTGTCCGGCGTGAACTTGTAGTAGCCGTAGCTCGGTGCAATTCCGCCCGCCGTCACCTGGGACGCCGCCATCGGCATCAACCCGCTTCGTCGACCTCCGACGTCGCCCTGCGAGGTGCCAGTCGCCGCCGTCGACCGCATCCCTCGTGCCTGAACGCCGCCGACCTCGTCGGCGCGAATCACACCTCTTTGCCTCGACGACGTGCCTCCCGCACTGCTGCCGACCTGGCCACCACCGGCGTTGACGCCCACGTCGACGCCGCCCTCAGTGTTCACCGGTCGAGGAGAAGCAGGCCGAGAGGGGTGCTCCGTCGCCCACAAGGAACGGATGCCAGCCTCGACGACCGCCCAAGGCAGGTCGCCATACTCGTTGGCCTCGTGTTTCCTCCTCGCGTTTTCCAGCCGTGCCTCTAGGGTGTCCACCACCCCCGTGTCACCTACGGCTACTACCATAGTGACGATTGCACAGCTGCCGGCTTACGAACCACTTAGGTAAGGTGCCTACTAAGTCGACTAGACTGAAAGGTAAGTCATGCCTTCCATGCTAACCGCACCATGCGGAGATAACTACTACCACGGGAGCTAGACTACGGGCTAGGCACGGGTGCTCGTGTGATCTCTGCGTTCTCTGGTCCTTAGTCATTTTCCTAGTGCACACACTGCTTGCTAGTTCACAAGGCAATTTGGCAAGAGTTTCACTAGAGAAAGTTGACAACAATGATACAAAGAAGTTGGCAAGGCAAGACTACATCAGAGCTAGCATGCAAGCAGCTCGACTGCCAGCGCAGCACGGTCGACCGCGCGCCAGCACAACTTGGTCGACCGCGCTCCAGCAGTGCAGAAGCACGCCTTGCCAACGCTGCAGGTCGACGGCGTGACAGCAGCGCAAGTCGACGGCGCGCCAGCGTTGCTCCTGCAGGACAGCAGCGCATCTACTTCGCAGGTGCTCGCAGACGATTGGCGTGCAGTGCCCCGTCACCTGCACAGCGCACACACCAATTCCACCTTCGTGCTGACGCCTGCTTCTGATGCACCACGTCGACCTCGGGATACCATCACCGAGGTCGTCCTCGCCAAAATCACCTGGGCGATCATCGCAAGCCTTCGCAGCACCTCGTCACCCAGGTAACCTGGTCGACCAGGCAACCAGGTCGACCAGAGGCTCCAGTGCGTGCCCGTCGACCACCCAGGTCGACGACCACTTCCGGTCGACCTCCTAGGTCGACCACTCCCTCTGGTACGTGCCGGTCGACCTCCCAAGTCGACAGCCACATCCAGTCGACCTCCCCAGGTCGACCACTATCCCCTGGTCGACCAGCTCCAAGTCGACGTCACTCCTGGTCGACCAGAAGGCCTGGTCGACTTACGAGGTCGACCAGAAGGTCTGGTCGACGTCCCAGGTCGACCAGAAGGGCTGGTCGACGTCCCAGGTCGACCAGAAGGGCTGGTCAACGTCCCAGGTCGACCAGAAGGGCTGGTCGACGTCCCAGGTCGACCAGCCGAAGTTGGCGCCCTCCCAGAGTCGGCGCCCATGCAGTGGCTCCCCGGCTGGTGCATGTACAGCAACCGGTCGAACTTGCTCTGCAAGAAGGCGTTCTTTATGTCGAGCTGCATAAGGTTGAGGCCGAGGACAGCGACGATGCTGATCCTCAGCGTGATGTAGCTGCTCACCGGCGTGTAAAATCTCGTTGTAGTCGGCGTGTAAAGCCCTTCACGACCAGCCTCGCATTCTTGCGCTCGACGGTGACGTCGATGTGGTACTTCGTCGTCAGCACCCACCGGTTCTTCATTATGTTTACCCCGGGTGGGCGTTTGACCAGCTCCAAGGTCCCCATGCTAATGAGGCTGCGGATCTCCTCCCCCATGGCAGCCTTCACTGCCTTGCCCTTCCAGATCATCAACACCTCCTTCATTGTCATCGTGGAGATGTCCCAGTGGTGTTCGCGGTCGGCATGCATATCGGGGTCAAGCTCCGCAAGTCTTCATCATCCTCAGCGTCATCATACAGCAGGTCAATGTCGACCTCATGTTACACCGTATTGAAGGCGGCCGGTACGAAGAAATCAGGCTGCCTCCGAAGTCAGCCTGTACGCCGTCGTCTGACCTCAACCACGTCACTTGTCCATATGGTTAGTACCAAGAGAAAGCGCGTAACTTAACCATATGGTTGGTACTAAAAGTAAGGACGTTACTTACCCATATGGTTAATACCAGGAGTAAGCGCGTTACTTACCCATATGGTTGGTACCAATAGTAAGCGCGTTACTTATCCATATGGTTGGTACCAAGAGAGCGCGTTACTTACACATATGGAAGGAACCAAGAATATGCGCGTTACTTGCACATATGGTACATACCAAGAGTAAGCGCGTTACTTACACATATGGTTGGTTCAAAGAGTAAGCGTGTTATTTACCCATATGGTTGGTATACAGAGCACGTGCGTTACATAAACGTATGGTTGGTACCAAAATTAAGCGCATTACTTACACATTCTATTGGTACCATGAGTAATTGCCATTAGTAAACGCGTTCCTATATGGTTGGTACCAAGAGTAAGCGTGTTACTTACCGATTTGGTTGGTTCATATGCGCGTTACTTATCCTAACCATATGGGTAAGTAACGCGATTACTCTTGGTACCAACCATATGGGTAAGTTACGCACTCACTCTTTGTACCAACCATATGTGTAAGTAACGCGCTCACTCTTGGAACCAACCCTATGAGTAAATAACGCGCTTACTCTTGGTATAAATGTTATGGGTAAGTAACGCGCTTACTCTTGGTACCATCCATGTGGGTAAGGAACGCGCTTACTCTTGGTACCAACCATATGGGTACGTAATGCGCTTACTTTTGGTACCAACAATATGTGCAAATAACGCGCTTACTCTTTGTACGAACCATATGGGTACTTAACGCGCTTACTCTTGGTACCAACCACATGGGTAAATAACGCGCTTTCTCTAGGTACCAATCATAGGTGTAAGTAACGCGCTTACCCTTGGGACATATGAGTAAATAAAGGGCTTATTCTTTGTACCAACCATATGAATACTTAACGTGCTTACTATTGGTACCATCCACAGGGGTAAATAACGCATTTGCTCTTAGTACCAACCATATCGGTAAGTAACACACTTACTCGTGGTACCAACCATATGGCTAAGTAACGCGCTTACTCTTGGTACCAACCATATAGGTACGTAATGCGCTTACTTTTGGTACGAACCAGATGGGTAAGTAACGCGCCTACTCTTGGTACCAACCATATGGGTAAGTAACGCGCTCACTCTTGGTACCAACCATATGTGTAAGGAACGCCCTTACTCTTTGTACCAACCTTAGGGGGGAGTAACGCACTTATTCTTGGTACCAACCAGATGGGTACGTAACGCGCTTACTCTTGGTACCATCAACATGAGTAAGTAACATGCCTACTCTTGGTACCAACAATATGGGTAAGTAACGCGCTTACTGTTGGTTCCAATCATATGGTTATGTAACGCGCTTACTTTTGTTACCAACCAGATCGGTATGTATCGCTCATACTCTTGGTGCCAACCATATGGGTAAGTAACGCGCTTACTCTTTGTACCAACCATATGCGTAAGGAATGCATTTATTCTTGGTACCAACCAGATGGGTAAGTAACGCGCTTACTCTTGGTACCATCCATATGGGAAAGTAACACACTTACTCTTGGTACCATCCATATGGGTAAGTAACGCGCTTATGAACCAGATGGGTAAGTAATGTGTATACTCTTGGTACCAACCATATGGATTAGTAACGCGTTTACTCTTGGTACCAACCATATGGGTACATAATGCGCTTACTTTTGGTACCAACCATATCAGTATGTAACGCGCTTACTCTTGCTACCAACCATATGGATAAGTAACACGCTTACACTTGGTAGCACCCATATGGCTAAGTAACGCAAATACTCTTGGTATCAACCAGATGGGTAAGTAACGCGCTTACTCTTGGTACCATCCACATGGGTAAGTAACGAGCCTATTCTTGGTATCAACGATATGGGTAAATAATGCGCTTACTCTTGATACCAACCATATGGATAAGCAACGCGCTTACTCTTTGTACCAACCATATTGGTAAGTAATGCATTAATTCTTGGTACAATCCAGATGGGTAAGTAACGCGCTTACTCTTGGTACCACACACATGGGTAACAAACGCGCCTACTCTTAGTACCAACCATATCAGTAAGTAACGCAGTTACTCTTGGTACCAACCATATGGGTAAGTAGCGCGCTTACTGTTGGTGTAAGGGTCTAATAAACTCAAATAGCTTGCTGTATCAACCATATGGGTAAATAATAGCTTGTTGTTAGTCCCTGTCCCTCTTTATCAAACAGCAAGTCTTAATAACCCGCAAGTTAGTCCCTGTCCCTATCCCTGTCCCTGTCCCTTCCTAGCTTGCTGTTAGTCCCTGTCCCTGTCCCTCTTGACAAACAGCAAGTCTTAATAGCTTTCAATTTGGTATCAACCATATGGGTAAACAATGCGCGTACTCTTGATACCAACCATATGGGTAAGTAACGCGCTTACTCTTTGTACCAACCATATGGGTAAGTAATGCATTAATTCTTGGTACAAACCAGATAGATAAGTAACGCGCTTACTCTTGGTACCATCCACATGGGTAACAAACGCGTCTACTCTTAATACCAACCATATCTATAAGTAACGCACTTACTCTTGGTACCAACCATATGAGTAAGTAACGCGCTTACTGTTGGTATAAGGTCCTAACACACTCAAGCTATTAAGACTTTATCAAACTTAAAACCAACCTCTTTATCAAAATGAAAGCGATTCTGGGGGGTCCATCCATCGGGTTTCTTATAGCACAAAAACCAGGGGTGTCCCTCCTACTCCAATACCAGCAACTCCCTTTCATTTTGCCACCAGCATCCGACTTGCCCCCACGTCCAGATTTCGCACCACAACCCCTACCGGTACCTCCTTGTTGGTCGTTGGAGTCGTCATCCTTCTTTGCACCGCTTCCAGCACCACCGAAGCCACGTCCTCTGCCACGTCGGCTCCCTTGCATCCCGTAGCCGCTGCTGCCGTCGTCTCCACCCCTCAGTTGGCGTCGACGGAAGTCCTCCTCCAGAGTCTTTGTCCGCACCCATTCGAGCGTCCACAAGCTCTGGTTCTGCGGCAGGCTCAATCCGCTCGTGAATTGAAGCCACGATTCCGGCAGCAGCGATAGCATCTTCAGGCATTTGGTCTGCTCCGGGTAGGTGATTCCAGCGATCGCCAGCTTCGCGTAGAGATGGGTTGCACCGGCTCTCCCTCGCTCAGGCGCAACGCGGACAGCTCTCTCTCCATCATGAGCGTAGCGGCGACGGAGGTCGGGGCGTGCAGCTCCTTCAACACGGTCCACGCCTTCAGACCGCACACAACCTTCGGCAGCAGGTGCATGACGTGGTGAAGATGGTTCAGCTCCAAACTCTACGACATCAAGTAGTAGCCAGCTGAGGCGCGCTCGTCCCAATCTTCTTGAAGGGTGGGGTCACTCGGTCTAGGCTCCTCCGCAATCATTAGTTTCAGCAAACCGATCTGACGGAAATATAGTTGCATTTTCCAGGCCCAATCATCATAGCCCTCACCATTGAACTTCTCGACGGTGAAGTTTTTCAGCACCTCCTTGACCAGCGAGCCCTGGCTTGTTCGCGCTCCCCTTGGCGCCGAAACACCAGAATCTTGGCTGCCGCTACGATCTTGGGCTGAAAATTCACCAGCTCCCGCAGAGGGTTGCCCGCCATAGGTACCTATAACGAGGATCACTATAACGCAGGCTTTGATACCAGCTTGTTGGTGTAAGGGCCTAATAAACTCAAGCTATTAAGACTTTATCAAACTTAACACCTCTCCTTGGGGTCACCTCCAAGGGTCCCTGGGTGCCTGGTACAAGACCAACCCCTATCCTCGGGTCCGAGTTTGTAGTGAGAGGAGTCAAGAGGGACTTAGTCACAACAGCAAGAGTACCTTGAACGTTGCGCAGCGTGCTACAGACCGTCGATCGGATTAAGCTGAGAATTTGCTATATCAAAGCTTTCTCCATGAACTTTAATATTAAGCCACGTTGCCTCGCGAAACATTTTGCCATTACGAAGTTATGGCGCAGAAAGTGTTTGCCTAGCGTTGGAGTGCTAGCGTACTCGCGTTGACTCGGGTAGCATTTCGCCGTCGAACTGCGTAGAAACGAAATTCCAACCTGGGAAAACAACAACCAGGTTCAGGTTCTAAAAACAGAACCTGTTTCGTCTTTGCCCAACCAGCCAAATGCTGGTTCTGCTGGTTTCCCCTGGCCTTGTAGCATGCAGATACAGACAAACAACATCCAACCTTCACCTAAATTGTATCCCTATAGTGCCTGCCCTAAACCAAACAAAACAGTACAATTTCAAGTTGGATAGAACTGAATCTGCGCAATCAATTCAACCGAGCCGCAAAGCTTCCATCGTGGGTTTCTTTGCGAGCTCGTCCTTTCTGCTTGCACTGTTCATAGCGAGTACAGTGTTGTGCCGAAGCGCACATTGCGCGAGTACCTGCAAATGCTTCAAGCGAAAATTGCGAAAGCAAACAAACGCACGAACACACCATTCACACGCAAATGCATTCGCACACGTATATTCGTACAAACAGACGGCAGGATGTCGTGCAATGTGAACTTGCACCCAACACTTACTTTTGGTACCAACCATATGGATATGTAACCCACTTACTACCAACCATATGGTTAAGTAAAGCATTTACTCTTGGTCACGAGCATATTGTTAAGAAACGCGCTTACAGTTGGTTCCAATCATATGGGTACGTAATGTGCTTACTTTTGGTACCAACCATATCGGTATGTAACGCGCTTACGCTTTGTACCAACCATGTGGGTAAGTAATGCATTTATGGCTGGTACAAATTAGATGGGTAAGTAACGTGCCTACTCTTGGTACCATCCACATGGGTAAGTAACGCGCCTACTCTTAGTACCAACCATATTAGTAAGTAGCGCGCTTACTCTTGGTACCAACCAGATGGGTACATAACGCGCTTACTCTTGGTACCAACCATATGGGTAAGTAACACACTTACTCTTGGTACCAACCATATGGGTAAGTAAAGCATATACTCTTGGTTGCAATCATATGGGTAGTAACGCGCTTACTCTTGGTACCATCCACACGGGTAAGTAACGCGCTTACTCTTGGTACAAACCACAAGGGCAAGTAACGCGTTTACAGTGGGTACCAACCATATGGGTAAGTAAAGCATTTACTCTTGGTAGCAACCATATGGGTAAAAAATGCGCTTACTCTTAGTACCAACCGTACGGGTAAGTAACTCGCTTATTCCTTGTACCAACCATATAGATACGTAACGCCCTTACTTTTGGTACCAACCACATGGGTAAGTAACGCACTTACTCTTGGTTCCAACCAAACGGGTAAATAACACGCTTATTCTTGGACCAACCGTTTGGGTACGTAATGCGCTTACTCTTTGTACCAACCATATGGGTTTGTAATGCGCTTACTCTTGGTACCATCCACTTAGGTAAGTGCCGCACTTACGCTTGGTACCAACCATTTGGGTATGTAACGCGCTTACCCATGGTACCAACCATATGGGTACGTAATGCGCTTACTCTTTGTACCAACCATATGGGTACGTAACGCGCTTATTCTTGGTACCATCCACATGAGTATGTAACGCACTTACTCTTGGTACCATCCACATAGGTAAGTACCACGAACTCTTGGTACTAACCATATGGAGAAGTATCGCGCTTACTCTTGGTACCAACCATATGGGTAAGTAACGCACTTACTCTTTGAACCAACCATAACGGTACATAACGCACATACTATTGGTACCAACCATGTCGGTAAGGAACGCATTTAGTCTTTGTACCAACATAAGGGTACGTAACGCACTGACTCTTGGTACCAACCAGATGGGTAAGTAACGCGCTTACTCTTTGTACCAACCATAAGGGTACGTAACGCACTTATTTTTGGTACCAACCAGATGCGTAAGTAACGCGCTTACTCTTTGTACCAACCATATGGGTACTTAACACGCTTACTCTTGGTACCATCCACATTGGTAAGTAACGCATTTACTCTTAGTACCAACCATATCAGTAAGTAACACATTTACTCTTGGTACCAAACATAGGGGTAAATAACGCACTAATCCTTGTACCAACCATAAGGGTACGTAACGCACTTACTCTTAGCACCAACCATACGGGTAAGTAACGCGCTTACTCTTTGTACCTGCGGAGATAACTCTAGCAACGGGAGATTGGCTACGGGGAAGGCACGTTGTGTGAGAGGGATCTCTGCGTTCGTTCACTTAGTCGTTTGCTCGTGTGTTCACTTCTTGCACATTCACGGGGAGATTTTGCAAGAGTTTCACTAGCAAAGATTGACAACAATGATTGCAACAACGTTGGCAACACTGACTACATCAGAGCTAGCTAGGCTGCTGGTCGACCTCCAGCGCAGCACGGTCGACCGCGTTCCAGCGCAGCAATGCTCGCACCGCTCCAGCGCTGCAGAGGTGCGGCGCGCCAACGTTGCATGTCCACGGTGTGCCAGCGCTGCAGCAAGTCGGCTGCACAGCGCTGCACGCGCAGGAAAACGGTGCACCTGCTTCGCAGGTGTGCGCGGCTGGTTGGCGTCCAACTCCTCGTCACGTCCCCAGCGCAAACATACCCGCTCGAGACGGCGCCCATCAGCCACGTCGACCTCGGGATACCACCCCCGAGGTCGTCCTCGCAGAACCACGCCCGGCGACATTCGCAGCTGTCGCCCGAGTATCCCGGTCGACCGGGCAACCCTGCCTGGTCGTCCAGCCCAGTCGGACGCCGGCCAGACCAAGCCCGGCGTCCCCAGGTCGGCGCCCAGGGAGGCGTCCAGGCGTCCAGGACGCCGAGCAGACGCCCAGGTCGGCGTCCCACCTCCCAAGACGCCGAGCAGACGCCTAGCACGGCGTCCAGGCCCCCAGGACGCCGAGCAGACGCCCAGGTCGGCGTCGACCTGCTCGGCGCCCTCCAGCCAGACGCCCCCAAGCTCCGCGCCCTTACAGTGGCCCCCGTGCCCACTGCTGCAGGTCGGCTGCATCTCCCCCATACACCCGACCACGAGGTCGGCTCCGCCCAAGCGAGGACGGGGCCGAACACAACTCCCGTTGACACTCCCCTGCCGCGTTCACGCTTGGGCCCCGAGCCCACACGGCAGCACAGCTCGGAAGATAGCTCGGCGGCGTGCACCCAACACACAGCACGCTGGTCACCGCACCAGCCATGCAAGAGGGCATGGCAACTACTGCTGCACGTCGTTGTCACCGTCGCCGACTTCAGCCAGGCGCACCTGGCCGACTGCGACGGAGCACCAGTTGAAGGCCGGGTAGTGCAGCGCCTTCGTCAGAAAGTCGGCCGGCTGCTCGGTGGTCGGGATGTACTGCAGCGCAAACTTCCCCCGTTTCACCATGTGCTGCAGCCAGGCCTGTCGCCGCTCCATGTGCTTGAGGTTGCCCGTCAACCCCATGCCCCCGGCGACTGTGATGGCCGACTTGTTGTCCACGCGAAGGACAGTCGGCTTCCCGGCGTCTAGCTGCCGGAACTCTGCCAGGAGGAAGCGAAGTCGGCGTCCCTCCTTGCCGGCTTCGACGGCCGCCACGTACTCCGACTCGGTCGAAGAGAACATCGCGCACTTGATGCGCTAGCTCGACCAGGAGACCGCGGCCCCTCCGTAGACGAACACGTAGCCGCCTGTGCTCATCCTGTTCTTCTTGTCACCGGCGTCATCGGCGTCCATGTAGCCGACCAGCTCCAGCGACTCAGGTCCTCCGCCGAACTCCAGGGTGGTGTCACGCGTGTTGGCGAGGTAGGCGAGGCAGCGGTCGACCTCGCGCCAGTGCTGGTCGGCCCTCACCGTGAGGCCGCTCCCCAGCTTGCTGTAGGCGAAGGCGATGTCCGGCCTCGTCGTCGTCGCCGCGAACTGCAGCGAGCCGACCTTCTGCCGGTACTCCTCCTCCTGGCGCTCCTACGCCTCCTCGTCGTCGAAGGTGAGCTCGGCGTAGGCGTCGACCGAGAACGGCGTCTTTGGGGTGCGCCCGGTCTGCTCCTCGTCGATGCAGCGCCTACACAGCTTGTCGGAGTAGCCCTGCTGATGCAGCCACAGCTTCCCCGCCGACCTGTCGCGCACGATCTCCAGCCCGAGGTACTTCTGCACCGGCGAGATCTCGCGCAGCTCGAAGGTGGCTGCCAGCAGCTCCTTCAGCTCCTTCAGCATCGCGGCGCTGCTGCTGGCGGCCAACAGGTCGTCGACGTAGACCAGCACCCAGCAGGCCACTCCGTCGTCGCCGACCTTGAAGTACAGAGCCTCGTCGACCTGGCTCTTCTTCCACCCGGCGCCGACCAGCACGTCGTTGAGCGCCAAGTACCACAACAGCGGCGACTGCTTTAGCCCGTACAGACACTTCAGCAGCTTGCACACCCGGCCGGTTCCGTCGTTGAAGTAGTCCGGCTGCCATATGTACAACACCCGGTCGAGCTTGCTCTGCAGGAAGGCGTTCTTCATGTCGAGCTGCATCAGGTTGAGGTTGAGCACGGCGACGATGCTGAGGAAGATCCTCAGCGTGACGTAGCTGCCCACCGGCGCGAACGTCTCATCGTAGTCGGCGCTGTACACCTGCGTGAAGCCCTTCACGACCAGCCTTGCTTTCTCACGCTCGACGGTGTCGTCGATGTTGTACTTCGTTGTCAGCACCCACCGGTTCTTCATGACGTTCACTCCCGGCGGGCGTTCGACCAGCTCCCACGTGCCCATGGCGAGGAGACTGCGGATCTCCTCCTCCATGGCGGCCTTCACCGCCGGGCCCTTCCAGCTTGCCAACGCCTCCTTCACCGTCATCGTCGCGATGTCCCAGCGGTGCTCGGGGTCGGCGTGCATGTCGGGGTCGAGCTCTGGGAAGTCCTCATCTTCCTCGGCGTCGTCGTACAGCACGTCGTCGTCGTCCTCCACGTCGTACACCGTGGTGAAGGCAGCCGGTGGGAGGCAGACATGGTAGGTTAGCCGCTCCGGCGGCCTCCGGACTCGTCTTGAGCGCCGCAGTGCGGGCTGCCCGGGGTCACCCTCCATGTCGTCCTGCTCGGCGTCCGACTGCTCCCCTTCAGCTTCGCCGGTGTCACTGTCCTCGGCGTCCTGCTTCACCTTGGTCTGCTCGTCCTGCTGCACCTCGGTCGGCGTCCCGACAGAGGTCTCCCCTGCGGGACACTCCCCTGCCGACTGCCACGTTGCCGACTGCTCCTTGGTCGGCCGCGCTGCTGCCTGCTCCCTTGTCGGCTGCGACCGCTCAGCCTGCTGCTTCCCCGGCGGCCCTTCTGCCGACTTCGCTTCCGGGCCGACTTGCGGGACATCACGGCGGCCTCCGGCGATGCTCTTGATCGGCGCCATAGGCGACGCCCCACTGCTCCCCTCATCGCCGGAGGCCGACGTCGGAGTCAGCCCATGCAGGTCGGCGACGAGGGGAGGAGCAAGCGAAGGAGTGGGAGGCTGGACGAGCTCGGCGTCCTCATCAGCAAGTTCACCGACCTCGGCGAGCAGAGGGAGCGTTGCCGTCGAGGTATCCGTCGGCGTGGCCACCAGCATCCGACTTCCACACCTCGAGCGACATGGTCTCGTAGAACACCACGTCCGACGTGGTGACCACTCGGTTGTCGGCGATGTCGAGGATCTCCCAGCCCTTGCTTGGCTCCGACACGCCGAGGTGAAGGCCCCATTTGGCCTTCGGCTTCAGTTTCCCGCCGCGCTGCTGCTCGGGGACGAGGAACTGCGCCATGCAGCCCCAGACGCGCGCCAGCGACAAATCGGGCTTCGTCCCGGTGAGCAGCTGGTAAGGCGTCGTCCCCGGTGTCGCCGACCACTCCAGGCAGTTGCGTACCCAGACGGCCTGCCGCAGAGCGAGGTGCCACCAGTGGTGCTGCACGCCCATGTGTATCAGCATCGTCCGTACCGACTCCACCACCGTCCGCATCTCCCGCTCCGCCATGCCGTTCTGCTGCGGAGTGTACGGGCAGGTGAGGTCGTGGAGGATCCCTTTGCCGTTCACGAGGGCGGTGAAGTTCTTCCCGAGGAACTCCCCTCCTCGGTCAAAACGCAGCATCAACACCGTCTTCTTCGTCTGCCGCTCAACCGTCACCAGCCATTGCTCGAACTCCTGCAGCACGTCGGACTTCTTGGCGACTGGCCTCACCCACACGTAGCGGGTCTTACGGTCCTTCAGCAACAGGAAGTAGAGGCTGCCATCGTTGGCCGCCACACGAAATGGCCTGCACAGGTCGATGTGCACGACGGCCAGGGCATCCTTGGCGTCGGAGCCTTTGTCGGGGAAGGTGTGCCGCACCAGCTTCCCACCGACGCACGAAACGCAAGGCGAGGCAGCGCTGGACGCCGACTTGAGGTCCAGCCCGGTGGCGACCTCGTGCTTCGCCGAGCTCAGGATGGTATCCATGCCGACGTGCGCGAGCCTTGCGTGTAGTCTGTCCGGCGTTGCCTTCGTCGCCGAGACGATTGCCCGCAGAGCCACTTCCTCCGCTGCAGTCGTCACCGAGCAGGGACGCAGGTCGGTGCAGAGAACCCGGCCGGAGTACGTTGCTCGACCGAGCACGTCGCACGTCGCCAAGACGAGCAGCATGCCGTCGCCGTCCTCCTTCAGCTTCACGCCGTGCTCCTTCAGCTGGCCAGATGACAGCAGGTTCGCGTGCACGCCCGGGACATACAACACGTCGGGGATGATCACCCGCTTCCCGGCCTCCCCTTGCAGCGCAACCGTGCCCCGTCCCTTGACGTCCTGCAGCGCCCCATTGAAGCCGCGCACGTGTTTAACATCGCCGCTCGGCCCCATGTCGACGAAGACCTCCTTCGTCCCCATCAGGTGATGGGAGCAGCCGCTGTCCAGCAGGACCACCGCCGGGTTCGCCTGCACCGCTGCTGCCATCGCTTGGAAATCCTCACCGGCCTACGGCGCCAGTGAGACGGTCGGCTCCACGACGCCGACCAGGGAGCATGACGCCGACTTGTCGTCGCTCCCCTTGCCGCCAGCAGAGGATTCGGCGTCCTTCGCCGAGGTCGACTTGGTCGACTGCTTCTCCTTGCGCGGCTGGTTGCCTCGACGTGGACGACGGCTGGCCGACCTCCCGCGGCCTCCCTTGGCGTCGCCGTCGTCGGATTCGCTGCGGTCGGGGCACTCAAAGGAGAGGTGGTCGGGGCTGCGGCAGATCCAGCAGTCCCAACGCCGACTTCCTCCCCCGCGACCGCCTTCCTTCGCCGACTTACCCTTGTCGGCGTCCTTGGCCGGCTTCCCACCTCCGCTACTACCGCTGCCGGGCTGGCCGCGCTGCCCTGGTCGGCTACCTTGCTTCGCCGGGGCGGCGTAGTTTGCCTGCAGCAGGAGCTCCGTGGACTTCTCGGCCTCCTGCATCGCCTCATCCTGCAGGATGTACGAGGTGAGGGAATCCTCGTTGAGCGTCGCCCGCGTGCTCGGCGCCACTGACAGCCGCTTCAGCAGGTTGTAGCTGCTCGTGAGTCCCTTGATCACATGCGTGACGTACGACGCCGTAGAGTAGTTCACGCCGGCCATCCTCATCATGGCGAGGAGTCGCCGAGCACGGTTGCAATAGTCGGTCGCCGTCTCCTGCTCGCCCATCCGCAGGTGTGACAGCTGCTCCTCGAGCTGGCCGATGTACAGGTTGTCGGTGACCTGGTACGTCGTCTCGATGAAGTGCCACGCCTGGTGCCCGGCGTCAAGGTGCTCTCTGCACCACTTCAAGGCGATCTGCACGCACGGCGAGCAGCACCGCGAGATGACCATGAAGGTCAGCAGCTGCACGGCGCGAAACTCCGCACGCAAGTCGGGGTAGATCTCCTCCGGCGTCGCCACGGTCCCACGAGCGAAAATGATCAGCCCGGCCATCTCCAGCTGAGGCTCGATCGCCTCCTTCCAGGTGAGAATGTCCGGTCGACCGACCAGCGGGGGGGTGACCTGGATCCTGTCCGGCGGAAATTTGAAGTAGCCGTAGCTCGGCGCGATCCCTTCCGCGGTCACGTGTGTCGCCGACATCGGTGCCACACCACTTCGTCGTCCTCCGACATAGCCCTGCGAGGTCCCTGCAGCCGCCGACGACTGCATCCCTCGCACCTGAACGCCACCGATTTCACCGGCGTGAATCACACCTCTCAGCCTCGATGTGCCTCCTGCACTGCTGCCGACTTGGCCACTCCCGGCGTTGACGCCCACGTCGACGCCACCCTCGGTGTTCACCGGTCAAGGAGAAGCCGACCGAGAAGGGTGCTCCGTCGTCCACAGCGAGCGGATGCCACCCTCAACGACCGCCAGCGCGAGAGTTCCGTACTCATTCGCCGCGTGGCGTCTCCTCGCATCCTCCAGCCGTGCCTCCAGGGTGTCCACCACCCCGGCGTCACCTACGCCGTCTACCATGGTGACGAACGCAAAGCTGCCGGACTACGAACACAATCGGGAAATGCAATGTCGGCTAGACTGAACTACGTCGCGGTGTCGTCCACGCTCACCGCACCATGCGGAGATAACTCTAGCAACGGGAGATTGGCTACGGGGAAGGCACGTTGTGTGAGAGGGATCTCTGCGTTCGTTCACTTAGTCATTTGCTCGTGTGTTCACTGCTTGCACATTCACGGGGAGATTTTGCAAGAGTTTCACTAGCAAAGATTGACAACAATGATTGCAACAACGTTGGCAACACTGACTACATCAGAGCTAGCTAGGCTGCTGGTCGACCTCCAGCGCAGCGCGGTCGACCGCGTTCCAGCGCAGCAATGCTCGCACCGCTCCAGCGCTGCAGAGATGCGGCGCGCCAACGTTGCATGTCCACGGTGTGCCAGCGCTGCAGCAAGTCGGCTGCACAGCGCTGCACGCGCAGGACAACGGTGCACCTGCTTCGCAGGTGTGCGCGGCTGGTTGGCGTCCAACTCCTCGTCACGTCCCCAGCGCAAACATACCCGCTCGTGACGGCGCCCATCAGCCACGTCGACCTCGGGATACCACCCCCGAGGTCGTCCTCACAGAACCACGCCCGGCGACATTCGCAGCTGTCGCCCGGGTATCCCGGTCGACCGAGCAACCCCGCCTGGTCGTCCAGCCCAGTCGGACGCCGGCCAGACCAAGCCCGGCGTCCCCAGGTCGGCGCCCAGGGTGGCGTCCAGGCGTCCAGGACGCCGAGCAGACGCCCAGGTCGGCGTCCCACCTCCCAGGACGCCGAGCAGACGCCTAGCACGGCGTCCAGGCCCCCAGGACGCCGAGCAGACGCCCAGGTCGGCGTCGACCTGCTCGGCGCCCTCCAGCCAGACGCCCCCAAGCTCCGCGCCCTTACAGTGGCCCCCGTGCCCACTGCTGCAGGTCGGCTGCATCTCCCCCATACACCCGACCACGAGGTCGGCTCCGCCCAACTGAGGACGGGGCCGAACGCACCTCCCGTTGACAGTACCAACCATAAAGGCACGTAACGCACTTACTCTTGGTACCAACCATCTGGATAAATAACGCCCTTACTCTTAATACCTACCATAAGAGTACGCAACGCACTTACTCCTTGTACCATCCACATGGGTATATAACGCGCCTACTCTTGGTACCAACCATAGGTAAATAATGCGCTAACTCTTAATACCAACCATATGGGTTAGTAACGCGCTTACTCTTTGTACCAACCAAATGGGTAAGTAATGTTGGTGTAAGGGCCTAATAAACTCAAGCTATTAGGACTTAATCAAACTTAAAACCTCTCCTCGGGGTCACCTCCAAGGGTCCCTGGGTGCCTGGTACAAGACCAGCCCCTATCCTCGGGTCCGAGTTTGTAGAGAGAGGGATCAAGAAGGACTTAGTCAAAACAGCAAGAGTACCTTGAACGTCGCGCAGCGTGCCGTGCAGACCGTCGATCGGATTAAGCTGAGAATTCGCTATATCGAAGCTCGCTCCAAGAGCTTTAAAAATGAGCCAAGTTGCCTCGCGATAAGTTCTGCCATTACGAAGTTATGGCTCGGACAGCGTTTGCCTAGCGTTGGAGTGCTAGCATACTAGCGTTGACTCGGGTAGCATTCCGCCGTCGAATAGCGCAGAAACGAAATTCCAGCGAGGAAGGAATTCGCTTGAATCAATTTGACTATATTCAGGTACAAACAGAGAAGGATTAAATAGTTCTAGCTAGCAAGGACCTTGGGAATCAACCTGGGAACAACCAGGGATGATCCCAAATAATTCCAAGCAACAGAACCAACCTGGCTGGACAAAATAGCAGGTGGTAGGTTGGTAAACAACCTCTGGTTCTGTTTTTCCAACCTGGGAAAACAACAACCAGGTTCAGGTTCTAAAAACAGAACCTGTTTTGTCTTTGCCCAACCAGCCAAATGCTGGTTCCGCTGGTTTCCCCTGGCCTTGTAGCATGCAGATACAGACAAACAACATCCAACCTTCACCTAAATTGTACCCCTATAGTGCCTTCCCTGCTACACTATAGTTAACCAAACAAAACAGTACAATTCCGAGTTGGATAGAACTGAATCTGCGCAATCAACTCAACCGAACTGCAAAGCTTCCATCTTGGGTTCCTTTGCGAGCTCGTCATTTCTGCTTGCACTGTTCATAGCGCGTACAATGTTGTGCCGAAGCGCACATTGCGCGAGTACCTGCAAATGCATCAAGCAAAAAATGCGAAAGCAAACAAACACACGAACACACCATTCACACGCAAATGCATTCGCACACGCATACTCATACAAACAGACGGCAGGATGTCGTGCAATGTGCATTTGCACCCAACACACTCCCCCTCAGCCTGCCGGCTGCATCCCCGTCATTCCATGCTAGTTCATGCTCATTCCACTCATGCGCACACAACGCCAATGAGGCTCATCCGCAAGCCTCTTGGTGAGAAAGTCTGCTGGCTGCTGGTGAGTCTTGATGTAGATCGGATGCACCGTCCCCCTCTTCACCTCCTTACGCAGCCAGTGCCACTTGATACGCATGTGCTTGTTCAGCCCATGAAGCACAGCGTTTCTGGCCATCCCAAGAGCCCCCTTGCTATCACAAAACAGCGGCGTAGCAACTTTCTGCTCCTGGCCAATCTCCTCTAACAGCCTCCTCAGCCAAATCACCTCCTTCACCCCATGGAACATCGCCATGTACTCTGATTCTACGGAAGAGAGTGCCGTCTCCGTCTGCTTCTTGGACCTCCAACTAACAGGTCCTCCCCCAACTACGCAGATGTATCCTCCCACAGATGAGGAATCCTCCTTCTCAGAAGCCCATGTAGCATCGGTAAAGCAAGTGAGAAATAGCTTGCCTTCTCCAAGCCTCTCCCCCTTCTCTTTCAGCACCTCCACTCCTTTCTGCTTCACCTGTGCAGATGCGGAGTATTGAACTCCAATGCTTGGGTGAGAGTTCAGGTACTTCACCACACGCTCAGCTGCATCCACCTGCTCCTCTGATGGATTCTGCACCAACCTAGCCAGCTGCCCAACCGAGAAAGAGATGTCGGGCCTCGTGTGAACTGCTGCGTACAAGAGGCTGCCCACCAAGGACTGAAATTGCTGCTGCTCTTCAGCTTCAACCCCTTCATCCTCTGCAGCCTTCACAAGCTTGAATTCTGCTGGCAGGGGAGTTGCAACCTTGCGCTCATTCTCAATCCCATACTTCTCCCCCAGCTCTTTGATGAACTTCTCCTGGTGCAGCTTCAACCACCTGTGATCTGGATCCCTCTCCACGTGCATCCCGAGGTAGTACTTTACCTCCCCAAGGTTCTTGCACTTGAAGTTTTCCATCAGTTGCTGCTGCACTTTCTGGATCTCCTTCATGCTGCTGCTGAAGAGAAGAATGTCGTCCACATAGACCAGAAACAGCACCAGCTTCTCCCCCTCGCCCTTGAGAAAGAGGCTCTCATCACAGCTGCTGGTCCTGAATCCCATCTCCTCTAAAACAGCTGCCAACTTCTGGTACCAGCAGCGTGGCGCCTGCTTCAAGCCGTAGATGGACTTGTTGAGCTTGCACACCCTGCCCGTACCATCCTCATACCCAGGCGGCTGCGTCATGTACACATCCTCCTCTAAAATCCCATTCAGGAATGCCGTTGAAATATCCATCTCAATGATGAATTTCCCACTAACAGCTGCATCTGCCAACAAGACACGGAGGGTAGGGGGTTTGGCAGTGGGAGCAAAGATCTCGTTGAAGTCCTGCTTCTCCTTCTGCATAAACCCCTTCGCCACCAGCCTACTCTTGTAGATGGTGACCTGCCCCTTGTCATCGGTCTTGATCCTCAGCACCCACTTGCATTGTATCGCTTTCTTCCCATCAGGCAGCACCACCAGATCCCATGTCCTATTCTCCAGCAGACTCTGGTACTCAGCATCCCTAGAAGCCAGCCACTTGTCCCTATCTGGTCCAGCTAATGCCTCCTCCATGCTAGCTGGTTCCTCTGGTGCAGGGGCAAGAAAACAGTACGCAGGCTCATCCTCCTCATCCGGGTCATAGCCATGAGGTAGAATCAGCAATGCCTCTTCGGTCCCTTGCTGCTGCTCTGCTGCATCAGTTCCTGCAGTCAGCTTCTTAGTAGCCATACGGGTACGTCCTGGCCTGGAGACGGGTGTCTCCCATCCCTTCATAACGACACCCTTCAGCTTCTTAGTTTTTCCCTGCTGCTTCTCTCCTCCCTCGGGTCCAGCAGCTCCACTAGTGCTGCCGCCAGTTTCCACACCATTTTCTCCACCAGCAGATGCCTCCTGTACCTTCTCTCCATCACCATTTCCAGCAGCTGCCTCCTCTCCCTCCTCCCACACACTAGGAGTCAGGTCCAGCTGCATGGTGATATGTTCCATCTGCTGGGACACCCTTGCCTCCGGCTGTTTCTCCCAGCTCCATACATCATGCCCTCAATGAATTTCACATCCCTGCTGTCAAACAACACACCCTTGGATGGTTCCCACAGCAGCCATCCCTTGCTCTCAGCAGCCAGCCCCAAATGCACCCACCAGATTGCACTCGCCCCCAACTTACTGCGGTAGGTCTTGGGGACGTGGGCGACTGCCATGCAACCGAACACCCTCAGCATGTCCACCGGCGGCTTCCTCCCAAGCCACCTCTCCAACGGCACCCACGAGTCATCCCCAACCTTGGTGAGCACCCTGTTCCTAGCGACAGTGGCGTGCCGGACAGCATGAGGCCACATAGAATTGCTCAGATTAGATTCTATGAGCAGCGCCCTAGCTGTCTCCAGAATGGTCCGGTTTGCCCGTTCTGCTACACCATTGGACTGTGGGGTATAAGCCATGGTCAGCTCCCTCTGGATGCCCTGCTTCTTGAGCCAGGCCGTCATTTCAGCTCCAAGGAACTCACCACCCCGGTCTGTCCTAATCCGCTTCACTACACACTCCGCCTGCTTCTCCACGAATGGCAGCCAATCGTCCCGTATCGTGGAGGCGGCGTGGTCCTTCTGCTTCAGCGGATACGCCCACATCAGCCTGCTCCAGTCATCCACAATTGTAAGAAAATACCGCTCCCCCTTGTGCCCTTGCACCGGCAGCGGCCCCACCAAGTCCATGTGGACCAGCTCCAAAGGCTTCTTGCTCCTGCCAGCCACACTATGGAAAGGGAAACGGGTGAACTTTGAAAGCAAACAGATTTCACAGTTGTAATCGGGTGGCTGTCCGTTCAGCTTCAGACCCTTAACGGCTCCATCCTTCTCCAGCTGCTTCAGCAAAGGCATTGCCACATGCCCTAAGCGCCGGTGTGCCGTTGCCCAATCTGTCTCCCCAGATCTGGCCGACACTTTCACACCAACCCCTCCAACGGCATTGCACTCCCCCTGGGATGCAGACCCCTCTCCAGCCTGCCCCCCACCATGCCACGCCAGGGCCGGCAGCTGCCACATAGATCTGTACACGTCCTAGCTCTCGTGCAGATCCCAAAGTACCCGATTGCCCAGCTTCCCCTTATAAGTGCGTGCCCCATCCGTGTTGGTGTTCACCCCAGCCTTGCCAAGCTTACGGAGGGAGATAAGGTTGGCCTTCAGGTCGGGGACGAAGAGAACGTCGTGCAGCACCACCGGCTTGCCATCCGCTCCCTTAAACGCAGCTCGTCCCGCACCAGCCACCTTCAACATGTGTCCAGAGGCGGAGCACACTTCATTGATCGGTGCAGCTCGTACTTTGTCCAACAGGTCCTTGCGCGGCGTCATCGTCCAAGCAGCGCCTGTGTCCAACACCCAATAGTCTAGGGGGTGCAGCTCTGCTCCAACTTTGGCAGAGGCGTCTCCTTGCTCCCCCTTGTCTCCCACATGGAAGAACTGGCCTGCGGTGCGCTCCTTCTTCTTCTCCGCACCACCGTTGCTCTTCGGGGTGTTGTCGGACGAATCAGCGACCATGTTCGCGCCGTTTTTCTGGTTCCTTCGCGCGCCACCATCCTGTTGACGATTCTGGGGGGTCCATCCATCGGGTTTCTTATAGCACAAAAACCAGGGGTGCCCTTCCTTCTCACAATACCAGCAACTCCCTTTCATTTTGCCACCAGCACCCGACTTGCCCCCACGTCCAAATTTCGCACCGCGACCCCAACCGGTACCTCCTTGTTGGTCGTTGGAGTCGTCGTCCTTCTTTGCACCGCGTCCAGCACCACCGAAGCCACGTCCTCTGCCACGTCGGCTCCCTTGCATCCCGTAGCCGCTGCTGCCGTCGTCTCCACCCCTCAGTTGGCGGCGACGGAAGTCCTCCTCCAGAATCTTCGTCCGCACCCACTCGAGCGTCCACAAGCTCTGGTTCTGCGGCAGGCTCAATCCGCTCGTGAATTGAAGCCACGATTCAGGCAGCAGCGAGAGCATCTTCAAGCACTTGGTCTGCTCCGGGTAGGTGATTCCCGCGGTCGCCAACTTCGCGTACAGGTCGCGCATCTTGTCCAGGACTGGTTGCACCGGCTCTCCCTCGCTCAGGCGCAACGCGGACAGCTCCCTCTCCAGCATCAACGTTGCGACAACGGAGGTCGGGGCGTGCAGCTCCTTCAACACGGTCCACGCCTTCGGACCGCATTCAACCTCCGGCAGCAGGTGCATGACGTGGTGACGCTGGTTCAGCTCCAAACTCTGCGACATCAAATAGTAGCCAGCCGAGGAGCGCTCGTCCCAATCTTCCTGCAGCGTGGGGTCACTCGGTCTAGGCTCCTCCCGAATCATTAGTTTCAGCAAACCGATCTGACGGAAATATAATTGCATTTTCCAGGCCCAATCATCATAGCCCTCACCATTGAACTTCTCGACGGTGAAATTCTTCAGCACCTCCTTGACAAGCGAGCCCTGGTTTGTTCGCGCTCCCCTTGGCGCTGAAAGACCAGAATCTTGGCTGCCGCTACGATCTTGGGCTGAAGATTCACCAGCTCCCGCCGAGGTGTTGCCCGCCATAGCTACCTATAACGAGGATCACTATAACGCGGCTCTGATACCAGCTTGTTGGTGTAAGGGCCTAATAAACTCAAGCTATTAGGACTTAATCAAACTTAAAACCTCTCCTCGGGGTCACCTCCAAGGGTCCCTGGGTGCCTGGTACAAGACCAGCCCCTATCCTCGGGTCCGAGTTTGTAGAGAGAGGGATCAAGAAGGACTTAGTCAAAACAGCAAGAGTACCTTGAACGTCGCGCAGCGTCCCGTGCAGACCGTCGATCGGATTAAGCTGAGAATTCGCTATATCGAAGCTCGCTCCATGAGCTTTAAAATGAGCCAAGTTGCCTCGCGAAAAGTTCTGCCATTACGAAGTTATGGCTCAGACGGTGTTTGCCTAGCATTAGAGTGCTAGCGTACTAGCGTTGACTCGGGTAGCATTCCGCCAACGAACCGCGTCGAAACGAAATTCCAGCGAGGAAGGAATTCACATGAATCAATTTGACTATATTCAGGTACAAACAGAGAAGGATTAAATAGTTCTAGCTAGCAAGGACCTTGGGAATCAACCTGGGAACAACCAGGGATGATCCCAAATAATTCCAAGCAACAGAACCAACCTGGCTGGACAAAATAGCAGGTGGTAGGTTGGTAAACAACCTCTGGTTCTGGTTTTCCAACCTGTGAAAACAACAACCAGGTTCAGGTTCTAAAAACAGAACCTGTTTTGTCTTTGCCCAACCAGCCAAATGCTGGTTCCGCTGGTTTCCCCTGGCCTTGTAGCATGCAGATACAGACAAACAACATCCAACCTTCACCTAAATTGTACCCCTATAGTGCCTTCCCTGCTACACTATAGTTAACCAAACAAAACAGTACAATTTCGAGTTGGATAGAACTGAATCTGCGCAATCAACTCAACCGAACTGCAAAGCTTCCATCTTGGGTTCCTTTGCGAGCTCGTCCTTTCTGCTTGCATTGTTCATAGCGCGTACAATGTCATGCCGAAGCGCACATTGCGCGAGTACCTGCAAATGCATCAAGCAAAAATTGCGAAAGCAAACAAACACACGAACACACCATTCATACGCAAATGCATTCGCACACGCATACTCGTACAAACAGACGGCAGGATGTCGTGCAATGTAAATTTGCACCCAACAAACTGGAGCCGACTTGCCGTGTACCTCTTGTGTCGGCGGCAAGCTGGTGCGCCATACTTTTCCAGAGATGGGATCAGAGGCTGCAAACGCCCTCGACGTCGTGCATATTGACCTCTTTGGACCCTTCCGTGTGGCCGCCGCAGATGGGAGCCTCTACTTCCTTCTCCTCAAAGACCGCAAAACTCGCTTTGTGTGGGTCCGTCCGATCGCGAAAAAGAGCGACGTGCTCGGCGTGTTCGAGAAGTGGCTGAAGGAGGTGGAGCGGCAGACTTCGAAGTCGGTGAAGAGGCTGCGCTCTGACCGCGGAGGGGAGTTCCTCGGTCGGGCCTTCACTGAACTCGTCGAGGATAAGGGTATCCTCCACAGCCTCACATGCCCCTACACTCCGCAGCAGAACGGCATGGCGGAGCGGGAGATGCGCACGGTCGTCGAATCTGTGCGGACGATGCTGCTTCACATGGGGGTGACGCATCACTGGTGGCACCTCGCTCTTCGTCACGCCGTCTGGGTGCGCAACTGCCTCGAACGGGCCTCCCTTCCTTCGAGGACGACGCCGTATGAGCTGCTGTTCGGACAGAAGCCGGACCTTACGCTGGCGCGCGTGTGGGGCTGCATGGTGCAATTCATGGCCCCGGAGCAGCAGCGCGGCGGGAAGTTGGCGCCGAAGGCACGGTGGGGCATTCACCTTGGTGTTTCGCCGGAGAGCAAGGGCTGGGAAGTGCTTGATCTCACAGACAATTGCATTGTCACAATTGTGGAGGCAATTTTCTACGAGACGATGTCTCTGGAGGAGTGGAAGGTGGAGCATGGGCCAGCATCAGAGCGGGCGAAGATTTCTCTGCCGACGGGTCCTTCGCCAGCGACGATTTCGTTGCTCGAATCCAAGGACGATGGTCCTTCCAATGTTCTCGCTCCCTCCATTCCGCCCTCCTTGAACGCTCCTCCACCTCTTCCCACCTCCTTCCCGTCGCTCGTCGCCGGCTTGCCTAAGTCGGCATCAACGTCGGCCGCCAGCGATGAGGGGATCATTGGTGCGTCACCTTCGGATCCGCCCATTGGCATCGCTGGCGATCGACGTGATCTGGTCACCGAGCAAGTTGGCGTCGGAGTGAAGTCTCCGCCGACAGGGGAGCCGGCGAACAGGGAGCGCGTTTCAGAGGAGCCGTCGACAGGGGAGCCGGCGAACGGGGAGCGCGTTTCAGAGGAGCTGCCGTCAGGGGAGCCGGCGAACGAGGAGCTCGCTTCAGAGGAGCGGACGACAGGGGAGCAGTTCGACGACGGCACCTCGAGTGACGTTGTTGAAGTCATCGGCGAAGATGAAGGGGATCTGTCGGCCGGGGAGCAGTCCAGCGACAGCGACGTGGTGGAAGTCCCTGCCGACAAGCCCGTAGTTCGACGTTCCACCCGCTCTAACTTTGGCAAGCCTCGCGAGAAGCTGAGCTACCATGCCTGCCTACCGCCGACCTCCTACAGCACTCTGCTCGACGATGCGCAGTTCGACGACAACGTTCCAGAGCTCGACCCTGATATGCACGCCGACCCGGAGCATCGCTGGGACATCGCAAACATGACAGTGAAGGAGGCGTTAGCGAGTTGGAAGGGCAAGGCGGTGAAAGCGGCGATGGACGAGGAGATTCAAAGCCTCATCACCAACGGCACATGGGAGCTGGTCGAGCGTGAATGGTCAATGTCATGAAGAACCGCTGGGTTGTGACGACGAAGTATCACATCGACGACACGGTCGCACGCGAAAAAGCCCGCCTGGTGGTGAAGGGCTTCACGCAGGTCTACGGAGCTGACTACGAAGAGAGTATGCACCGGTCGGGAGCTAGGTTACGCTGCGAATTTTTCTCAGCATTGTCGCTGTCCTCGACCTGCACCTCATGCAGCTGGACATGAAGAATGTGTTCCTGCAGAGCAAGCTTGACCGCGTGCTCTACATGGACCATGGTAAGCCGGCTTACTACAACGACGGAACTGGCCGCGTATGCAAGCTGCTGAAGAGCTTGTACGGGCTGAAGCAGAGTCCTTTGTTGTGGTACTCTGCGCTCGACGCTGTTCTGACGGGCGCTGGCTGGAGCAAGAGCCAGGTCGACGAGGCTCTCTATTTCAGAGTTGGCGACGACGGAGTGGCGTGCTAGGTGCTCGTCTACGTCGACGACTTGCTCGCCGCCAGCAGCAGCACCGCGATGCTGAAGAAGCTGAAGGAGCTTCTGGAGGCTGCATTTGAGCTGCGCAAGATCAGCCCGGTCGAGAAGTACTTGGGGCTCGAAATCGTGCGCGATCGTCCGGCGCGCAAGCTGTGGCTGCATCAGCAGTCCTACGTCGACAAGCTGCGTAGGCGCTTCATCGACGAGGAGCAGACTGGTCGGCGTCCGAAGACGCCTGTTTCGGTCGACGCGTACGCGGAGCTGACTTTCGACGACGAGGATTTCCAGTCGCGCGAAGAGGAGTAGTACCGTCAGAAGGTCGGTTCGCTTCAGTTCGCTGCCACAACAACTCGGCCCGACATTGCTTTCGCGTGTAGCAAGTTGGGGTCTGGTCTGACGGTGAGGAGCGATCAGCACTGGCGCAAGGTCGATCGCTGCCTCAACTACCTCTCTGACACGCGCGATGTCGCTCTGGAGTTCGGAGGAGGACCCGAAACTCTGAAACTGGTCGGCTACGCGGACGCGGACGACGCCGGCGACAAGCAGAATCGCACGAGCACAAGTGGCTACGTTTTCACCTTCGGCGGCGCAGCTGTCTCCTGGACGAGCCAACGCATCAAGTGCGTGACTCTGTCCTCCACAGAGTCGGAGTACATCGCGGCCACCGAAGCGGGCAAGGAGGCTCGTCGACTCCGATTCCTCCTCGCCGAGTTCCAGCTCCTCGATGCTGGAACGCCGACTACTCTGAACGTGGACAACCAGTCTGCCATCGCGGTCGCTGAAGGCTTGGGGCTGAAGGGAAACCTCAAGCACATGGAGCAGCGCTATGCTTGGCTGCAGCAGATGGTGAAGCGCAAGAAGATTGCGCTGGAATACATCCCGACATCCGAGCAGCCGGCGGACTTCCTCACAAAAGGTCTGCACTTTCCGGCTTTCAACCGGTGCTCTATCACGGTCGGCCAGGTTCGCCTTGCCGAAGTCAGCGACGACGATGACGTGCAGCAGTATGTGCCATGTCCTTTAACATGGCTGGTGCGGTGATCGGCGTGCGGAGGTGTGCACGCCAGAGAAGTATCCCCTTGTATTCTATTACTTAGGTTCTGGGTGGACCTTGTGTGTGGGGGCCCAAGCTTGAGCTGGGCAGGGAGTGTCGGAGTGAAAGGCCCCGCCCTCGCTTGGGCGTAGGCATTCTCTGCGACGATGTGGTTAATTCGACGGAGTGGTCGTCGCATTGGTTCAGCACGTCCTCTGAAACCGCGGGTGGTTTTCGAGGAGGTTGTCCTCTGATTCACCAGCCCGTCAATGAGGTCTGGTCGACGGGGTGCTGTTCGACGAGCTCGTCTTCTGATCTGCTTCTGGGTAGCGCGATCTCTGACGGACGGGGTGCTGTCCGAGGAGCCGCGTTCTCTGATCGAAGGGCGCTGTTCGGCGAGCGTCAGCTCGGCGAACTGGCTGGCCGAATTCGCACGACTCCGAAACTCTACGAGGGCATGCGAAATTCGCTCAGGTGGCTCTTAGCGAAATTCGACCTCCGAAATGGCATCACGTGCTCAACGGTGGACATCTGACGAAACCGTCGGAGCGTTTTCTACCTGGCACCTGCGCAATGTCTCTGACGGTGCAACCGTCTACCTGCACCTACTCGGCAGGTGCACACCTGCGCAGATATTCACCTGCGAATGCAGCGCTGGCAGGCCGCCCTGCTGCAGCGCTGGCATGTCGCCCTTCTGCTACGCTGGCAGACCGCTCTGTTTCAGCGTTGGCGAACCGCTCTGATGCAGTGTTGGCAACTCGCCATGCAGAATGCTTGCTAGGGATTGCAATGCCATTCCAGAGATATCACTTTGCATGCTCATTCTTGTACTCTAATTCTCAATTTTCAATGTACTTTCAATTTCCTTAGTGGAAACTCTTGCCAAATCTCTTTGTGAACAGAGCAAGTAGTGAGAACTCTGTTAGAACGCTACTAGAGCGCTGCGATCACCCACACAACCCCGTGCCCTCCTTCGTAGTCCAATCCCGTTGTAGGGTGACTCTCCGCAGTTTTAGCCCTGTGCTGGTTAGAAAGGCGTGGGTGGCGCTGGTTCGACAGCAGGGCGGTCAAGAAAAAAATAATCAAGGATGCGGCACTGTTTCGACCCCGACAAAACAGGTCCATCGACAACATTACCCGCCGAAAAGATCGGGGTTGAAGAAGTTGTGGCAGCTGGCGGGGTTTTTCCTGATTCAACAGGTTTACCCGACGAAGGTGTAGCGGCGAAGACGGAGTTTCCGAAAGCTGTGAAAATTTAAGCGCGATGGACACGGTGGGCAGCGAAGCGGCCGGGCGGGCGTTTGATACGATAAACTCACCACTGCTACGATAGTGTTCACGCCTTCATCGAACGCCAGAAAAATCGCGAGCAACACGGAGTTATGCCTCATCTGACAAACGCGGCTGCTGGGTGAACGGTGGCTCGCCGATATTGTCGGGGGGTGAAACGAATAAATCGACGGTGGGAGACGGGTGAACGTCTGCTCGCCAAACGACTTCGCGGTGTACTTCGAAGCGATCTGGGGAAGTCCTACTGCGAGATCTGCGGCGTTGATGCGCGCTAGGGTCCGTGAAAATCGGTCCCGGAAGACCCATAAGTACTGGGTTCCATGCCAAAAAAAACACCTCCTGTTGGTGGGTAGCTTGGGTGGTTAACCGCACGAAAAAAAATGGTGACCGGGTGGGCGTGCTAGAAACACCGGTTCTTTCGGGGAACAACCTGCAGGCGACCAAGATTTTACGTGGTGTATTGATTTCCGACATTTACGGGTGCAGCGAGCAGTTCCGAGAAGAGTCTTAACGGAGTCAGCGGGGTCGCTGACAGTATCCGTGCTGACGGCCGACTGCAGCGTTGCTTGATTTAAAACCCGTGGGTCAAGAAGGCCAAATTTGGTTCATACTTCCTAAGGTTGGTTGGTGTTACCAGGTTTCCAACTGAGCCTTGTTTGACTGCACACAAACCTTGTCGCCTGCACACACCAGACGAAAACACTGTAGCAACGACACCCGCTGGTTGGGTTCATCGCACAAATTGATCGCCCAACTCCAACCTGAGGACACATGTGAACCCAGGGGAGAAAAACCTGTCCCAAAAATGCCTGTGATTATTCCCGAGTTCTTAGAACCACTGCTAGACACCCTTAGCCTGCCTACTAGCCGACATACCGCGTCGCACGCATGCGAAAATCGCGAAATACAAACGGTACTTGTAGCTAAACGTCGGGGAAAGCGACATTGTCGGATAATATGGTGTATGAACGTTAGCAGATTGCGGGAGGCACGTGGAGGGAAGGTAAACAAGATTCGGCGTTAACGTCGTAAGGGTTGCGTAGATGTTACATTCCTTATTGACAAGAAAAAGAGGAAATGCAGTTTCTATTTCTTATTTAGCGCCAAATTTTGGTCTACCGTATTAAAGAATACGGCAAGCGCTTCTTGATGGTGCAATGTATTCTTTTCAGCGTGATCTCATTGATTGTTAAACATTGATGTTTCTATTACGTTAAGGTCTCATTGATGTTTCTATTATGTTTCCTCCCACCCACCCACCTCGTCATAGCTCTACCTCCACCCCACCATCTTTTCTTTCCCACCACGCCGTCCTCTCTCCCTCCCACCCGCCGTCACCTCCCACCTGCCGTCGCCTCTCGTTCTCACCCGCCGTCGCCGCTCCCTCCTCCCGCCGCCGCCGCTCCCTCCTCCCGCCGTCGCCGCTGACTCCTCCCGCCGTCGCCGCTCCCTCCTCCCGCCCGTCGCCGCTCCCTCCTCCCGCTGTCGCCGCTGTCGAGAAGCCTAGCTAGAACTTAGTAGCCATGGCTAGGGTTTAGGGTGCTTGCAAGAGTGTCGAGAAGTTTGAGCAAGAAGGAAGTGTTTCACTAATGAGCAAACATACAAGATATAGTTCTAGGGACAAGGAAATGTGGTGCACCACCAATATAACACTACACTAACTACTGCTACAAGCAGTTTATATAAGAAATGTATTTCAACACACCCCCTAAACTGCTTGCAGCAGGAAGCGAATGCAGAGACACCCTTGCAGGGGCACACCAAGCGCAGCAGGAGAGGGAACGTGAGGAGGAGGAGAGACTGTGAGAGGAGAAAGGATGGGAGGAGACGGCTGAAGCTGCAGACACACGGGCAACAGGAGCGGCGCGCACAGTGGCTACCGGTGGCAAGGGCCCCGGACTACAGGAGTAACAGGTTCCGCGGCTAAGACGAGCGGCAGGAGCAACGGACCCACGGGCGACAGGCGCAGCAGGCTCTCTGGGCTACCAGTGGCAAGGGCCCCGGAGTACAGGCGCTGCAGACGACAAAACTGCTGCCCCCACTCAACCTCCCCCAACTGTCCCACTCCCTTTCACACACCCCTTGCTGCACCCCTAGCTCCATGCCCACGTCACCCCCCTAGCACCACTACTTCGTTCGGCTCCCACACACCCACCCCCCTCAGTGACAGCTGCAGCAGTGGGAGACGGAGGAGAAGGAGGAGTAGGGGACGGCGCACACACCCTGCACCCCCATAACCGCCACCCCCACACTCGCCACCCCCAAACCCTAAAACGGGTGGCACGGGGCAGGAGCGCGGGGGACGGCGCGCGGCCCCCAGGGCGCCACGACGGGGCAGCCGGGAGGAGGGGGGGGGGGGGGGGGGGGGCTGTCAGAATATTATGCTCTAGCCTGTAGTGGGGTGCTCTGTAGCGAGTACAACCCTTCTAGGGTTTGCTATTTGTATCCCCATTCTTGCTAGTGCAACTCTCCTCTTTCGCCTAAACTCTCTTGCCTAGCTAGGACTCTCCTAGCTATGGCTCCTAAGACTACCACTTATCTTGACATGGTATCAGAGCAGGTCGACCCCCTTGGGTCGATCCTGTGGGTGGGCCCACCACCAAATCCTTCCGCTGCTGTTCTACTGGTCGCGCGACGCCTCCTTCCTGCCGTACGCTCGGGGCTGTGGCGGTTTTCTGCCTACCGTGCGCCCCGAGGCGCGCGGCGGTTTCCCACCGTCGAAGTGCCCCCCGTCGCCCGTCGAAGCGCCCCTCCCCCGTCGCCCGTCGAAGCGCCCCCGTCGCCCGTCGGAACGCCCCCCGTCGCCCGTCGAAACGCCCCCGTCGCCCGTCGAAGCGCCCCTGGGACCCGCGCGCGGCCCGTACGGGCTGCGCCCCAGGCCCGCGCGCGGCCCGTACGGGCTGCGCCAGGCCCGCGCGCGGCCCGGGCAGCCCGCGCGCGCCTCGTCCGGCCTGCGGCAGGCCCGTGCGCGCGCCTCGTCCGTCCCCCGAGCTTCTGCCGGCGCCCCACCCCCGCTACTGCCCGCGTTCCTGTGTTAGGGTTTGGGGGTGGAGGGTATGGGGGTGCCGTGAGTGTGAGCCGTCCCCTGCTCCTCCTCCTCCTCCGACTCCCACTGCTGCAGCTGCTGCTCAGGGGGGTGGGTGTGTGGGAGCCGAGGGTTTAGGGTTTAAGGGGGGTGCCATGGGAGTGGAGCTAGGGTTTCAGCAGGGGGTGTGTGTCGAGGGGTGTGGGACTGTTGGGGGAGGTTGAGGGGAGGTTGCCGTCGTGTCGTACGCAGCGCCTGTACTCCGGGGCACTCACTCCCGGTAGCCACTGTGTCGCACCAGAGCCGTCTGTTGCCCGTGTGCCTGCAGCTTCAGTCGTCGCCTCCCATCTACTCTCCTCTCGCCAGCCCTCCTCCTCCTCACTTGCCCGTTGTGACTACCACTAGCTTTGCTCATAATTGTGAACTTTAAACTATTGCTTCTTAAACTTGTGCTCAGAATGTGTGGTGACATTGTGATCCACCCTGAGCTTGTACTGCTTTGCTTGCTCTGCTGATTACACCCCACTTTGGCTATGGGGGTGTGTCAGAATATTATGCTCTAGCCTGTAGTGGGGTGCTCTGTAGCGAGTACAACCCTTCTAGGGTTTGCTATTTGTATCCCCATTCTTGCTAGTGCAACTCTCCTCTTTCGCCTAAACTCTCTTGCCTAGCTAGGACTCTCCTAGCTATGGCTCCTAAGACTACCGCTTATCTTGACAGGGGCGGCTCCCCAGGGCGCCGCGACGAGGCAGCGGGGGTCGCGCGCGGCACCCCAGGGCGACGCAACGAGGCAGCGGGGGCCGCGCACGGCTTCCCAGAGCGCCTCCACGGGGCAGCGGGGGGCCGCAAGCAGCTCCCCAGGGCGTCGCGACGAGGCTGCGGGGGCCGCGCGCGGCTCCCCAGGGCGCCATGACGGAGCAGCGGGGGCGACGTGACGGGCTCCCGGGGGGCGACGCGACCGTCGACGGGGTAGGAACCCGCCGCGCGCCTCGGGGCGGGCAGAAAACGGCCACACGCCCCGAGCGCGTGGCGGGAAGAAAGATATCGCGCGCCACGGGGCGCGCGACAGACAGGACAGCAGCAGCGGAAGCATAGGGGCCCACAGGCCAAGGTAGAACGAGCTCTGATAACATGTCGAGAAGCCTAGCTAGAACTTAGTAGCCATGGCTAGGGTTTAGGGTGCTTGCAAGAGTGTCGAGAAGTTTGAGCAAGAAGGAAGTGTTTCACTAATGAGCAAACATACAAGATATAGTTCAAGGGACAAGGAAATGTGGTGCACCACCAATGTAACACTACACTAACCACTGCTACAAGCAGTTTATATAAGAAATGTATTTCAACAGCCGCTCCGTCCTCCCGCCGTCGCCGCTCCCTCCCACCCCGCCGCCGTCGTCGCCTCCCCCGCTCATCCTGCCGTCGCCGCTGACAGCAGCTGCACGAGCGCGAGCTGGAGGGCGAGAGCGGATCGACCCCTGAGGCACCGTAGTTTTCAGGTGCGTTGACCTTTCCCGATCCATTTCTCCTCCTCCTCTCGAAGAAATTCATGTACTTTCGTATGTTTTTCGTAAGTTCTTTGTGTGTCGATTGATCTCCTTTTGCATTGCAATACCAATTGAAGAGAGGAGAGCGAGTGAGAGAGTTCGCATGCGAACGAGCACGCTGGCGCCTAGTGCGCTGGTGCCTAAAGCCTTGGCGCCGTGCGCGCTGGCGCCTAACGCGCTGGCGCCTTGCGCGCTGGCGTCTTGCGCGCTGGCGCCTTACACGCTGGCGCTTAACGCGCTGGCGCCGTGCGCGCTGGCGCCGTGCGCGCTGGCGCCGTGCGCGCTGGCGCCTTGCGCGCTGGCGCCGTGCGCGCTGGCGCCTTGCGCGCTGGCGCCGTGCGCGCTGGCGCCATGCGGGCTGGCGCCTTGCGCGCTGGCGCCGTGCGCGCTGGCGCCGTGCGGGCTGGCGCCTTGCGCGCTGGCGCCTAACGCTTTGGCGCCTAACGCGCTGGCGCCTTGCGCGCTGACGCCTAGTGCGTTGGTGCCTTGCGCCTTGGCGCCTAACGCGCTGGCGATTAGCGCTCTGGCGCCAGGGGGCCGCGTGAGAGGCCATGTGAGAAAGTGCGTGAAAGTGCGCGTGTTAGTGAGCGCGAGAGTGCGCACTTGAGAGAGCGCGTGGGGGAGAGTGTGAGAGTGCGCATGTGAGTGCGTGCGTGAGGGAGCGCGTGAGAGTGCGCGTGAGAGTGCGCGTGAGAGTGCACGTGAGAGAGCGCGTGAGAGAGCGCGTGACAGTGCGTGTGCACGTGAGAGATGAGAGGGCAGGTGAGGGAGCGCGTGAGAGGCCGCGTGAGAGGCAGGTGAGGAAGAGCGTGAGAGGCCGCGTGAGAGGCAGGTGAGGAAGCGCGTGAGAGGGCAGGTGAGGGAGCGCGTGAGAGGGCATGTAGTTTGTGTGTTCGTTTCTGAGAGAGTGTCGAAGAGTATCTGTGTGTCTGTGTGTGAGTGGGTGCAAGATTGAGTACAAGAGTGAGTGCGAGCGTGATTGTGAAGTTGAACGTGACGGTAGCTACAATGTATTGCATCATGTTGGCGTAGTACTGTGGTGCCACACCATTTTACCTCTGTGAGTTGTCAAATTTCCTGCTTGGCCTCCTCGCAGGGAAGCATTATTCGTTTTATTATTATTTTTTGTACAGTGTGTGAACATTCTTTGTTTCTGCCCTTTTTCTTGTGCAGGGCGCGTGCTTTGCATTCTCTGTTTTTGCTATGTGCAGGGCGCGTGTGCTGCATTCTTTGATTTTGTTTGGCAGAGAAGGGAGATGAGGGAGGGGGTGGGAGGGAGATGAGGGAGGGGGTGTGAGGGAGATGAGGGAGGGAGGGAGGGAGGGAGGGAGGGAGGGAGGGAGGGAGGGAGGGAGGGAGGGAGGGAGGGAGGGAGGGAGGGAAGGAGGGAGGGGGGAGGGGTGGGGGGGGGTGATGGGGGACAGGCTAGTGATACTTTATACGAGGCTGAACTTCATTCATTATTCTTGCATGCTTATTACCGTAGCTGTATGTTTTTGCGTTGTGTGTCTGTGTGTATGTGTGAGCCTGTGTGTTTGGGTGCGTACATGTGCATATGTGTTGTGTGTGTTTCAGGGTGTGGTATTAAGTGCCTCGTGAATGCAACTCGGATTGTGATCGTAGGTGGGGCAGCTTTGCTAGCCTCTTCTGTACCATATCAATCCCAGTTGCAGCATTGATGCATTTAGTATTCGCCTTGAAACATTATCTCAATCGTTGTCCGTCCTTTGTTTTTGTACCAGCTTGTATGGTATCGTCTGTGCTTGTTTTGAGGTGTGGTGCAAAGTGCCTCGTGTATGCAGTTGGGGTTGTGATCGTCGGTGGGGCAGCTTTGCTTGCCCCTTCCGTACCATATCAATCTCAGTTGCTGCATTGATGCATTTTGTATTCCCCTCAAAACATGTACGACGGTTTTTGTACACGTTCGTTTTTGTGGTAATTTGCGTATGTGTGCCTTTCAGTTCCTGTCATTTGGTGTTACCGTCAGCCCCCGGATAGAAGCGCCCCTGGGGGTATAAAAAAACACTGTTTTTTAGGGGGTGCGCTTATAATTGAGGAATTTTATAAGAGCCGGCGCTTATAAAATGGCAAAGCAAGTTTATATTTGTTTTACACCAATCTGTACACCTTGTTCTGCCAATTGTTATCGAGTCGAATATATCTGGGGTCGCGAATCTGATTCTCGCGCAACTTACGGTAGCAGGGATGTATTCCCTGCCAACACATGCTGACTAAGCGACAGCAAGTGCTGACTAGACGCGCAGCAAGTGTGATGTGAGTGGGAAAGTGGACCTGTACTTCGATTCCCTGGTAAAGAGAAATTCGTTTCTGCGTTTCGACTGATTTTCAGATTAAAAAATAGACATGCGCTTATAATAAATCAGAATTTTTTAAGGGGTGCGCTTATAAGCGAGGACCGGATATAAGCGCCCTCATCCTTTTATAAGCGCCGGCGCTTATCCGAGGCCTGCGCTTCTATCCGGGGGCTTACGGTACCATTAGTGCTAGAACAATTGTCCAATTATTCCATTAGCCGTACTTATCGACGATTTTGGATGATTGGACACATTTGGTTTCACATAGGGTAATTTGCGTGAACAGTATTCACTTCCAGAATTTTGGAGGGAAAAAACATTGTTTACGTCAGTTCGCCGAAAAGTGAAACCAAATGTATAAGGTTGCTACGCAACCCAAAAAACGGATCGTCAAACGGATTGCGCGCGAAGGCACTCGTCGTCAAATGTGTAGCCGTACAAATCGGAAGCTGCTCGGGGGTACCAGCCTGTCAAATGTTGTAGCCTATAGTGAGGTTTGTCTTAGGGGGTACAAAACTTAGGGTTAGCTATATGTACCCCAACCAACATCAATGCATCATTCATTCCTCATTTTGTCATGGTATCAGTTAGGTTAGGATCCTGTGGGATCCCGTTTCTCCGTTCTCCGATCGTACCACCCGAGCCTGATCCTAGCTCTCGTTTCGCCCGTCTTGCCCGAGCCTAGTGCCGGCCCGATCTAGTCCCGTTCGTTCGTTACCGCTCGTTCTTCCTCCCGATCTAGCGTAGCCCGATCTAGCGTACCGCTGCCGTCGAACCGCGCTTCCCCCCCCCCCCCCCCCCCCCCCCCGCTGCCCGTCGAACCGCGCTTCCCCCCGCTGTCCGTCGACCCGCGCTTCCCCCTACTGCCCGTCGACCCGCGCTTCCCCCCGCTGTCCGTCGACCCGCGCTTCCCCCCGCTGCCCGTCGACCCGCGCTTCCCCCCGCTGCCCGTCGACCCGCGCTTCCCCCCGCTGCCCGTCGACCCGCGCTTCCCCCCCGCTGCCCGTCGACCCGCGCTTCCCCCCGTTGCCCGTCGACCCGCGCTTCCCCCGCCGCCCGTCGACCCGCGCTTCCCCCCGCTGCCCGTCGACCCGCGCTTCCCCCCGCTGCCTGTCGACCCGCGTTTCCACCTGCTGCCCCTCGATCCGTCGCCCTGGCCCGCGCCCCAGCCCATCTCCCCAGCTCGCGCCCTAGCCCGTCGCCCAGGCCCGGCGCCTTTGCCCTACCCGCGCGCCCGCCACACCTGACCTACCCGCCCGCTCTTGCCCGCTCTTCCTGCCCGTTCTCCCTTGCCGCTGCGCCCTGCTTTCCCTGCCAATTCCGTTTGCACACTATGGCGACCCCTCGCGTCCTTCGTTTCGATGCTGACGGTCGCCCGCTCGATTTCCCAGTCTGGCTTCTTCGCGCTCGCCGCCTGTTAGAGAGTCAGGTCCAGGCAGGCGAGACCCTCTGGGCGCACGCTACTGGTGCCCTACCTGCGCCCCCCGACCCTACGCCTTTAGGACCTGCCCCTGACGACGCCGCTAGAGCCCGCTTTGCCACTCAGCGAGCTGACCAGACGGCTTGGACGTCACGTGACGCTGCGGCCTGCATCGCGCTCAGCAGCCTCCTCCCTGAGTCTGAGGAGGTTCACTTCACTCAGGTTCGCACCGCTGCTGCGTACCTCACTGCGATTAAGGCCCGCTACTCTACTCCCGCTGCTGTCTCTCTTGGCCGCCTGTTCCTCCCGTTCCTGTTTCCTGACCTAGCGTCTTTTGAGCGCTCTGCTGACTTGATCGCTCACCTCCGCTCGCTCGACGCTAGTTACCGCGCTGCTTGCACTGAGGCACAGCTTGCACTGCTTCCTCCCCCTATGGCGATTACTATCTATTTCATCGCCACTAGCCTCCCTGACCGCCTTGCCTCCGTTCGCGACGCGCTTCTGCTGAAGCACCCTAGTGAGCTCACCGTCGAGGTCCTTGAGTCTGCACTCAAGGACGTCGAGAGAACCTTCGCTCGGTAGCCGCTGCCTCTGGTGCTGTGCCCCCCCCACTCTTCCATGGGTGCACAGTCCCGCAGTTACCCACCTTTACTGCCTCACTTGCCACTGCCGCTACTGACGCGACTGCAGCTGCTGTTACGACTGCGTCGCGGTCCCGCGGTAGGAGTGGCAAGAAAGGCGGTTCTGGTGGTGGTAGTGGAGGTGGAGGCGGAGGTAGTGGAGGTGGCGTTGCGCCTGGCGGCGGTGGAGGTTCAGGGCCTGGAGAGGCGCCTCGTGCAGTGACTGGTGACTCCACTGCGCCTGCTGGTGGTGGCGACGCCCGAGTTCGTCAGTCGCCTCCTGTACTTCCTGCCCCGGTTGGTGGAGCAGCAGCGTGGTACCAGGCTCAGCGTCAGCAGCAGCTTCTGCAGCACCAGCAGCCCCTCTCCTCCCAGCAGCCTCAGCAGCAGCAGCGGCAGCAGCTGGCTCCAGGGTCGGGGCTGCGTCAGACCCAGCGCGGTGCTACTTACACTCCCTGCACCTACCAGGTTCTGACAGGCCCTCGTCGTGGCCACCCTTGTGGCCGGTTTCACCCCCCTGGTTAGTGCTTTGCTCAGCTCACTGACATGGTTCGTTTGGTCTACGGGGTTGGTGCTCCTGCCCCTGATTGGCTGCCTCTTGTTCAGCGCTACGGCTCCGCTCTGTGGGGCATGTCTGCTGAGCAGTTAGTTGATCTCATTGGTACCCCCCATGCTATGTATGCTGTTGTTGACTCTAGTGTTTCTGACTCTGCTTACTCTGGTGTTGTTAGCTTAGGTGCTAGCCTTGCTCAGTTGCCTGTTGCTAGTGTAGGTTCTTGTGTAGACTCTAGTCCAGCGGCTACCTCAGAGGACGGTTCGCTGTCGTTCACTCTGGACTCTGGAGCTTCTCACTGCTTCTTTCGTAACAGCACGACACTCACGCCTCTTCCTGCGCCTGTTTCTGTGGCGCTGGCTGATCCCACTTCGGGACCAGTCACCGCGCGTCACACTACCACCTTGCCGTGTCCGGCTGCTCCTTCTGGGTCTCTCACTGGGTTTCACGTCCCCTCGTTCTCCCGGAACTTGGTGGGCGTGCGACCCCTCGTGAGTCAGCACGTGGGTGTGTGGTTTGAGCCTTCTGGAGAGACTGCGGTGTGTGTTGACGGGGACTCTTACCAGCCCCTCGCCACTTTTGCTGCTGAGCCGGGCTCCGGTCTCTACACTCTTCACACTCGCCCGCGCGCTCAGCAGCGACTGCAGCAGCAGCAGCAGCCGCAGCAGCAGCAGCAGCAGCAGCCGCAGCAGCAGCAGCGGCAGCAGCCGCAGCCGCAGCCACAGCCGCCCCTCCTGCCCCCGGCCCCTGTTTTGCCTCCCGTTCGAGTCCTCGCGTCTCACAAGGTTGCTCCGTCCCCCCAGGTAGCTGTGTCTTGTCAGGTTCCTCCGTCTAGTCCGGTCGCTGCGTCGTGCTCCTGTCGGTCGCTTGCCCACCCCACCGTTTTGTGGCACCACCGGCTGGGGCACCCTTCTCCTCCTCGTCTTCGCGCTATGTCTCGTCAGCGTCTTGTCTTAGGTCTCCCGCGTGTCTTGCCGTCGCTACCGCCGTCCCTTGCACCACCGTGCGGTCCTTGCGTCGAGGGTAGGCTGCGCGCCACCCCTCACTCCTCCTCCCTTCGTCCGGCCACCGAGCCTTTTGAGACGCTGCACTTGGACGTCTGGGGCCCCTCTCCTCGCCCTGGCCCTGAGCGTGAGCGTTTCTTTTTGGTGGTCGTTGACGACTACTCCCGCTACACCACAGTGTTCCCCCTGGCAAGGAAGTCTGAGGTGACTTCTACGCTGATCAGGTGGTTGCTTACCACCCAGGACACTCGTGGTCGTCGTGTCAGCTGTCTCCACTCCGACCGCGGGGGCGAGTTTCGCTCCGGCATTCTCGCTGGATTCTGTCGCGAACAGGGCATTCGTCAGTCCTGGACGCTTCCGGAGTCCCCACAGCAGAATGGGGTTGCTGAGCGTCGCATAGGCCTGGTCATGGAGATTGCCCGCACCTCCTTGACTCACGCCCGTGCCCCCCATTTCCTGTGGCCATACGCGGTCAGGTACGCCGCGCACCAGCTGAACCTCTTGTTGGTGTAAGGGCCTAATAAACTCAAGCTATTAGGACTTAATCAAACTTAAAACCTCTCCTCGGGGTCACCTCCAAGGGTCCCTGGGTGCCTGGTACAAGACCAGCCCCTATCCTCGGGTCCGAGTTTGTAGAGAGAGGGATCAAGAAGGACTTAGTCAAAACAGCAAGAGTACCTTGAACGTTGCGCAGCGTGCCGTGCAGACCGTCGATCGGATTAAGCTGAGAACTTGCTATATCGAAGCTCGCTCCAAGAGCTTTAAAATGAGCCAAGTTGCCTCGCGAAAAGTTCTGCCATTACTAAGTTATGGCTCGGACAGCGTTTGCCTAGCGTTGGAGTGCTAGCATACTAGCGTTGACTCGGGTAGCATTCCGCCGTCGAATAGCGCAGAAACGAAATTCCAGCGAGGAAGGAATTCGCTTGAATCAATTTGACTATATTCAGGTACAAACAGAGAAGGATTAAATAGTTCTAGCTAGCAAGGACCTTGGGAATCAACCTGGGAACAACCAGGGATGATCCCAAATAATTCCAAGCAACAGAACCAACCTGGCTGGACAAAATAGCAGGTGGTAGGTTGGTAAACAACCTCTGGTTCTGTTTTTCCAACCTGGGAAAACAACAACCAGGTTCAGGTTCTAAAAACAGAACCTGTTTTGTCTTTGCCCAACCAGCCAAATGCTGGTTCCGCTGGTTTCCCCTGGCCTTGTAGCATGCAGATACAGACAAACAACATCCAACCTTCACCTAAATTGTACCCCTATAGTGCCTTCCCTGCTACACTATAGTTAACCAAACAAAACAGTACAATTTCGAGTTGGATAGAACTGAATCTGCGCAATCAACTCAACCGAACTGCAAAGCTTCCATCTTGGGTTCCTTTGCGAGCTCGTCCTTTCTGCTTGCACTGTTCATAGCGCGTACAATGTTGTGCCGAAGCGCACATTGCGCGAGTACCTGCAAATGCATCAAGCGAAAAATGCGAAAGCAAACAAACACACGAACACACCATTCACACGCAAATGCACTCGCACACGCATACTCGTACAAACAGACGGCAGGATGTCGTGCAATGTGCATTTGCACCCAACACACTCCCCCTCAGCCTGCCGGCTGCATCCCCGTCATTCCATGCTAGTTCATGCTCATTCCACTCATGCGCACACAACGCCAATGAGGCTCATCCGCAAGCCTCTTGGTGAGAAAGTCTGCTGGCTGCTGGTGAGTCTTGATGTAGATCGGATGCACCGTCCCCCTCTTCACCTCCTTACGCAGCCAGTGCCACTTGATACGCATGTGCTTGTTCAGCCCATGAAGCACAGCGTTTCTGGCCATCCCAAGAGCCCCCTTACTATCACAAAACAGCGGCGTAGCAACTTTCTGCTCCTGGCCAATCTCCTCTAACAGCCTCCTCAGCCAAATCACCTCCTTCACCCCATGGAACATCGCCATGTACTCTGATTCTACGGAAGAGAGTGCCGTCTCCGTCTGCTTCTTGGACCTCCAACTAACAGGTCCTCCCCCAACTACGCAGATGTATCCTCCCACAGATGAGGAATCCTCCTTCTCAGAAGCCCACGTAGCATCGGTAAAGCAAGTGAGAAATAGCTTGCCTTCTCCAAGCCTCTCCCCCTTCTCTTTCAGCACCTCCACCCCTTTCTGCTTCACCTGTGCAGATGCGGAGTATTGAACTCCAATGCTTGGGTGAGAGTTCAGGTACTTCACCACACGCTCAGCTGCATCCACCTGCTCCTCTGATGGATTCTGCACCACCCTAGCCAGCTGCCCAACCGAGAAAGAGATGTCGGGCCTCGTGTGAACTGCTGCGTACAAGAGGCTGCCCACCAAGGACTGAAATTGCTGCTGCTCTTCAGCTTCAACCCCTTCATCCTCTGCAGCCTTCACAAGCTTGAATTCTGCTGGCAGGGGAGTTGCAACCTTGCGCTCATTCTCAATCCCATACTTCTCCCCCAGCTCCTTGATGAACTTCTCCTGGTGCAGCTTCAACCACCTGTGATCTGGATCCCTCTCCACGTGCATCCCGAGGTAGTACTTTACCTCCCCAAGGTTCTTGCACTTGAAGTTTTCCATCAGTTGCTGCTGCACTTTCTGGATCTCCTTCATGCTGCTGCTGAAGAGAAGAATGTCGTCCACATAGACCAGAAACAGCACCAGCTTCTCCCCCTCGCCCTTGAGAAAGAGGCTCTCATCACAGCTGCTGGTCCTGAATCCCATCTCCTCTAAAACAGCTGCCAACTTCTGGTACCAGCAGCGTGGCGCCTGCTTCAAGCCGTAGATGGACTTGTTGAGCTTGCACACCCTGCCCGTACCATCCTCATACCCAGGCGGCTGCGTCATGTACACATCCTCCTCTAAAATCCCATTCAGGAATGCCGTTGAAATATCCATCTGAATGATGAATTTCCCACTAACAGCTGCATCTGCCAACAAGACACGGAGGGTAGGGGGTTTGGCAGTGGGAGCAAAGATCTCGTTGAAGTCCTGCTTCTCCTTCTGCATAAACCCCTTCGCCACCAGCCTACTCTTGTAGATGGTGACCTGCCCCTTGTCATCGGTCTTGATCCTCAGCACCCACTTGCATTGTATCGCTTTCTTCCCATCAGGCAGCACCACCAGATCCCATGTCCTATTCTCCAGCAGACTCTGGTACTCAGCATCCCTAGAAGCCAGCCACTTGTCCCTATCTGGTCCAGCTAATGCCTCCTCCATGCTAGCTGGTTCCTCTGGTGCAGGGGCAAGAAAACAGTACGCAGGCTCATCCTTCTCATCCGGGTCATAGCCATGAGGTAGAATCAGCAATGCCTCTTCGGTCCCTAGCTGCTGCTCTGCTGCATCAGTTCCTGCAGTCAGCTTCTTAGTAGCCATACGGGTACGTCCTGGCCTGGAGACGGGTGTCTCCCATCCCTTCATAACGACACCCTTCGGCTTCTTAGTTTTTCCCTGCTGCTTCTCTCCTCCCTCGGGTCCAGCAGCTCCACTAGTGCTGCCGCCAGTTTCCACACCATTTTCTCCACCAGCAGATGCCTCCTGTACCTTCTCTCCATCACCATTTCCAGCAGCTGCCTCCTCTCCCTCCTCCCACACACTAGGAGTCAGGTCCAGCTGCATGGTGATCTGCTCCATCTGCTGGGACACCCTTGCCTCCGGCTGTTTCTCCCAGCTCCCATACATGATGCCCTCAATGAATTTCACATCCCTGCTGTCAAACAACACACCCTTGGATGGTTCCCACAGCAGCCATCCCTTGCTCTCAGCAGCCAGCCCCAAATGCACACACCAGATTGCACTCGCCCCCAACTTACTGCGGTAGGTCTTGGGGACGTGGGCGACTGCCATGCAACCGAACACCCTCAGCATGTCCACCGGAGGCTTCCTCCCAAGCCACCTCTCCAACGGCACCCACGAGTCATCCCCAACCTTGGTGAGCACCCTGTTCCTAGCGACAGTGGCGTGCCGGACAGCATGAGGCCACATAGAATTGCTCAGCCCAGATTCTATGAGCAGCGCCCTAGCTGTCTCCAGAATGGTCCGGTTTGCCCGTTCTGCTACACCATTGGACTGTGGGGTATAAGCCGTGGTCAGCTCTCTCTGGATGCCCTGCTTCTTGAGCCAGGCCGTCATTTCAGCTCCAAGGAACTCACCACCCCAGTCCGTCCTAATCCGCTTCACTACACACTCCGCCTGCTTCTCCACGAATGGCAGCCAATCGTCCCGTATCGTGGAGGTGGCGTGGTCCTTCTGCTTCAGCGGATACGCCCACATCAGCCTGCTCCAGTCATCCACAATTGTAAGAAAATACCGCTCCCCCTTGTGCCCTTGCACCGGCAGCGGCCCCACCAAGTCCATGTGGACCAGCTCCAAAGGCTTCTTGCTCCTGCCAGCCACACTATGGAAAGGGAAACGGGTGAACTTTGAAAGCAAACAGATTTCACAGTTGTCATCGGGTGGCTGTCCGTTCAGCTTCAGACCCTTAACGGCTCCATCCTTCTCCAGCTGCTTCAGCAAAGGCATTGCCACATGCCCTAAGCGTCGGTGTGCCGTTGCCCAATCTGTCTCCCCAGATCTGGCCGACACTTTCACACCAACCCCTCCAACGGCATTGCACTCCCCCTGGGATGCAGACCCCTCTCCAGCCTGCCCCCCACCATGCCACGCCAGGGCCGGCAGCTGCCACATAGATCTGTACACGTCCTTGCTCTCGTGCAGATCCCAAAGCACCCGATTGCCCAGCTTCCCCTTATAAGTGCGTGCCCCATCCGTGTTGGTGTTCACCCCAGCCTTGCCAAGCTTACGGAGGGAGATAAGGTTGGCCTTCAGGTCGGGGACGAAGAGAACGTCGTGCAGCACCACCGGCTTGCCATCCGCTCCCTTAAACGCAGCTCGTCCCGCACCAGCCACCTTCAACATGTGTCCAGAGGCGGAGCACACTTCATTGATCGGTGCAGCTCGTACTTCGTCCAGCAGGTCCTTGCGCGGCGTCATCGTCCAAGCAGCGCCTGTGTCCAACACCCAATAGTCTAGGGGGTGCAGCTCTGCTCCAACTTTGGCAGAGGCGTCTCCTTGCTCCCCCTTGTCTCCCACATGGAAGAATTGGCCCGTGGTGCGCTCCTTCTTCTTCTCCGCACCGCCGTTGCCCTTCGGGTTGTTGTCGGACGAATCAGCGACCATGTTGGCGCCGTTTTTCTGGTTCCTCCGCGCGCCGCCATCCTGGTGACGATTCTGGGGGGTCCATCCATCGGGTTTCTTATAGCACAAAAACCAGGGGTGCCCTTCCTTCTCACAATACCAGCAACTCCCTTTCATTTTGCCACCAGCACCCGACTTGCCCCCACGTCCAGATTTCGCACCGCGACCCCAACCGGTACCTCCTTGTTGGTCGTTGGAGTCGTCGTCTTTCTTTGCACCGCGTCCAGCACCACCGAAGCCACGTCCTCTGCCACGTCGGCTCCCTTGCATCCCGTAGCCGCTGCTGCCGTCGTCTCCACCCCTCAGTTGGCGGCGACGGAAGTCCTCCTCCAGAATCTTCGTCCGCACCCACTCGAGCGTCCACAAGCTCTGGTTCTGCGGCAGGCTCAATCCGCTCGTAAATTGAAGCCACGATTCTGGCAGCAGCGAGAGCATCTTCAAGCACTTGGTCTGCTCCGGATAGGTGATTCCCGCGGTCGCCAACTTCGCGTAGAGGTCGCGCATCTTGTCCAGGACTGGTTGCACCGGCTCTCCCTCGCTCAGGCGCAACGCGGACAGCTCCCTCTCCAGCATCAACGTTGCGACAACGGAGGTCGGGGCGTGCAGCTCCTTCAACACGGTCCACGCCTTCGGACCGCATTCAACCTCCGGCAGCAGGTGCATGACGTGGTGACGCTGGTTCAGCTCCAAACTCTGCGACATCAAATAGTAGCCAGCCGAGGAGCGCTCGTCCCAATCTTCCTGCAGCGTGGGGTCACTCGGTCTAGGCTCCTCCCCAATCATTAGTTTCAGCAAACCGATCTGACGGAAATATAATTGCATTTTCCAGGCCCAATCATCATAGCCCTCACCATTGAACTTCTCGACGGTGAAATTCTTCAGCACCTCCTTGACAAGCGAGCCCTGGTTTGTTCGCGCTCCCCTTGGCGCTGAAAGACCAGAATCTTGGCTGCCGCTACGATCTTGGGCTGAAGATTCACCAGCTCCCGCCGAGGTGTTGCCCGCCATAGCTACCTATAACGAGGATCACTATAACGCGGCTCTGATACCAGCTTGTTGGTGTAAGGGCCTAATAAACTCAAGCTATTAGGACTTAATCAAACTTAAAACCTCTCCTCGGGGTCACCTCCAAGGGTCCCTGGGTGCCTGGTACAAGACCAGCCCCTATCCTCGGGTCCGAGTTTGTAGAGAGAGGGATCAAGAAGGACTTAGTCAAAACAGCAAGAGTACCTTGAACGTTGCGCAGCGTGCCGTGCAGACCGTCGATCGGATTAAGCTGAGAACTTGCTATATCGAAGCTCGCTCCAAGAGCTTTAAAATGAGCCAAGTTGCCTCGCGAAAAGTTCTGCCATTACTAAGTTATGGCTCGGACAGCGTTTGCCTAGCGTTGGAGTGCTAGCATACTAGCGTTGACTCGGGTAGCATTCCGCCGTCGAATAGCGCAGAAACGAAATTCCAGCGAGGAAGGAATTCGCTTGAATCAATTTGACTATATTCAGGTACAAACAGAGAAGGATTAAATAGTTCTAGCTAGCAAGGACCTTGGGAATCAACCTGGGAACAACCAGGGATGATCCCAAATAATTCCAAGCAACAGAACCAACCTGGCTGGACAAAATAGCAGGTGGTAGGTTGGTAAACAACCTCTGGTTCTGTTTTTCCAACCTGGGAAAACAACAACCAGGTTCAGGTTCTAAAAACAGAACCTGTTTTGTCTTTGCCCAACCAGCCAAATGCTGGTTCCGCTGGTTTCCCCTGGCCTTGTAGCATGCAGATACAGACAAACAACATCCAACCTTCACCTAAATTGTACCCCTATAGTGCCTTCCCTGCTACACTATAGTTAACCAAACAAAACAGTACAATTTCGAGTTGGATAGAACTGAATCTGCGCAATCAACTCAACCGAACTGCAAAGCTTCCATCTTGGGTTCCTTTGCGAGCTCGTCCTTTCTGCTTGCACTGTTCATAGCGCGTACAATGTTGTGCCGAAGCGCACATTGCGCGAGTACCTGCAAATGCATCAAGCGAAAAATGCGAAAGCAAACAAACACACGAACACACCATTCACACGCAAATGCATTCGCACACGCATACTCGTACAAACAGACGGCAGGATGTCGTGCAATGTGCATTTGCACCCAACACCTCTGGCCACGCGTCTCTCGGCCGGAGGCTTCACCGACCAGTCTTTGGACAGGGTCCCCTGGTGTCGCGCCGAGGTTTCGTGTCTGGGGGTGCTTGGCTCTTGTCCGCGACACCTCCGCGGACAAGCTCTCGCCTCGCGCCGTTCCTTGTGTCTTCCTTGGTTTCCCTGAGGACTCCTCTGACTTCACCTTTTACCACCCTCCCTCTCACCGGTTCTTTGACTCCCGTGACGTCCGTTTCGAGGAGTCCACCCCCTACTACGTCAGGTACCCTAGTCGAGGTCTCCCAGTCCCTCCCCCCCCTCTCTTCCTGACCGCCGCTCCCCCGCCTGCTCCCCCGGTACAGCCTCCCCCCCCTGGTCCAGCCCCGTCTGGTGTGTCTCAGGCTAGCCCTCCCCCTTCGGTAGCCCCCCCTGTACAGCCTCCCTCCCCACAGTCTTCCTCGCCGCCTCCTGCAGGTGCTCCCTCTCGGGAGGTTGGTCCTGCGACTGTCCCTGTACAGGTCTCTGGTTCTGGGGGTGCTGGAGTTGGAGCTGAGCCGCGGGTTGCAGAGGACTCTTGTCTTCCGGGGGCTGGTACTGGTCGTGCGGAGTCTGGGGGTGCTGGTGCGGAGTCTGGGGGTGCTGCGTCTGGGGGTGAGGGTGTCCCTTCGGTTTCTAGAGAGCCTGGGTCTGGAGCTGGTCTTGGTGCTGCCTCTGGGGGTGGTGTACTTGGTGCTTCGGAGGTCGACTCTGGGGCTGCCGCTGCCCCGGACACTACTCCTTCCCCCCACCCCTACCCGACCAGGTTCCAGGCTCGTGTTCGCCGTGCTCGTGAGGAGCAGCTGGAGTTGGAGAGAGAGGAGAGAGAGTTGCAGCGGCTCGAGGAGCAGGAGCGACAGCAGCAGGAGCAGCAGCAGGGGCAGCAGCCGCTGGAGCAGCAGCAGCCGCAGCAGCCGCAGCAGCAGCTGCTGCCGTCTCCTCCTCCTGTCTCGGGTCTTCGGACCCTTGGTCTCCCCTCTCCCTCTCCTTCCTCCTCCCCCTCTCCTCCCGTCTCTGGTCCTCCGCTTCCTCCTCCTGACCCCTCTCCCGCTGTTTTCCCTCATTCTCAGTCTTCGTTGTCTCCTCCTCCTTCTCAGACTCGGGCCTCTCGTCGCTCCCCTCGTGCTCGTCCCTCTTCTCCTGTTCCCTTCACTGACCTTCGTACAGCCTTCCTTTGTTCTTGTCCACCTCGTCCGTCTCCGTCTGTGCTTCCGTCTCCTCCTGAGTCGGCCCTCACTGTGTCGCTTCCTTCTCCTGTCACTGACTACTACCGCACGTACCGTCCTGTTCTCTCTCGTGTTCTCGCCTCTCTTGTTACCCACCCTCGTGCCTCTGTGTCCTCTGTGTCCGCTCTTACTGCCGCAGTCACTGAGTTGGCCTCTACCCGCCGCCTTGACTTCGCCACCGCTCTTGTGGCTGCTCCTCCTTCCAGTCCTCTGGCCGTCGGGGGTGTGTCTGCCCTTGGCTGTGACGCCCTAGAGGACAGGCAGTTTGAGCTAGAGTTCCTGGCGGCCGCTTCCCCTCATCTCTGTGCCATGCTCCTCGCCCCTGAGGGTGACCCCGACGCCCTTGACATTCCTACTCCTCGCACTTACGCTGAGGCAGTGTCAGGGCCTTGGGCCTCTCAGTGGAGAGCTGCCATGGACGCAGAGATGGCCTCCTACAGATCCACAGGCACCTACGTCGATGAGGTTCCCCCTCCGGGGGCGAACGTAGTCGACGGCATGTGGATCTACAGGGTGAAGCGGCCACCGGGATCTCCTCCGGTCTTCAAGGCGCGCTACGTGGCTAGAGGTTTCAGTCAGCGCGAAGGAGTTGACTTCTTTCAGACCTTCGCGCCCACCCCGAAGATGACCACTCTTCGGGTGTTACTACACGTAGCAGCACAGAGAGACTACGAGTTACACTCTCTCGACTTCTCTACTGCTTTCCTTCAGGGCAGTCTTCACGAGGAGGTCTGGTTGCGTCGTCCCTCTGCCTTCACTGGCTCTTTCCCTCCTGGGACCCAGTGGAGGCTGAGGCGACCGGTTTACGGACTTCGTCAGGCTCCTCGTGAGTGGCACGACACCCTGCGTTCTACCCTGTCTGACCTTGGGTTCCAGCCGTCTTCTGCTGACCCGTCGCTGTTCGTTCGTCGTGGCCCCACACCTTTCTTTGTTCTGGTCTACGTTGACGACCTTGTTTTCGCCACCCCTGACAGGGTTGCTTTGGCACACGTGAAGTCCGAACTGCAGAAGAGACACACCTGCACTGATCTTGGTGAGCTGCGCCACTACCTTGGCCTGCAGATCACCAGGGACAGAGCTGCTCGCACCATTACACTTTCACAGTCGCACATGGTGCAGCAGGTCCTTCAGCGGTTCGGGCTTCAGCACTCCACAGTACAGCGCACACCTCTTGCTGTTGACCACAGACTCACTGGACCCTTTCCTGACGAGCCGTTCGAGCCTAGTGGTCCCTACGCTGAGCTTGTGGGTTGCCTCATGTACCTGATGACTTGTACTCGCCCGGACCTCGCCTTCCCTCTCAGCGTTCTTGCGCGCTTTGTTGCGCCAGGGAGACACCGTCCTGTTCACTGGACAGCAGCTGTGAGGGTGGCGAAGTACTTAGCGACGACGTCAGACGTGGGGCTAGTTCTTGGAGGGCAGCAGTCTGTCGTACTTACTCGTCACTGTGACTCCTCTTACGCTGACGACGCTGAGACTCACAGGTCTACTCAGGGGTACTGTTTCAGCCTGGGTTCTGGAGCTGTTTCCTGGCGGTCCACGCGCTCCTCTTCGGTCTCGACCTCTACAGCTGAGGCTGAGATCTACGCTGGTGCCATGGCGGCACAGGAGCTGCGTTGGTTGACCTTCTTGCTCACCGACCTTGGTGAGCGGCCGAGCTCTGCACCGACCTTGTTCACTGACAACAAGGCGTCTATTCTCCTTTGTCGAGAGCCACGACTGGAGAGCAGAGTGAAGCACATTCACGTCAGGTACTTTCTTCTGCGAGAGTTGCAGAGGCGTGGACAGGCTCGCTTTGAGTTTGTGGAGTCCGAGGCCAACACTGCAGACATCTTCACCAAGGCGCTTCCGCCTTGTGACCACCAGAGGTGCTGTGTGCAGTTAGGCCTTGTTGACACTGGTTCTCGTGTTGCTTAGACTTGAGTGTACTGTTTACTTTGCTTTCTATATACCTCTGTTACTTCTTGGACTGGCCTTGTGGCCACTGTTGTTTGTGCTCAGACTGTGTGGTGACGTTGTGATCCACCCTGAGCTTCGTCTCTTGGACTGGTCTTGTGACCGTACTCGTTTGGTTCTGCTAGACACCCCTCACTTAGGCTATGGGGGTGTGTCAAATGTTGTAGCCTATAGTGAGGTTTGTCTTAGGGGGTACAAAACTTAGGGTTAGCTATATGTACCCCAACCAACATCAATGCATCATTCATTCCTCATTCTGACACACACCTCCTGCACAAATCGGCTTCAACTCACCCCCGTTAGAGTTTCCGACGTCGGAAGATAGCGATGGCGACGATGGCAGCTTAGAGTTCTCAACAATGGGTGCTACGGTAGAGCCTCCTCCACAAAAACTCCTGTTTGACACAGATCTTGCTTTGGCCAAAGCGATCCGTGGTTTTAATGGAGGCATGGGGATGTCAGCAATTGACATTAACACGTTACTAAGCGTGTTGCATGAGGTTGGTTACTTGAAGCCGTCATACAAGAACAGCGCTGGCTTGGCGAAGTACGAGAAGTCGTTGCTGTCGGAGGCTTCGGGCATGGTGGAATGGAGAGCGGTGGAGGTGGTGTTGAGCAACAGCATGAAAGTTACAGTGCACGTGACCTCCTTAGTGGAGGCTTTGAAGGCAATGTATTCGGATAGCGCGAACAGGGACGGTTTAGTGGTGAAACCGGCAGCGGTCTACACGTCAGACAAAAAACAACAGATATACGCGGAGCCCGGGGGTGGCGTGATCGCAGCGTGCATTCTGTACAGCGACGGTACAAACCTGAGCAACGATGGGCGTGTTACGGGACACCCGGTCTACTTTACGCTCGAAAACGTCACGCCCCGAAATCGCTGGCAACCACACGGACATCGGATGGTTGCTATGCTTTCGCCACTGCCAAACGTGGACTCGCGGACGGACGAGGGGAAGACACTTCATCGGGAGCTCTTTCAACTGGCTTTGGACGTGGTTCTTGAAGAACTTAAACAGGCATCTTTTGAGCGAGTATCTATTACGTGTGCGAGTGTATGCTTTTCATTGTTTGGGGTGTGGTTGTATTTGTTTCAAATATGTTTTATCGCTACGATGAGATTTTGCTTGCTTTCTCCTTTGCACATCAAATTCCCTCCACTTATGATCGTATCTCTTCCATGTTCATCACACTATTTGACATGCGCAGTGGCATTGTAACGAAGGACCCTTTTGGGAAGACGCAAGTGGTGTCTCCAGCTGTCTACGCATATGTGGCCGATCACCCTGAAGCGTGCAAGCTGGCGGGGACGTTCGCAAGTCACAAGGCGAACTTCCCGTGCCACAGGTGTCTTGTAAAACGTGAGGACATAAGCAACATGGAGACGGTGGCGGAATATCGCACGGAAGCTGACCAGACGAGAAAAGTCGAAGAATTGTTGGCGTTGCCGAGTGGGCCCGAGCGCATGAAAGCGTCAAAAGCAATCAACACTCATCCCATCAACGTGCGTATAGTTCGCGAGTGCGTATTGTTTCCGATGTTTTTTTTTCATGTGTGTATGTGCGCGTACGTTCAATCCTCCTTATTTCAAACACCGCCCCACACCAAAATTGCGTAATTGTTTGGCTCTTTCTTCCTTCCAAGGGTTATACTGTTTGACCAAATTGTTTGTTTCACACACATGCCCTGGCGCAGGTAGCCTTGTGGGGCTTCAGAGACGGACATACCCTCGTCGGCAATCCATATCGTGCCTTACTAGTCGAGGTGATGAACGCATTGGACCTTGGGATCTTCTTGCACATCGTCTCGTGCATTCGTGCATACTACGCACGAGATCGCGAGTTCTTGCGTTCGCTCGACGTCGAGTTGCAGCGGATTGCCACCGACATTTGAATCTCGGGCTTCCGGATTCCATCTTCCGAGAAGGGCGGTTATTTTTGCGGTTATTTTTCAAGCGTTTGAACATCGTGTGATGATGCAAGTGATCACGATCGTGCTCGCCAACTGCGGCGTGCCGAACTCGGTTGTTGGTGCGGTAGCGGCATTCGTGGATTGCTACATGCTTGCATCTCGGCTTTGGTACCACACCTCCAAGACGCTGCAAGAGCTTGATGAGGCCATCAAGAGGTAAGGTTCTTTCTATCATGGAGTTGTCGTAGGTTCGTCCTTTTTGTATGTATCATAATTTTTTTAACGTTCCGTCCCTCTGTGTTTAATGTTGTATAGCACTCTTTGTTATTGTCCTTGTGTTGGATTTCTTTCAATTTCCATACAACACGCCATTGTGTTGTGTTCCTTCAAAAAAATTCATGTGTGCTACCCCCTCCTACAGGTTGATTCCACTCTTGAAGAGTGTTTTCGCGGGCCTGCAGAAGTCGGAGTTCGACATCACCAAAGTGCACTCCTTGGCGCACGTGGTGGAGGACATCATCCGATCGGGGGTGCCGATGCATTATAGCGCCAACATGTACATGATCGGGGGTACCTTCATTAACCACTTGTGAAGCGCGTGTACCGTGCAACCAACAAGAGGGATCCAATCCCTCAAATTGTGACGCACGATGTGCGGATGCACATGCTACGTGTGCTACAAGCATCAGAGGCACCGAGCGAAGATGGACCAAAGCGGATGGTTGCGCTACAGGAGGTATGTGCCTATGTGTGTGTGTGTGTGCGTATGTGTGTGTGTGTGTGTGTATGTGTGTGTGTGTGTGCGTGCATGCGTGTGCGTGTGTGCGTGTGTGTGTATGTGTGTGTGTGTTTATGTGTGTATGTGTGCGTGTGAGTGTGTGTGTGTGTGTGTGCGATCGTGTGTGTGTGTGGTTGTATGTGTGTGCTTGCGCGCGCACGTGTGTGTGTGTGTGTTTGTGTGTGTGATTGCGCGCGTGTGTGTGTGTGCGTGCATGTGTATGTGTGTGGTTGTATGAGTGTGCTTGCGCGCATGTGTGTGTGTGTGTGTGCTTGCGCGTGTTTGTGTGTGTGTGTGTGTGTGTGTCTGTGGGTGTGTAAGTGTGCATGTGTGTGCGCGCGAGTGTCTCTGTGTGTGTGATTGTTTGTGCGTGTAGGTGGGTTTGACGGTATGTGTAGGTGTGTATGTGTGGTGGTTGTTTGTGTGCGTGCGAGTATATGTGTGTGTTTGTGCGTGTGTATATGTGTTATGGAGGTGGGGTGTTTTGTACCTGTGTAAGGGTTCTCATGCACACATTTGTTTTGTCTTGGTGTTTCCTGTGTTGTTCGAACGTGTTTGTGAGTAAGTCTTGGATTTTGCATTTCTATCAACGATAATTCTTTTTCAATAACCCACTTCATAACGCAGGCAATGGAGAGTGGCAGAAACACGCTTGCAGCCACCAGCTTCAACGTTAGGTGGAAGGAAAGCATTGCTGATGGGTGTGACACGTGGAAAGCGCATGCGTTGGCCGCGCCAGGTGATATGACCAAGCTAGCAGGGCTGTTGGAAGGAACAGCAGAAGAAGGCGAGGTAATGAATAATACCATACGCGTAAAGAACGGCCTGGCAATCCCCGGTGATGAGGATTTCACCAAATACTCCAGTCAGACGCATTATGTGCGAGCCTGCACATCTTTCGGAGACAAACCATGGTTCAACGACGTGGCAGTGCTTGGTGAAGAGGAGGTTGTGGCTGCTGTTATGTGATGCGATCATTCGCATTCACGTCTGCCTACCTCCCATCATATGTTCGTGCTTTGCATGCGTGGTGTGAGCGTGTGTAAGAATTTGTGTTTCGTGTGGTTTGGATTTCCTGAGTGTTTGTGAATGTCATTTGGCTTGAGCAGATATGTGAAGTGACTGCTCTGCTCGAGAGCTTTACGACGGACCAAGAATCGTCGCGATCGGAGTAAGAACAAGAAAGTTACGGACATTTGAGTTCGAATGCTAAAGGAGGAGCAAGGGAGGAAAGGTGATTTGCTCCTGCAGCCCTCCCAGATCCGTGGTCAACATGGGCTGGTACCCCACAGCTGAGGGGATGCGACCGAGAAGAGCAGACACCTCCGAGTTGGCCTGCAGGTGAGCAACAAACAACAGAGGAGAGCAACGGAAGAGAGGAGGGAGGGAAGGAGGTGATGAAAAGAGCGTGATGGAGCCCTTCTTGGTGGTGGTGATTCGCTCCTGCAGCCCTCCCAGATCCGTGGCCAGGGTGGGCTGGTAACCCACAGCCGAGGGAATACGACCCAGTAGCGCAGACACCTCCGAGTTCGCCTGCAGGGAAAAGGGGGTGGCATGGAGGGGGGGTGGCATGGAGGGGGGGTGGCATGGAAAGGGGGTGGCATGACGGGGGAAGTTCGGAGGCATGAACAGAAAGACGCAGTTAGTACGGAGGGACGAGAGGCGGAGAGTGCGGGTGGGGGTAATAGCGAAGGAGAGAGCGGAGGGAGGGAGGGGGGGAGGGAGGGAGGGAGGGAAGGGGAAGCCGTTAGCCCCGCACGTCCCACTAGCCCCGTCAACCCCACCCGTCAGCCCCACCCGTCAGCCCCACCCGTCAGCCCCACCCGTCAGCCCCACCCATCAGCCCTACTCCTCAACAATTATATCGTACCTGAAGTGCTCCACCCCACCCCTGAATCCCCGCACCCCCGCCCTCCCTCCCCACCGCGCTGTACCTGCGTGAACCACACCGTACCTGCGTGAACTGGAAGATGTTGTCGACGAAGAACAGCACGTCCTGCCCCTCGTAGTCGCTGCCTCCCCTCTCCGCCCCACCACTTACTGTATGCCCCCCCGCCCCCGCCCCCGCCCCCAGCCCCCAGCCCCCAGCCCCCAGCCCCCCCGTCCACCAACACACCTGAGTGAACCGGAAGATGTTATCGACGAAGAACAGCACGTCCTGCCCCTCGTAGTCGCTAACACCACCCCTGAACACCTCAACATCTACCTGCACCTACTAGCACTCGATGTCCACTTGGGCAACAGTGGCGTGGTTATCATGATTTGTTTCGTTTGCCTCGTGATATAGTTCTGCCCAAGCAGAGAATATTTATGTCTCGGTTTCGAGCACGCGACTGTCAAAGTTTGCATCTTCGGTTCTACAGCCATTGTTTAGGCAAGTGTCTTTTGTTTCATCATACGCCTCAAAGTTTCGTACTGTATGTCGTGCCAGCGCATCTACAAGTCAAGTCTTTTGGTGCGGTCTACATTCGAGCTACAGAGCTAGGAAGCAACACGTCGGATGCTTCTCTGGCATGCTGTCGCCCAAATTTAGGACTTCCGTGCCTCGCTTTTCACGCATGCTACTGCACATCACTGCTTCTCGTACCTTCGTTGGTGCCTGAACTATCCTTGTTGACTGGTCGTGTTGTCGCGTTGTTAACCGCGACTGCGGGCTCAATTCCTTTGCCAGATACAGTGCACTGCACCGGGAGGTCTGTTTTTTTTTTTTTTTTTTCTTTATGGCTCGTGCGAAAGACAGGTTTCTGTAAAACCCATCCTTGTCTGTTGTTATGACAAATCAACTCGACTGAGCTGTTTAGCGAGGGTAGCTTTTATCTAAACACCTCGCAAAATCGATATCACTCTGCTAATTGTGTCAGATCTCAAGGCTAAGCGTTTCAATGTCACTGTTTTCCCAGAGTGTAGGGAGGCGAATGGTAGCCCTTAAACTATCTTAGGGTGAACCATCATACTGACAAGGTAAACCAAACAATCAATCTTTAAACTTCTATGTTTCAAGAAGCTTGGTAGACCCAGCCGAGCTCCTCGTCGAGCAGCTTCATTCTTACTACTTAGCTCCCGTTTTATCTTCCTACTCCAAGCCTGTTAGTGGCTTACTTGCAGCCATGGCGGTCGGCGTGCCAGCGGAAATTATGGAGCTGCAGCGTAAGCGCTCACGTACTTCAAACAGACGCCTGGAAGGGTATGAGCTGGGTAGCCCTACCACTGGCACTCGTAGTATTTCTACCCCTGCCAATCAGGTGGGTAATGCTGCTGCTACACCTCTTCAAGACCTCGAGGTCGGTGCGGCCAAACACACCGCGGACAACAGCGAGTCCTCGCCCCACGATGGTTCTAACGCCACTGCTGTGGTAGGGCAACGTGCTGCTGCTGTAAACGCCGTTGCCTCTGCTGGAACCAGGGGTATGTTTGCGGCTATGTCGCGCAGTTTTTTAAACCTCAATCCAAGTTATTCTATTTGAGTGTATATGTGCAGTTCTTTTACTTAATAGCATTTTTGTTTCGCAGTTGTGCGCACATTAGATCGTGATGTTCACCACCCCGAGGCCAACTCATATAACCACATCGACGCAACCATACGCGGCGACCTGGCAGATATTAAAACTATGATGCTGTGTATTGAAAACCGTCTCCGTACTGCGGATGAGCTTCCTCGCCAAGGACCCTACCACTATCGCCCTAGACGACTTCGCACAGCAGCTAGTCGCAGCAGAGAAGAACATTATCACTGTAGGTGCTGCTCGCGGCACTCCCCGCACTCCCCTCTTTGAGGGGTGCCCCCCCTCCCCTCTTGCCCCCTCCTACGCCTCTGCTGCTGCTGCAGTCGACCTCCTCGACGCTGAGAAGGTCAACGCTGCTTCCGCTCCTAGTGGGAAGTGCGGCGGTGGCAGGGGCGGCAAGGGTGGCAGGGGTGGTGGAGGTGGCGGTGGAGGGAGCGGTGGTGGAGGCGGCGGGGGTGGTGGAGGTGGTGGGGGTGGTCGTGGGGGTGGAGGAGGTGGGTGGGGTGGCAGCAGGACCGGGAGCGGTGGAGGTGGCAGCGGAGGTGGTGGGGGAGGAGGCAGCGGCAGTGGCGGTGGAGGTGGGAGCGGATGTGGGACCGGCCTGAAGGGAAGCCCCAGTGGTGGCCAGCAGCAGCAGCAGCAGCAGCCACAGGAGCAGCAGCAGCGTCAGCCCCTCACCTCTCAACAGCTCAATGACTGGTATGGCGGGCGTGGGGCGACTCAGGGTTCTGACCGCTGCCCCTATATCATTCGCATAGGTCCCCGCAAGGGTCGCACATGCGACGGTTTTCACACTGAGTACCGCTGCTTCGCTAGGCTTAGTGACGCCTAGCGTGCCAAGTATCATGATGCTGCTGAGTTACCCAACTGGGCAGATCTGCTTAGGCGTGATGTTCCTATCTTTGATCTGGACTATGATGCTATTCTTGCTGCCGTGTATGCATTGATTGTTAGTGCTGAGGGTGACTACTACTTGTGTGTCCCGCCTGACCCAGGTATAGAGACAGCAGGTGCTAGTGAGTCTGCCCCCTCTGGTACTGCGTCTGCTCAGGCCTTGCACACGTTCACACTTGATTCTGGTGCTTCGCGCTGTTTCTTTCGTGACAGCACCACCCCTCTCCCTGCACCTGTCCCTGTCTCACTAGCTGACCCCTCTGGGGGCCCAGTGCTTGCACGAGCCACGACTGTGCTTCCGTGCCCGGCGGTCCCGTCTGGTGAGCTGCACGTACTCCAAGAAGGGCAGCCACCTGGCCACGTTCACACGTAAGCTGGGGTCCAGTCTGTACACCCTCACCGTTGTTTCACGCTACACGCCTTGTCTCCACAGCTGTACGCGTCTGCTCAGGTAGCTACCCAGTGTGAGTGTCGCCGCCTGTCACATGACACTCTCCTCTGGCACCACCGCCTTGGTCACCCCTCCCTACCTCGCCTTCAGAGCATGCACTCTCGCTCCCGGTCTCTGGTCTTCCTAGGTCTCTGCCTGCCTTCCTCCCTCGCCTGCGCCGCCCTGCATTCCTTGCGTCGAGGGGTGGCAGCGCACCGCTCCTCACTCCTCCTCGTTTCCTCCCACAGAGGCTCCGTTGCAGACTCTCCACATGGACGTGTGGGGCCCAGCCCGCGTCCAGGGGCAGGGCCGCGAGCGGTGCTTCCTGCTGGTCGTTGACAACTACATGCGTTACACCACGGTCTTCCCCTTGCAGTGCAAGGGGGACGTCCCTGCTGGTTTGATCCCCTGGATCCGTACTGTTCGTCTCCAGCTCCGCGAGCGGTTTGACAGAGACTTTCCTGTCTTGCGTCTGCACTCTGACAGAGGTGGTGAGTTCTCCTCCGACCTCTTGGCAGCCTTCTGTGCGGAGCACGGCATCCGCCAGATGTTCACGCTTCCGGCCTCTCCGCAGCAAAATGGGGTTGCTGAGCGCCGCATTGGCTTAGTCATGGAGGTCGCTCGTACCTCTATGATCCATGCGGCTGCCCCCCATTTTCTGTGGCCGTTTGCGGTCCGGTACGCTGCGCATCAGCTCAACCTCTGGCCCCGTGTCTCCTTGCCGGAGACCTCGCCCACACTTCTGTAGACGGGAGAGGTTGGCGATGCGTCGGGTTTCCGGGTCTGGGGTGCTCGTGCGTTTGTCCACGATACCACCGCGGACAAGCTCTCCGCTCACGCCATTCCCTGAGTCTTCCTTGGTTTTCATTATGACGCGCCTGGCTGGCAGTTCTACGACCCCACCTCGCGCCGTGTCTTTGCGTCTCAGGACGTCACCTTTGACGAGTCCGTTCCCTTCTACCGTCTCTTTCCCTACCGTACTTCCCCACGCACCCCCCCGCCGCTCTTCCTCGCTCCAGGTCCTCCCCAGGTAGACCCCCTCCCCGCGCCAGGTCCTGCTCCTTCAGGTGTTTCTCAAGTAGACCCTCCCGTGCCTGCACCTGTCGAGGTCACTGCTGACTCCGGTCCTGCTGGAGGTGGTGCTGTCTCTGGGGGTGCTGAACCTGTGGGTGCGGAGCTTGGGGGTGCTGAGCCTGGGGGTGCGGAGCCTACGCATGAGGAGCCTGAGGGTGCGGAGCCTGGAGGTGCTGAGCCTGAGCATGAGGAGCCTGGAGGTGCTGAGTCTGGGGGTGCTGAGCCTGCGCGTGAGGAGCCTGGGGGTGCGGAGGCTGGAGGTGTGGAGCCTGGAGGTGCTGAGCCTGCGCGTGTGGCGCCTGGAGGTGCGGAGCCTGGAGGTACTGCGACTGCTGGTGCGCGGTCTCCTTGGGGTGGCCGCCTTCGTCCGCGTGTGCCTCTCACCTCTCAGCAGCTGCACGACTGGTACGGTCGCCGTCAGTGTCGCGCTACTAGAGCTCAGGGCTCTGCCGCTGGGGGTGCTTCTGCTAACGTCGCTAGAGTTGGGAGTGGTGCTGGTTCTTTGTCTGCTGGAGGTACTGACGTCGCTGGTCCCGGAGGTGCTCGTACCGTTGGTACTCGAGCTGCTGGGGCTGGTGGTGCTGTGCTTGTGGGTGCTACTGCTGGGGACACTGCGGCTGGAGACCCTCGGACTAGAGATGCTGGTTCTGGGGGTGCTGCTGCTGGTGGAGCTGGTCCTGGAGGTGCTGGCGCTGGGGGTGGTGGAGTTGCTGGAGGTACTGGAGCTGCTGGGGGTGCTGGAGCTGCTTGTGCTGGTGGCACTGCACAGCCGCGACTGTTCTTTGCTACGCCGTCTCCGTCGTCTCAGCCGCCGCCTGACTCTGTGCTTCGCCAGGTTCTTAGCCTCCCGTCTTCTACTGGTCTTCCGTTACAGCCTGGCTCACCGCTGCCTACTCCTTCTCCTTACACTGAGCAGTCAGGGGGCCTTACTGAGCGTCGTGAGCTTGCGTCGCGTCCTGTCTCGCCTGTTCGTTCTGGTCGTTCCGGTAGTCGTGTTCCGCGTTCGCCTTCGCCGATTGTCCCCGGCGCGCACCTTGTAGTCCATCGTCCTCCCTCTGTTCCACAGTCTGTTCCTCTGCCGTCTCCTCCTGCGTCTTCTTTGCCTGACGTTCCGGACCCTGAGTCTGACCGGTTTCGTGCTGAGCACCCTACTGTCACGCGTCTGCTCGCCACTGTTGTCACTGACCCGTCGTTTGAGTCTGCTGCTGCGTCTGCTTTGGTCGCTGAGCTTGTTGACTTTGCTGCTGCCTGTCGTCTCGACTACGCTAGCCTTGTTACTGAGTCTGACTATGTCTCTCCTCCGTCCGTCGGGGGTGAGTGTGCTCTTGACACGGACGTCCCTGGACAGGCACGAGGACCTTGAGTGTCTTGCAGCCGCTGCGCCTCAACTCGTGGCCATGCTGCTTGCCCCTGAGGGAGACCCGGATGCTGTAGACATCCCCACCCCGCATTCTTACGCTGAGGCAATCGCGGGTGAGTACTCCTCTCAGTGGCAGGCAGCCATTGACGCAGAGATGGCATCCTGGAAGACCACAGGCACTTATGTCGATGAGGTTCCCCCTTTCGGGGCGAACATCGTCGATGGCATGTGTATTTTCGGGGTGAAGCAGCCGCCAGGTTCTCCGCCTGTCTTCAACGCTCATTACGTTGCTTGAGGCTTCAGTCAGCGAGAGGGAGTTGACTTCTTCCATACCTTCTCCCCCACCCCGAAGATGACCACTCTTCGGGTGCTGCTGCACGTTGCTTCTCAGCGTAACCACGAGCTTCACTCTCTTGACTTCAGCACAGCCTCCTTGCAGGGCAGCCTGCACGAGGAGATCTGGCTGCGCCGCCCACCTGGCTTCACTGGGTCGTTCCCTCCTGCCACCTAGTGGAGCCTCCGCTGGCCAGTCTACGGTCTCCGCAAGGCGCCTCGTGAGTGGCACGACACACTGAGGACTACACTTGCGGCTCTTGAGTTTGCGCCTTCGACAGTTGACTCGTCGCTGTTTCTGCGCACCGACACTTCACTACCGCCGTTCTACATCCTCGTGTACGTCGACGACTTGGTCTTTGCCACTGCTGACACTGAGGCTCTCACCCTGGTGAAGTCGGAACTGCAGAGGAGACACACGTGCACTGACCTGGGTGAGCTGCGCAGTTACACGAGCACGCCGCACCATCACACTGACTCAGTCACACATGGTGCAGCAGGTCCTTCAGCGCTTCGACTTCACCTGGTCCTCGGCACAGTCCACTCCTCTGGCTACAGGTCACTCGCTCTCAGCTCCACCTTCGGACGAGTCCGCAGAGCCTAGTGGTCCTTACCCAGAGTTGAGGGCTGCCTCATGTACTTGATGACTTGCACTCGTCCTGACCTTGCGTACCCTCTTGGCCTTCTGGCCCGCTACGTGGCTTCTGGTCGGCACCGAAAGGTGCACTTGGATGCTGCGAAGAGGGTACTGCGCTACTTGTGCAGTACATTGGGCATGGGGCTCGTGCTTGGAGGACGGCGGGAGGTGGTTCTTACTGGGCACAAAGACGTTTCTTGGGTTGACGACCGGGCTACACAGCGGTCGTCACAGGGTTACACTTTCAGCCTTGGCTCTGGTTCTGTTTTGGGCGTTCTACTCGCTCGTCTTCTGTTCTCAGCTCCAGTTGTGAGGCTGAGATCTATGCCACCGCCATGGCTGCTCAGGAGTTACGCTGGCTCACTTACCTACTGACCGACCTGGGAGAACGGCCTCGTTCTCCTCCAGTTATGTACGTCGATAACAAGGCTGCCATTGCGTTGTGTGAGGAGCACAGACTAGAGCACAGAACGAAGCACATCGTGTCGGTGGTCTCGCCCGATGCTTCCGCTGCTGTTCTACCTATCACACGCCCTGGGCGAGCGATGTGTTCTGCCTGCCACGCGCTCAGGGCGCGCGGCGAGCGCGCGGCAGTTTCCTGCCGCGTCGAACCGCGCGTCGCCCTCCGTCACCCATCGAGGCGCCCCCGGGGACCCGCGCGTCGCCCCCCGTCGCCCGCCGCGGCCCGCGCACGCCCCGTACGGGCTGCACTAGGGCCGCGCGCGGCCCGTACAGCCAGCGCGTGGCCCGTACGGGCTGCGTCAGGCCCGCGCGCGGCCCGTACGGGCTGCGCCAGGCCCGCGCGCGGCCCGTACGGGCTTTTGACCTCCCCCCCCCCCCCCCCCCCCAACCCCGCTGCTGCCCGTGCACCTGTGTTAGGGTTTGGGGGTGGAGAGTATGGGGGTGCCGTGTGTGTGAGCCGTCCCCTGCTCCTCCTCCTCCTCCGTCTCCCACTGCTGCAGCTGCTGCTGAGGGGGGTGGATATGTTGGAGCCGTCGGAGTGGTACGAGGGGAGTGGCGTGTGAGCGGTGCTAGAGGTTCAACTGGGAGTGTGTGAGAGGGGTGTGGGACAGTTGGGGGAGGTTGACAGGAGGTAGCCATTGTGACGTCTGCAGCGCCAGTAGTCCGGGGGTGAGTACTCCAGTAGCCCAGCGAGCCTGAAGCGCCAGTCGCCCGTGGGTCTGTTGCTCCTGCAGCTTAGTGCGGAGCCAGTTACTCCTGTAGTCCGGAGGTTGAGTGCTCCGGTAGCCACCGTGCGCGCCGTTTCTATTGCCCGAGTGTGTGTTGCCGTGTAGTCCGGGTTTAGCCTGGTAGCGACAGTGCTACGCGCTTCTGTTGCGCGTGTGTCTGCAGCTTCAGCCGTCGCCTCTTATCTGCTTGCCCCCACAATTTCTCCTCCTCCTCACTTGCCCTCTATGATAGCCTCTAGCCTTGCTCGTATTTGTGAACCTACTGCTCTGCCTGCTTGCTGTGCTGATTATACTCCTTTTTTACTATGGGGGTGTGTCAGAATGTGATGTTTGTCTAGCCTGCAGTGGGGTACTCTATAGCGAGTACAACCCAAATTAGGGTTTGCTATATGTACTCAACTGCCTTCTAGTGAAAACCCTCTTTGCTGTTTCTAGCTTCTGCCTATTGTTTCGACAGGTATCCGCTAGGTTCCTCGCTCCTAGGCCCTAGGTTAGCTACAGTTCCTTCCCTAGCACGCCAGACACGCCAGCGCGCTAGCGCACTGAGCCCTACGCCGCCAGCTAGCCAGCCAGTTGCCCGCCAGCGCGCCACGCCGCCCGTCGACCTGCAGCGCGGCCCGTCCCCTAGAGCACCGCGCCACCCTCCCCTAGGCACGCGCGTCGCGCCCGCCCGTAGGCCCGCGTGTCGCGCCGCCCGTCGCCCTGCCCGTCGACCCACTGAGCCGCCCGCAGGCCCCGCGCGCCGCGCAGCCCGTAGGCCCGCCCGTAGGCCCGCGCGCCGCGCAGCCCGCCCGTCGGCCCGCGAGCCGGGCCGCTTGCCTGTCGACCCGCCGCACCACCTGCAGACCAGTGCGTCGCGCCGACCGCCAGGCAACGCACCGCGCCGCCCGCCTGTCCACATGCCGCACCTCCTACCTGCCTGCATGCCTCCACGCCTGCTCACGCGTTACTGATTGTCTCCCCCTCCCGCGGCTAGCAGCCGCGCTCTCTCAGTTTTGCCCTCTATGGCGACCTCTCGAGTACTTCGTTTATACCCTGAAGGGCGACCTATAGATTTTAGCACGTGGCTTACGCAGGCGTAGCGCCACCTTAAGAGCCAGCGGCAGGATGGCGTGCACCTGTTCGCACACGCGTCCGACGCTCAGAAAGCCCCTCCCCAGCCTCAACCGCTGCCCACTACTCCTCCGCCTACTTCTGAGCAGGAGGCCGACTATCAGCGCCAGCTCCTCGCTCACGACGTGTGGGAGTCTCGTGACGTCGCTGCCTGCCTCGCCCTGACCGACCTTCTCCCGCCGACAGAGGCAGTCCATTTGCTCAGGTCGAGTCTGCTGCAGATCTGTATAAGGCTATTGTTACTCGCTACTCCACTCCCTCCTCTGCGTCGCTCAGTCGCCTCCTCGTACCCTTTATCTACCTTGACCTCGCCTCCTTTGAGATTGTCTCTGACCTCGCTACCCACCTTCGCTCCCTTGACGCTCGCTTTCGCGCTGCTTGCACTGAGGACCAGCTTGCCCTTGCCCCGCCCCCTATGTGGCTCACTATTCACTGGCTAGTCACTCGCCTTCATGACCGCCTAGCCACAGCCCGCGACGCGCTTCTTCTGAAGCACCCCACTGAGCTTACCGTCGATCTTCTTGAGACTGCTCTCTCGAAGATCGAGAGTAACCTCCTCGCAGTTGCCTCTGCCTCTTCCGCGCCTCCTCGTCTTTTTGAGGGGTGTGCGGTTCCACAGCTTTTCACCTTCTCTGCCTCCCTTGCCACCCCCACGTCTTCCGCCTCTGAGGAGACGGCGGACGTTTCTGTCTCTGGCGGGCAGAAACGTGGCAAGGCTGGTAAGAGGGGCGGGAAGGGCGGCGGGGGTACTGGGGGTGGTGCGGGTAGTGGCGGTGGCGGTGGAGCAGGTGGTGGGAGTGGAGGTGGGGGTGGCTCGGGACCTGACAGCCCTCCTTTCGACGGTGGAGCTTTCACTGGTGGTGAGGGGTCCCAGAAGCAGCAGCAGTCGCCTCCCCCAGCAACTGCCACCGCCTGGACAGCAGCAGCGGCAGGACAGCAGCAGCAGCGAGAGGGTCAGCAGCAGCGCCTGCCACAGCAGCAGCCTCAGCAATGGGGCCCTCCACAGCAGTGGGGCCCTCAGCAGCAGTGGAGGTCTGCTGGTCCCCCGAGCACTGGGCGCAGTGGCGGCCCCTCTAGTTGGGGACCTCGCTCGGCCGGCCGCGACGTTGGTCCCTGTGAGTACTGGATCCTTACGGGTCCTCGTCGGGACTCGTACTGTGGCCGCCCTGACCACTCTGCTGCACGCTGCTTCAGTCGTCTTGACGACCTCTACCTCTTGCACCACGGCCCCTCCGCTCCCCCGCCGGCACACTGGCGGACACTTCTTGCTCGTAGTATTGCTGTTTTTGATATGACCATGGTTGATGCTAGGTCTTATGCCATGTTTGTTGATGTTGACTATAGTGCTCCTGGATCTTGGTACTTGCCTGTACCTAGCTCAGGATCTTTGCCTGTTGCTTGAGTAGGTGCTAGTGTAGGATCTTGTTTAGCTACTAGTACAGGTACTCCCTCGGCGGAAGCGTCTCTCTCCTTCACACTGGACTCAGGAGCGACGCAGTGCTTCTTCCGTGACCGTACGACTCTCTCTTCGCTCCCGGCGCCAGTCTCTATAGCACTGGCCGATCCAACTGCGGGACCGGTCATTGCCACTCACGCCACTACTCTCCCGTGCCCAGCTGCTACTTCCGGTTCCCTGACTGGCCTCCGCGTTCCTACGTTCTCTAGGAACCTGGTTGGTGTGGGCCCCCTGGCGAGACAGCACGTCGGGGTCTGGGTTGAGTCTTTTGGTGAAACCGCGGTCTGTGTGGACGGTGACACGTACGCCCCCTTGGCCACTTTTCACCTGGAGCCGGGCTCCGGTCTACACCCTCCACACCGACCCCCGTCAGGTTCCTACGGTCCACCAGGTCGCCAGGTCCAGTCAGGTTGCTGCGTCCGGTCTAGTTGCTGCGTTTGGTCAGGTCCTCGCGTCAGGTCCAGTTGCCGCGTCGTGCTCCTGCCGGTCGCTTGCTCACCCCACCGTTCTGTGGCACCACCGGATGGGGCACCCGTCCCTCCCTCGTCTCCGCGCTATGTCCGGTCAGCGTCTTGTCTTAGGCCTCCCCCGCGTCCTCCCGTTGCTCCCGCCGTTTCCAGCTCCTCCGTGCGGTCCTTGTGTCCAGGTTCGGCTGCGCGCCACCCCTCACTCCTCCTCCCTTTGCCCGGCAACCGAGCCCTTTGAGACACTCCACTTAGACGTCTGGGGCCCCACTCGCCGTCTTGGCCCTGAGCGAGAGAGTTTCTTTCTGGTGGTCGTTGGCGATTACTCTCGGTACACCACCGTGTTCCCTTTGGCGAAGAAGTCCGACGTGACTTCTACGCTGATCCGGTGGCTGCTCGCCACCGAGAGTACTCGCCGTCGTCGTGTCAGTTGTCTCCACTCCGACCATGGGGGTGAGTTTCACTCTGGCGTACTCGCCAGATTCTGTGCTGAGCAGGGCATCACCCAGTCCTGGACTCTTCCAGACTCTCCACAGCAGAATAGGGTTGCTGAGTGCCGCTTAGGCCTGGTCATGGAGATTGCCCGCACCTCCATGATCCACGCCCGCGCGGCCCATTTTTTGTGGCCCTACGCGGCTCGGTACGCCGCTCACCAGCTGAACCTCTGGCCTCGCATCTCTCGGCCAGGGGCTTCGCCGACCAGTCCTTGGACAGGGTCTCCTGGTTTTGCGTCGAGGTTTAGTGTCTGGGGCTGCTTGGCTCTTGTCCACGACACCTCTGCGGACAAGATCTCGCCTCGCGCCGTCCCCTGTGTCTTCCTTGGTTTCCCAGAGGACTCCTCTGACTTCACCTTTTACCACCCTCCCTCCCACCAGTTCTTTGACTCTCGTGACGTCCGTTTCGACGAGTCCGTCCCCTACTACGTCCGGTACCCCTGTCGAGGTCTCCCGGTTCCCCCCCCTCCCCTCTTCCTGGCTCCAGCTCCTCCTCCTTCCTCCCCTGCTTCTCCGGTACCCCCCCCTCTCCCCACTCCGTCTGGTGTGTCCCACACTACTCCCCCCCCCTTGGTAGCCCTCCAGGTTTCTCCTTCCCCACAGTCGTCCTCATAGCCTCCGCAGCAGCCGCCTGCGCTTCCTTTACCAGCCATTGCGGACTCTGAGGGTGTTGGTGCTCGAGGTGAGGGCTCTGGGGGTGCTCGCTCTGGGGGTGCTGGCGTTGGAGCTGTTCGTGCACCTACAGGAGCAGCCCGTTCTGGGGGTGTTGGCGTTGGCGCTGAGCGTGCACCTGCCGCAGCTGCCCGTTCCGAGGGTGCTGGAGCTGGTGGTGTTTCTGGAGCTGGAGAGTCTGGGGCTGGTGCTGGTGCCACTGGAGGCACCACGACTGGGGGTGCGGGTGCGCCTCCTACTGGTGCTCGTCGTGCTGCCGCGGGAGGTACTCGCTCTGGAGGTGCTCAGCCGGCTACTGCTGCGGACGGAGCCGGTTCTTCTACTGCGTCTCCTGACACCACTCCTCCTCTTCACCCCTACCCGACTCGTTACCAGGCCCTTCTTCGTCTTGAGCGTGAGGAGCAGCAGCGTTTGGAGCGTGAGAGGTCGGAGGTTCAGCGGCGGGTGGAGCGTGAGAGGTTGGAGTTGCAGCGGGAGCAGCAGCAGCAGCGGCAGCAGCAGCAGCAGCAGCAGCAGCCACCGCAGCAGCAGCAGCCGCAGCAGCAGTAGCAGCAGCAGCAGCAGCAGCGGCAGCAGCAGCCGGAGCAGCCTCCGGCCCCTGTTTCTTGCCTTCGGGCCCTTGGTCTCCCCTCCTCTCCTCCCGTCTTCGGTCCTACGTTTCCTCCTCCGGGCTCAGCTCCGGCTATGTTCCCTCGTCCTCAGTCTCCTCCGTCTCCCCCTCCACTCGCCCACTTGGACCTCTCGTCCTCCTCGTGCTCGTCCCTCGTCACCTGTCACTGACCTCCGTACCGTGTTGTTTCGTCCTAGTCCTCCTCGTCCTCCTCAGTCTGTTCTTCCTCGTCCTCCTGAGTCGTCCCTCACTGCCTCCCTATCCACTCCGGTCTCTGACTACTACCGCACGTACCGCCCTACTCTCTCTCTCGTGTTCTCGCCTCTCTTGTGACAGACCCTGGTGCCTCTCCTTCCTCCGTCGCGGTCCTCACAACCGCTGTCACTGACTTTACTACTATGCGTCGCCTTGACTACGCCACTCGTATTGTGGCCGCTCCTCCTGTCCGTCCTCTGTCCGCCGGGGGTGAGTCTGCCCTTGGCTGTGACGTCCTAGAGGACAGACAGTTTGAGCTAGAGTTCCTGGCAGCTGCTTCGCCTCATCTCTGTGCCATGCTCCTCGCTCCTAAGGGAGACCCCGACGCTCCATACATACCTACTCCTTGCACTTACGCTGAGGCAGTGTCAGGGCCTTGGGCCTCTCAATGGAGAGCTGCCATGGACACAGAGATGGCCTCCTACAGGTCCCCAGGCACTTACGTTGACGAGGTTCCCCCCCGAGGGCGAACATCGTTGACGGGACGTGGATCTTCAAGGTGAAGCGGCCGCCGGGATCTCCTCCAGTCTTTTCCTGACGAGCCTTTCGAGCCCAGTGGTCCCTACGCAGTGCTGGTGGGCTGCCTCATGTACCTGATGACGTGTACTCGCCCGGACCTCGCCTTCCCTCTTAGCATCCTTTCTCGCTTTGTTGCGACTGGGAGGCATCGTCCTGTTCACTGGGCGGCGGCTAAGAGGGTGGCGAAGTACCTCGGTGCGACATCAAATATGGGGCTTGTACTTGGAGGGACACAGCCAGTTGTACTCACCGGTCACTGCGACTCCTCGTACGCCGACAACGTTGAGACTCAGAGGTCTACACAGGGTTACTGTTTCAGCCTGGCTTCCGTGGAGGTCTACTCGGTCCTCCTCTGTTGCGAATTCTACCGCAGAGGCCAAGATCTACGCTGGAGCCCTTGCTGCATAGGAGCTACGCTGGTTGACCTTCTTGCTCACTGACCTTGGTGAGCGGTCGAGCTCTGCACCGACCTTGTTTGCTGACAACAAGGCGATGATTCTCCTGTGTCGTGAGCCTCGACTGGAGAGCAGAGTGAAGCACATCGACGTCAGGTACTTCCTCCTTCGAGAGTTGCAGAGATGCGGACAGGCTTGTCTGGACTTCGTGGTCTCCGAGGCCAACAATGCAGACATCTTCACCAAGGCTCTTCAGCCTTGTGACCACCTCCGGTTTTGTCTGCTCTTAGGTCCCGTTGAGACTGGGTCTAGTAGACTGCAGTAGTGAATTCTTGCCTCTTGTGTGTGTACCATATATATATTAGCTTGTACACTCTTGAACTGGCCTTGTGGTCCCTTGTTTGTGCTCAAACTGTGTGGTGACATTGTGATCCACCCTGAGCTTTGTTTTCTTTCTTGCTTGCGACTGGTCTTGTGACCTTAGGTTGCGTTTCTTGTTGCTTGGCATTCCCCACTTAGGCTATGGGGGTGTGTCAAATGTTATAGCCTTTAATGGGTCATGCTATATGGGGTACAAACAGTTAGGGTTAGGTAACTCAACACAATCAATGCAACTCATTCCGCTGTAGTCACTTTCTGAGATACACTGTTTCTTTCACAAAATCTTATATTCTGCTAACGGTATCACACCGAGAACGAAGAGACCATTCTTGGTGCTACCAGGCGGATCTGGCTCTGAGGCAGGCATTCCGGAATGACGAACGTGAGAAAAGTGAGAGAATGGCGAGAAGCTGAGAGACCCTTTGGGAATCACAAAGCCCAAGAAGCCTCAAGGTGCACGGTTTCCTCGCACTGCGAGAACTGCATGGCAGAGGCTGCAACACAACTATGACTGCCATGTGGTGCAAATGATGGCACGAAACCCACCTGCCGCGCAGTTTGGCACCGTTGGCAGTCAGCGATGCTTCGGGAACCCCTAAACCTGGGTACGTTGGTGCAAAAGTTGCTCAACGTACGAGCGCGCGCACTGCTTCTACGTTGGCGCGCCAGTGGGCATATCGTACGAATGGTCCAGTGGGACCATGGTGATTTTTCTCTTGGCGCGCACTATGGCTGAATCCTTGGTCCGGTAAAAGTGTAGTTGGGCCCGTACCCTTATACAGCCAGTGTAACCAAAACTGTTACCAGAGTAGTTTACAACGAATCCTGATTTCACTAGGGTAAAAAATTTCATAGCTTGATTTCACAAGGGTAACTCCCAAAAAGAGGCCTACCATGAGGGAAAAAGGGTATTTTACCCTTGAAATTTGGGCCCTGGCTGCAAGACTTGCCTGCAGAAGAAAGAGTAAGGCGCTTGCAAAACAGGTGTTACCAATGTGAGATGTCATTCTCTCTGCTATTCTGTTGTTGGCCCTTCCTTCATGTCATCAACTATGCAGTTTATGAGCCTAATAGGATTACAGCCCTATTCACACTCCAAGCCTTGAGCTTCCACCAGAGTGAAAAGGTTGATTAACATGGGCATACCTTGTCGTCCAGTTGTCCCATGAGCCATCCACTGACACATGGTTGCCTCCATGCGTCCACGTGATGAGTGTCTGCACACTTTGCTCCCCATCCGCCCGAGGCCCACCCGTGTCAGAAAGTCTAGGCAGGAATGAATGGACTAGCAAAAGGTGGAGTACAAATGTTGTTGGGTGCAAATGCACATTGCACGACATCCTGCCGTCTGTTTGTACGAGTATGCGTATGCATTTGCGTGTGAATGGTGTGTTCGTGTGTTTGTTTGCTTTCGCATTTTTCGCTTGATGCATTTGCAGGTACTCGCGCAATGTGCGCTTCGGCACAACATTGTACGCGCTATGAACAGTGCAAGCAGAAAGGACGAGCTCGCAAAGGAACCCAAGATGGAAGCTTTGCAGTTCGGTTGAGTTGATTGCGCAGATTCAGTTCTATCCAACTCGAAATTGTACTGTTTTGTTTGGTTAACTATAGTGTAGCAGGGAAGGCACTATAGGGGTACAATTTAGGTGAAGGTTGGATGTTGTTTGTCTGTATCTGCATGCTACAAGGCCAGGGGAAACCAGCGGAACCAGCATTTGGCTGGTTGGGCAAAGACAAAACAGGTTCTGTTTTTAGAACCTGAACCTGGTTGTTGTTTTCCCAGGTTGGAAAAACAGAACCAGAGGTTGTTTACCAACCTACCACCTGCTATTTTGTCCAGCCAGGTTGGTTCTGTTGCTTGGAATTATTTGGGATCATCCCTGGTTGTTCCCAGGTTGATTCCCAAGGTCCTTGCTAGCTAGAACTATTTAATCCTTCTCTGTTTGTACCTGAATATAGTCAAATTGATTCATGCGAATTCCTTCCTCGCTGGAATTTCGTTTCTACGCGGTTCGTTGGCGGAATGCTACCCGAGTCTACGCTAGCACTCTAATGCTAGGCAAACACCGTCTGAGGCATAACTTAGTAATGGCAGAACTTTTCGCCAGGCAACTTGGCTCATTTTAAAGCTCTTGGAGCGAGCTTCGATATAGCGAATTCTCAGCTTAATCCGACCGACGGTCTGCACGGCACGCTGCGCGACGTTCAAGGTGCTCTTGCTGTTTTGACTAAGTCCTTCTTGATCCCTCTCTCTACAAACTCGGACCCGAGGATAGGGGCTGGTCTTGTACCAGGCACCCAGGGACCCTTGGAGGTGACCCCGAGGAGAGGTTTTAAGTTTGATTAAGTCCTAATAGCTTGAGTTTATTAGGCCCTTACACCAACAAGCTGGTATCAGAGCTGCGTTATAGTGATCCTCGTTATAGGTAGCTATGGCGGGCAACACCTCGGCGGGAGCTGGTGAATCTTCAGCCCAAGATCGTAGCGGCAGCCAAGATTCTGGTCTTTCAGCGCCAAGGGGAGCGCGAACAAACCAGGGCTCGCTTGTCAAGGAGGTGCTGAAGAATTTCACCGTCGAGAAGTTCAATGGTGAGGGCTATGATGATTGGGCCTGGAAAATGCAATTATATTTCCGTCAGATCGGTTTGCTGAAACTAATGATTGGGGAGGAGCCTAGACCGAGTGACCCCACGCTGCAGGAAGATTGGGACGAGCGCTCCTCGGCTGGCTACTATTTGATGTCGCAGAGTTTGGAGCTGAACCAGCGTCACCACGTCATGCACCTGCTGCCGGAGGTTGAATGCGGTCCGAAGGCGTGGACCGTGTTGAAGGAGCTGCACGCCCCGACCTCCGTTGTCGCAACGTTGATGCTGGAGAGGGAGCTGTCCGCGTTGCGCCTGAGCGAGGGAGAGCCGGTGCAACCAGTCCTGGACAAGATGCGCGACCTCTACGCGAAGTTGGCGACCGCGGGAATCACCTACCCGGAGCAGACCAAGTGCTTGAAGATGCTCTCGCTGCTGCCAGAATCGTGGCTTCAATTTACGAGCGGATTGAGCCTGCCGCAGAACCAGAGCTTGTGGACGCTCGAGTGGGTGCGGACGAAGATTCTGGAGGAGGACTTCCGTCGCCGCCAACTGAGGGGTGGAGACGACGGCAGCAGCGGCTACGGGATGCAAGGGAGCCGACGTGGCAGAGGACGTGGCTTCGGTGGTGCTGGACGCGGTGCAAAGAAAGACGACGACTCCAACGACCAACAAGGAGGTACCGGTTGGGGTCGCGGTGCGAAATCTGGACGTGGGGGCAAGTCGGGTGCTGGTGGCAAAATGAAAGGGAGTTGCTGGTATTGTGAGAAGGAAGGGCACCCCTGGTTTTTGTGCTATAAGAAACCCGATGGATGGACCCCCCAGAATCGTCACCAGGATGGCGGCGCGCGGAGGAACCAGAAAAACGGCGCCAACATGGTCGCTGATTCGTCCGACAACAACCCGAAGGGCAACGGCGGTGCGGAGAAGAAGAAGGAGCGCACCGCGGGCCAATTCTTCCATGTAGGAGACAAGGGGGAGCAAGGAGACGCCTCTGCCAAAGTTGGAGCAGAGCTGCACCCCCTAGACTATTGGGTGTTGGACACAGGCGCTGCTTGGACGATGACGCCGCGCAAGGACCTGCTGGACGAAGTACGAGCTGCACCGATCAATGAAGTGTGCTCCGCCTCTGGACACATGTTGAAGGTGGCTGGTGCGGGACGAGCTGCGTTTAAGGGAGCGGATGGCAAGCCGGTGGTGCTGCACGACGTTCTCTTCGTCCCCGACCTGAAGGCCAACCTTATCTCCCTCCGTAAGCTTGGCAAGGCTGGGGTGAACACCAACACGGATGGGGCACGCACTTATAAGGGGAAGCTGGGCAATCGGGTGCTTTGGGATCTGCACGAGAGCAAGGACGTGTACAGATCTATGTGGCAGCTGCCGGCCTTGGCGTGGCATGGTGGGGGGCAGGCTGGAGAGGGGTCTGCATCCCAGGGGGAGTGCAATGCCGTTGGAGGGGTTGGTGTGAAAGTGTCGGCCAGATCTGGGGAGACAGATTGGGCAACGGCACACCGGCGCTTAGGGCATGTGGCAATGCCTTTGCTGAAGCAGCTGGAGAAGGATGGAGCCGTTAAGGGTCTGAAGCTGAACGGACAGCCACCCGATGACAACTGTGAAATCTGTTTGCTTTCAAAGTTCACCCGTTTCCCTTTCCATAGTGTGGCTGGCAGGAGCAAGAAGCCTTTGGAGCTGGTCCACATGGACTTGGTGGGGCCGCTGCCGGTGCAAGGGCACAAGGGGGAGCGGTATTTTCTTACAATTGTGGATGACTGGAGCAGGCTGATGTGGGCGTATCCGTTGAAGCAGAAGGACCACGCCGCCTCCACGATACGGGACGATTGGCTGCCATTCGTGGAGAAGCAGGCGGAGTGTGTAGTGAAGCGGATTAGGACAGACCGGGGTGGTGAGTTCCTTGGAGCTGAAATGACGGCTTGGCTCAAGAAGCAGGGCATCCAGAGAGAGCTGACCACGGCTTATACCCCACAGTCCAATGGTGTAGCAGAACGGGCAAACCGGACCATTCTGGAGACAGCTAGGGCGCTGCTCATAGAATCTGGGCTGAGCAATTCTATGTGGCCTCATGCTGTCCGGCACGCCACTGTCGCTAGGAACAGGGTGCTCACCAAGGTTGGGGATGACTCGTGGGTGCCGTTGGAGAGGTGGCTTGGGAGGAAGCCGCCGGTGGACATGCTGAGGGTGTTCGGTTGCATGGCAGTCGCCCACGTCCCCAAGACCTACCGCAGTAAGTTGGGGGCGAGTGCAATCTGGTGTGTGCATTTGGGGCTGGCTGCTGAGAGCAAGGGATGGCTGCTGTGGGAACCATCCAAAGGTGTGTTGTTTGACAGCAGGGATGTGAAATTCATTGAGGGCATGATGTATGGGAGCTGGGAGAAACAGCCGGAGGCAAGGGTGTCCCAGCAGATGGAGCAGATCACCATGCAGCTGGACTTGACTCCTAGTGTGTGGGAGGAGGGAGAGGAGGCAGCTGCTGGAAATGGTGATGGAGAGAAGGTACAGGAGGCATCTGCTGGTGGAGAAAATGGTGTGGAAACTGGCGGCAGCACTAGTGGAGCTGCTGGACCCGAGGGAGGAGAGAAGCAGCAGGAAAAAACTAAGAAGCCGAAGGGTGTCGTTATGAAGGGATGGGAGACACCCGTCTCCAGGCCAGGACGTACCCGTATGGCTACTAAGAAGCTGACTGCAGGAACTGATGCAGCAGAGCAGCAGCTAGGGACCGAAGAGGCATTGCTGATTCTACCTCATGGCTATGACCCGGATGAGGAGGATGAGCCTGCGTACTGTTTTCTTGCCCCTGCACCAGAGGAACCAGCTAGCATGGAGGAGGCATTAGCTGGACCAGATAGGGACAAGTGGCTGGCTTCTAGGGATGCTGAGTACCAGAGTCTGCTGGAGAATAGGACATGGGATCTGGTGGTGCTGCCTGATGGGAAGAAAGCGATACAATGCAAGTGGGTGCTGAGGATCAAGACCGATGACAAGGGGCAGGTCACCATCTACAAGAGTAGGCTGGTGGCGAAGGGGTTTATGCAGAAGGAGAAGCAGGACTTCAACGAGATCTTTGCTCCCACTGCCAAACCCCCTACCCTCCGTGTCTTGTTGGCAGATGCAGCTGTTAGTGGGAAATTCATCATTCAGATGGATATTTCAACGGCATTCCTGAATGGGATTTTAGAGGAGGATGTGTACATGACGCAGCCGCCTGGGTATGAGGATGGTACGGGCAGGGTGTGCAAGCTCAACAAGTCCATCTACGGCTTGAAGCAGGCGCCACGCTGCTGGTACCAGAAGTTGGCAGCTGTTTTAGAGGAGATGGGATTCAGGACCAGCAGCTGTGATGAGAGCCTCTTTCTCAAGGGCGAGGGGGAGAAGCTGGTGCTGTTTCTGGTCTATGTGGACGACATTCTTCTCTTCAGCAGCAGCATGAAGGAGATCCAGAAAGTGCAGCAGCAACTGATGGAAAACTTCAAGTGCAAGAACCTTGGGGAGGTAAAGTACTACCTCGGGATGCACGTGGAGAGGGATCCAGATCACATGTGGTTGAAGCTGCACCAGGAGAAGTTCATCAAGGAGCTGGGGGAGAAGTATGGGATTGAGAATGGGCGCAAGGTTGCAACTCCCCTGCGAGCAGAATTCAAGCTAGTGGAGGCTGCAGAGGATGAAGGGGTTGAAGCTGAAGAGCAGCAGCAATTTCAGTCCTTGGTGGGCAGCCTCTTGTACGCAGCAGTTCACACGAGGCCCGACATCTCTTTCTCGGTTGGGCAGCTGGCTAGGGTGGTGCAGAATCCATCAGAGGAGCAGGTGGATGCAGCTGAGCGTGTGGTGAAGTACCTGAACTCTCACCCAAGCATTGGAGTTCAATACTCCGCATCTGCACAGGTGAAGCAGAAAGGGGTGGAGGTGCTGAAAGAGAAGGGGGAGAGGCTTGGAGAAGGCAAGCTATTTCTCACTTGCTTTACCGATGCTACATGGGCTTCTGAGAAGGAGGATTCCTCATCTGTGGGAGGATACATCTGCGTAGTTGGGGGAGGACCTGTTAGTTGGAGGTCCAAGAAGCAGACGGAGACGGCACTCTCTTCCGTAGAATCAGAGTACATGGCGATGTTCCATGGGGTGAAGGAGGTGATTTGGCTGAGGAGGCTGTTAGAGGAGATTGGCCAGGAGCAGAAAGTTGCTACGCCGCTGTTTTATGATAGCAAGGGGGCTCTTGGGATGGCCAGAAACGCTGTGCTTCATGGGCTGAACAAGCACATGCGTATCAAGTGGCACTGGCTGCGTAAGGAGGTGAAGAGGGGGACTGTGAATCCAATCTACATCAAGACTCACCAGCAGCCAGCAGACTTTCTCACCAAGAGGCTTGCGGATGAGCCTCATTGGCGTTGTGTGCGCATGAGTGGAATGAGCATGAACTAGCATGGAATGACGGGGATGCAGCCGGCAGGCTGAGGGGGAGTGTGTTGGGTGCAAATGCACATTGCACGACATCCTGCCGTCTGTTTGTACGAGTATGCGTATGCATTTGCGTGTGAATGGTGTGTTCGTGTGTTTGTTTGCTTTCGCATTTTTCGCTTGATGCATTTGCAGGTACTCGCGCAATGTGCGCTTCGGCACAACATTGTACGCGCTATGAACAGTGCAAGCAGAAAGGACGAGCTCGCAAAGGAACCCAAGATGGAAGCTTTGCAGTTCGGTTGAGTTGATTGCGCAGATTCAGTTCTATCCAACTCGAAATTGTACTGTTTTGTTTGGTTAACTATAGTGTAGCAGGGAAGGCACTATAGGGGTACAATTTAGGTGAAGGTTGGATGTTGTTTGTCTGTATCTGCATGCTACAAGGCCAGGGGAAACCAGCGGAACCAGCATTTGGCTGGTTGGGCAAAGACAAAACAGGTTCTGTTTTTAGAACCTGAACCTGGTTGTTGTTTTCCCAGGTTGGAAAAACAGAACCAGAGGTTGTTTACCAACCTACCACCTGCTATTTTGTCCAGCCAGGTTGGTTCTGTTGCTTGGAATTATTTGGGATCATCCCTGGTTGTTCCCAGGTTGATTCCCAAGGTCCTTGCTAGCTAGAACTATTTAATCCTTCTCTGTTTGTACCTGAATATAGTCAAATTGATTCATGCGAATTCCTTCCTCGCTGGAATTTCGTTTCTGCGCTATTCGACGGCGGAATGCTACCCGAGTCAACGCTAGTATGCTAGCACTCCAACGCTAGGCAAACGCTGTCCGAGCCATAACTTAGTAATGGCAGAACTTTTCGCGAGGCAACTTGGCTCATTTTAAAGCTCTTGGAGCGAGCTTCGATATAGCGAATTCTCAGCTTAATCCGACCGACGGTCTGCACGGCACGCTGCGCGACGTTCAAGGTGCTCTTGCTGTTTTGACTAAGTCCTTCTTGATCCCTCTCTCTACAAACTCGGACCCGAGGATAGGGGCTGGTCTTGTACCAGGCACCCAGGGACCCTTGGAGGTGACCCCGAGGAGAGGTTTTAAGTTTGATTAAGTCCTAATAGCTTGAGTTTATTAGGCCCTTACACCAACAAATGTGAAACCCTAAAGGGGCTATACCCCATATTGGCTACCCCACTACAGCCTAGACATATATAGCATATGTATAATTTGACACACCCCCATAGGTAAAGTGGGGGAGAGCAAGGTGTCACAAGACCAGTCAAGAGAAGCAAAACAAGCTAAGGGTGGAGCACAACGTCACCACACACTGAGCACAATAAAAGGGCCACAAGGCCAGTTCACATGCAGAGGTATATGTGCAACAACAACATCACAGTGATCTCTACCCAGCAAGAGCAAGCATGCAGGTATATATATATAGATAGATCACAGTACAAGCAAAGCCTAGAGCAAGTGAGGAAACGTAGGCATAAGGCCCAACAAAGTACAAAAGCGCTGATGATCACCAGATGGAAGTGCCTTGGTGAATATATCAGCAGTGTTGGCCCGAGTGGCCACGTGAGCAAGACGAAGCTGACCACACTGCTACAACTCTCGAGCCAGGAAGTAACGCAGAGCAATGTGCTTCGTTCTGTGCTCTAGTCTGTGCTCCTGACTCAAGGCAATGGCGGCCTTGTTGTCGACGTACAGCACTAGAGGAGAACGAGGCCGCTCTCCCAAGTCGGTCACCAGGTAGGTGAGCCAGCGTAACTCCTGAGCAGCTATGGCTGTGGCGTAGATCTCAGCCTCGCAACTGGAGATGAGAACAGAGAAAGAGCGTGTAGACCGCCCAAAAACAGAGCCAGAGCCAAGACTAAAGGTGTAACCTTGTGACGATTGCTGCGTAACCAGATCGTCAACCCAAGAACCGTCAGAGTGATCAGTGAGGACAACGTCGCCCCGTCCTCCTAGCACGAGTCTCCTGCCCAATGTACTACACAAGTAGTGCAACACCCTCTTAGCAGCATCCATGTGCACCTTTCCGTGCCAACCAGGAGCCACGTAGCTAGCCAAAAGGCCAAGAGGGTACGCAAGGTCAGGGCGAGTGCAGGTCATCAGGTACATGAGGCAGCCCACTAGCTCTGGGCAAGGACCACTCGGCTCTACGGACTCGTCTGAAGGTGGAGCTGAGAGCGAGTGACCTGTAGACAGAGGAGTGGACTGTATCGAGGACCAGGTGAAGTCGAAGTGCTGAAGGACCTGCTGCACCATGTGCGACTGAGTCAGTGTGATGCTGCGGCGTGCTCTGTCCTGGGTGATCTGCAAGCCGAGGTAACTGCGCAGCTCACTTAGATCTGTGCACGTGTGTCTCTTCTGCGACTTCACCAGGGCGAGAGCCCCAGTGTCAGCAGTGGCAAAGACCAAGTCGTCGACGTACACAAGGATGTAGAACGGCGGCAGCGAAGTGTCGGTGCGCAGAAACAGCGACGGGTCAGCAATCGAAGGAGAAAACCCAAGAGGCGCCAGTGTCGTCCTCATTGTGTCATGCCACTCACGCGGCGCCTGGCGGAGACCATAGACTGGCCGCCGAAGGCTCCACTGGGTACCAGGAGGGAATGACCCAGTGAAGCTAGGTGGGCGGCGCAGCCAGATCTCCTCGTGCTGGCAGCCCTGTAAGAAAGCTGTGCTGAGGTCAAGAGAGTGAAGCTCGTAGTCTGAGCGGCAACGTGCAGCAGCACCTGAAGAATGGTCATCTTCGGGGTGGGGGAGAAGGTCTGGAAGAAGTCAACTCCCTCCCGCTTACTGAAGCCTCGAGCAACGTAACGAGCCTTGAAGACAGGCGGAGAACCTGGCGGCCGCCTCACCCTGAAAATCCACATGCCATCGACGATGTTCGCTCCAGGAGGGGGAACCTCATCGACGTAGGTGCCTGTGGACTTCCATGATGCCATCTATGCGTCCATGGCTGTCTGCCATTGAGAGGAGTAGGGACCCGAAATCGCCTCAGCGTAAGAGCGCGGGGCGGGATGTCTGGTGCATCCGGGTCTCCCCTCGGGCAAGCAACATGGCCACGAGATGAGGCGCAGCGGCTGCAAGACACTCAATGTCCTCCTGCCCGTCCTAACGGACGTACGTGCCAAGAGCACATTCACCCTCGACGGACGGAGGACAGACAGACTCAGATTCAGCAACAAGACTAGCAGCGTAGTCTAGACGACAGGCAGCAGCAAAGTCAACATGCTCAGCGACTAAGGCAGACGCAGCAGCAGACTCAAACGACGGATCAGTGACAACAGTGGCTAACAGACGCGTGACAGTAGGGTGTGCAGCACGAAACCAGTCAGACTCAGGGTCCGCAACGTCAGGCAGAGAAGATGCAGGAGGAACACGCTGCGGAGCAGATGAAGGACACAGCGCCATGATGTGTGTGCCGGGGACAGCCGGCGGACGCGGACGAGGAATACGACCACCAGTACGACCCGTGCGGACAGCGCGAACAGGTGAGACAGGACGCGACGCAGGCTCACCACGCTTAGCAAGACCTCCTGGCTGCTCAGTGTAAGGAGAAGGAGCAGGTAGCGGTGAGCCAGGCTGTAACGGAAGACCAGTAGACGACGGGAGGCTAAGAACATGGCGAAGTACAGAGTCAGGCGGTGGCAGAGACGACGGAGACGGCGGAGCGAACAACAGTCGTGGCTGCGCAGTGCCACCAGCACCAGCACCTCCAGCACCTCCAGCGGCTTTAACACCAAAAGCAGCTCCAGCACCCCCAGCGCCAGCACGTCCAGCAGCTCCAGAACCTCCAACGCCAGCACCTCCAGTACCAGCACCTCCAGCAGCTCCTGAACCTCCAGCTCCAGCGCCTCCAATAGCTCCAGAACCTCTTGCGCCAGTTCCTCCAGCTCCAGCACCTCCAGCAGCTCCAGAACCTCCAGCTCCAGCGCCTCCAGCGCCAGCACGTCCTGCAGCTCCAGAACCTCCAGCGCCAGCACCTCCAGTACCAGCACCTCCAGCAGCTCCAGAACCTCCAGCTCCAGCGCCTCTAGCGCCAGCACCTCCAACAGCTCCAGAACCTCCAGCTCCAGCACCTCCAGTACCAGCGCGACCAGTAGCAGCACCCCCAGAGCCGGCACCTTCAGTCCCAGGGTCTCCAGCCTCAGTGTCGACAGCAGCACCTCCAGGTTCAGAAGTACCTCCAGCCCCAGCACCTCCATTACCTCCAGTACGAGCACCTCCGGGACCAGCGGCTCCAGTAACTCCATGCTCAACATGCTCAGACTGAGCAACCCCAACACCGACACCCCCAGCTCCAGTAACGTCAGCAGAAACGCCTCCAGTAGCAGAGGCACCAGCTCCAGCAGCGCGACCCTGACGGCTAATGTACCACTCACGCAGCTGCTATGGGGAGAGAGGGACAGCGCCAGCTCCAGTGTCTCCAACGCCAGCGCCTCCCGCAGCAGGGCCCCCAGCTCCAGCAGCGCGACCCTGACGGCTAACGTACCACCCACGTAGCTGCTGTGTGGAGAGAGGGACACGCCGACGAGAGGGCTGCGGCGAGGCACCAGCGGAGCGACTGCGGAGGCGGCCACTCCAAGGAGACTGCTCACTAGGCGCCTCAGTGCCCCCAGGCGCAGCACCCCCAGACTCAGTACCCCCAGGCTAAGCACCCCCAGACTCAACACGCCCAAGCTGAGCACCTCTAGGCTCCTCACCCTCAGGCTCAGCACCCCCAGGCTCCTCACGCTCAGGCTCAGAACCTCCAGGCTCCGCACCCCCAGGCTCAGCACCCCCAGAAGCAGCACCCCGAGCAGGACCACCCCCAACAAGACCTGAGTCACCAGTGACCTCAACCGGCTCAGTCAAGGGAGGAGGGTCTACCTCAGACACACCTGAAGGAGCAGGACCTGGAGCGGGGAGGGGGTCTACCTGAGGAGGACCTGCAGCGAGAAAGAGCGGCGGGGGGGGGAGAGGGGCAGTGCGGTAGCGAAAGAGACGGTAAAAGGGGACCGACTCGTCAAAGGTGACATCTTGAGATGCAAAGACACGGCGCGAGGTGGGGTCGTAAAACTGCCAGCCAGGCGCGTCAGGGGGAAAGCCAAGGAAGACACAGGGAATGGCGCGAGCAGAGAGCTTGTCCGCGGTGAGATCGCGGACAAAGGCACGAGCATTCCAGACCCAGAAACGCGACGCATCGCCAACCTTCCCCGTCCACAGCAGTGTGGGCGTCTCCGGCAAGGAGACATGGGGCCAGAGGTTGAGCTGATGTGCAGCGTACCGGACCGCAAACGGCCACAGAAAAAGGGGGGCAGCCGCATGGATCATGGAGGTACGAGCGACCTCCAGGACACCGCCAATGCGGCGTTCAACAACCCCATTCTGCTGTGGAGAGGCCGGAAGCGTGAACGATTGGCGAATGCCGTGCTCCTCACAGAAGGCTCGCAAGAGGTCGGAGGTGAACTCACCACCTCTGTCAGAGTGCAGACGCAAGACAGGAAAGTCTGACTGGAACCGCTCGCGGAGCTGGAGACGAACAGCGCGGATCCAAGGGATCAGAACAGTAGGAACATCCCCCTTGCTGCGCAAGGGGAAGACCGTGGTGTAACGCGTGTAGTCGTCGACGACCAGCAGGAAGTACCGCTTGCTGCCCTGCCCCTGGACGCGGGCCGGGCCCCACATATCCAGGTGGAGGGTCTGCAGTGGAGCCTCTGTGGGAGGGAACGAGGAGGAGTGAGGAGCAGCGCGCTGCCGCCCCTCGACGCAAGGAATGCAGGGCGGCGCAGGCGAGGGAGGGAGGGCGGGCAGAGACCAAGGAAGACCAGAGACCAGTAGGCGAGAGTGCATGCCACGAAGGCGGGGCAGGGAGGGGTGACCAAGGCGGTGGTGCCACAGGAGAGTGTCATGCGACAGGCGGCGACACTCACACTGGGTAGCTACCTGAGCAGACGCATACAGCTGAGGAGACAAAGGGGCGTAGTGCGACAAAGCGGTGAGGGTGTACAGACTGGACCCAGGCGCACGTGTGAACGTGGCCAGGTGGCTGCCGGTCTGAGTGCACGTGCAGTGCGTCACACGCTGTCCTCCAGGAGTAAAGGTGTCAACCCAGTGATCCTGAAGGACGGCGGTGCTCACCAGGTTCGTAGAGAACCAGGGGAGGTGGAGACCTGACAGCTCACCGGACGGGACTGCCGGACACGCGAGTACAGTGGATGAGCGAGCAAGCACTGGGCCCCCAGAGGTGTCAGCCAGTGAGACAGGGACAGGTGCAGCGAGGGGAGTGACTGTGGTACTGTCGCGAAAGAAGCAGGGGGAAGCACCTGAGTAAAGGGTGAAGGTGTACAAGGCCTCAGCAGGCGCAGTACCAGAGAGAGCAGACTCACTAGCACCTAGAGCAGGAGCCGCTATACCAAGGTCAGGGGGCACATACAGGTAACAGTCACCCTCAGTATTACCATTCAGAGCATACGTGGCAGTAAGGACAGTGTCATAGTCTAGCCAGTGGGGGAGCTCAGTCTCGTCACCAAACACAGCATGCCAGGCGTCACTCAGACGGGTGAAGCAGCGCGCCTGTGTGTGAGAGAGCGTCCCGCAAGTCTGACCAGCCTGATCACCTGTGCGAATGACGTACGGGCAGCGGGCAGGACTCCTAGACCCCCCTTTTTGAGCGTACCACTCATGAAGCTGCTGGCGCGTAAGGGTCTCGCTCGGACGTCACTGCAGCTACACCAGGCCCCCGCCAGAAACTTTCAACTGACTAGCCGCACCGCGACTGCCACTACTGCCGCCGCCACTACACCTACGAGCGTACCAGTCACGAAGCTCCTGGGGCGGAAGGTTCTCGCTCGGACGTCGCTGCAGCTGCACCAGGCCACTGCCAGAAACTCCCAACTGACTAGCTGCACCGCGACTTCCACTACTGCCACCGCCACCACACCTACGAGTGTACCACTCACGAAGCTGCGCGGGTGTAAGGGTCTCGCTCGGACATCACTGCAGCTGCATTTGGCCGCCACCAGAAACTCCATGCCGAACAGCTCCAAAGCGACTACCACTACGGACGCCATCGCCACCACCGCTCCCACTGCTGCCGTGAAGAGAAGTCATGCGACCAGCAGGGCAGGCCGTAGGGGAGGAAGGGCGGCAAGGAGGCACTAGGGTAAGTCAAGGTTGTGCACGGTCAGGGAAGGGCGGCTCTCGGCCAGAGTAGGGCGGCGCGCGGCCAGGTAAGGCGGCCCACGAGGTAGCCGCGGGCTGCGCAAGCGGCAGAGGCAGCGCGCGCGGAAGAAGCGGGCCGCGCAAGGGCAGCTGAGGCTGCGCGCTGGGCAGCCGCGGGTTGCGTGAGCGGCTGAGGCAGCGCGCGGGGCAGCCGCGCGCTGCGCGGGCGGCGAACGCGGCGCGCGGGGCAGCCGCGGGCTGCGCGGGCGGCGGACGCGACGTGCGGGGCAGCAGCGGGCTGCGCGGGCTGCGGACGCGGCGCGCGGGGCAGCAGCGTGCTGCGCGAGGACGGCAGCCACGGCGCGCGGGGCGCAGTGGGCTGCGCGGGCTGTGGACGCGGCGCGCGGGGCAGCAGCGTGCTGCGCGCAGGTCTAGGGCAGCGCGCGCGGGCAGCGCAGCGCAGGAAAGGTAGGGCGCGCGCGGGCAGTGCAGCGCAGGCAAGGCAGGGCGCGCGCGTTGGGCGCAGCGCAGGCAAGGCAGGGCGCGCGCGGGCAGCGCAGCGCCGGCAAGGCAGGGCGCGCGCGTGGGGCATAGCGCAGGCAAGGCAGGGCGCGCGCGGGCAGCACAGCGCAGGCACGTGGGGCAGCTCAGTAACCGCAACGGTAGGTCGTACGGACCTACTACTCTGAAACCATGTCAGATTGTCTATGCAGGAATGAATGGACTAGCAGAAGGTGGAGTACAAATATGAAACCCTAAAAGGGGCTATACCCCGTATTGGCTACCCCACTACAACCTAGACATATATAGTATATATAAAATTTGACAACCCGCACCATCACCACCATATCCGCCGAAACCTGACCCCAGAGATAGCTCATCCGACTTCGGGATTGGAGCCATGGGGATCTGCATATTTGAAAACAGGTGCGATTAGTGAGCAGGTGACAATGAAAGTCATCGGAAGTATCCACAGCATTGTTGATGCATCCAGATGCTTGTGAGTTAAATGCAGGCATGCCCAGCCCGCCACAACACTCGAAAGTCTCAAACAGACATGGATATCAGTCGGCAATAACCTCAACGGTCCTCTTAAATGTCCTCCAACGACGGCATTTGCTGAACTTGAAACTGAACAACTTGTGTAACAACTTGTGGAACGGATCCTCCAGGACCTCGGAATGACGGTAAAGGTTTCGTAACAACTCCACGCGGGCCGTATACCTGTAGAGTGGACTCTAAAATTCTCAGAAGCTCGACTACACAGACCTCTGGACTTATGTGCGGAGTAGGCATACACAGGGAGCTAGCAGCGCCGTTAAGGTTGTCACACGGGCTATTTCCCGTGGAATCAATACTCCAAACTACCTGAGCAGATGCTGAATCACCTGCGGAGTGAACATCAGAGGGGACCTCGCAGCGCCGCTAGGGCTGTCAGGCGGGCTGTTCCCTATGCAGTCGTTGGAGTGCGACCGACCAAGTCGCGACGCCAATCGTCGACCACTCTCAGGCACCGGCCGCCCTTCCATGCTGCTGCGACCCTTATCGCGGCCTTGTGTGTTCTCCATTGTCGCTTGTCGATGATGATGGTAGAGCGAATAAACGGTAAAATCAACCAGCTCCTATTGCTGGTTCCGATGCAAGAGGAGAAAGTGGAAATGTTCGTGATAAACGAGCTCTACAAATATCCCACCGCAGTGCAGACCTTAAACTAAAAACCTAATACCTAAGTTATACCATACTAACTGTTATGAGTTGTGAAAGGAAGAGTGCGCAGAACTCAATAATGCGGAAGTGATTACAACGTCTGAGAAAACAACGAGGCCTAGGACTAATATAGCAATGCTAGCGAGGGCGAGATCGCGGGGTCGCGAGATGGTTAGGTGCAGGTTCGGGGTTGGAAAACCCGAAGGCGACGCGGTGATGGTTCGGAAGGCGAGGTCGGCGGACCGAGCCTGGTTTTCCGAAAATCGGGGTTGTACGCGTACAGTGTGACCCAGTAAGGAATCCGAAAAATTCCTTACACTAACAAATCAAGTAACGTATGACTAAATTAGGAGCAACATGCACTTGTCTTCACTCGCCAGGCTGGGCTTGAGAAGGTTCAGATGATTCAGAGGTGATATTCTCTATCGACGGTTGGAACCCACCGTGGAGGCACATTAACGGACGAGATGCTCTGCTGGTGCTCAAAGAAGGAAAGTCCTTTTGATTTTGCCCTGGATAACGCCTTAGGGGGCGTAACCGCACCTCGACTGGGAAGATGTCAGTCAGATCCCTCCAATCCCCCCCTTTTGCCCCTGTGAGTATTCCCTCAAGGGATTTCTTTTTTCCCACAGTCGCCTAGCGAAGCACGCGAGGGGCGGGAGCCGACCCCCCCGCCCGCCCGAACCGACCTCCGCTAGCTCGGAGTGACGCGATGTGGTCCCCACTCGAGCTAGCTCGGAATCCGTCAATACTTGACGGAAAGTGGTGCAGAGAAACCGTGGCAGAAATGCGCCACAGAGCAGTTCGATAGAAGGCATAGCTAAAACAGAAATCAAAACGCATTATGTAAACTAACGAAAACAGAAAGATACGTGTTAACGACAGGAATTTCGTACGATGTAGGGGGGCCCGATGTCGAAGACTACGACGAGGGAAATGCACTGCCTCGTATAACGTCACGCTGTCAAAACCAGCTATAAGTTGACTGGAATGACGTGCACAGTGGAAGGACCCTATATCGAAGATGGCTCTACGCCGCTAGGAATCCCCTGCGCTTTAGAACGCACCGATGTCGAAATATGTGTTGCGTTGAGACGACATAAAAGGAGTTGCTGTCAAAGAAGACCCGACGATGACTGATTGTCGTATGTTAAGTACCAACTTTTTCAGGTAGCGTAAGAGTCATACAAATTATGAAAGCTGTAGCTTATATATTTCAGGGAAATTGCGCCGCTCGATGGTTTCCGCGTCGAATCCAAATGGTGACTTACCAAAATCTAGAAACCGCCTCTTCTATCGCCAATTTCCTTCATCGCTCGACGTTCAGGGTAAACCACAACTTTCCCGAAAGAGAAATTGGTACTGTCAAATGGATTATCTCTGTTCGACAGGAAGTACTGCAGCACTCTCTCGACAAAATGTGAAAACGTGAGGGCAATTTGGACTGTCGAGCTGACGTACTAACTACTATGCTTAAACATTAAGTGGTAGCTGATTCTCGTGCTCGACAGAGTTTAAACACTGAGAAACGAAACCCTTAGGGCGTGTGTCTTTTGGAGTGTATTGTAAAGTTCATGTTTTTTTTTGCGACTTTATACATTTGAACCTTGGTCGACCTGTAGTCGATTATCCCGAAAATTTTTCCTTCTTTTTTCACATCAAGCACATGGACCAACAAAGTTCGACTGTCGAAGGTCGAATTGATACAGTAACTCCCGAGTCGCGCCTACGTTTCGTAGGTTACCTGGTCTATAAAAAAACGTTCGTGACCGAATCCGACTTCGGTAGCTTGTTACGACGCAGTTCGTGTACGTCGCAATTTTCGCTATTGCTTCGTGCGTGAGAAGAGGAACACAAGACTGGAAAAACGTGGATGAAAAAATCGAAAGCAAGGTCGACCCCAGGTCAGTGTCCTCTTGTTTTCTCAAACATTTTACATGGACACACGAACATCTCAAACAAAGTTAAGAGAAATTGACGAAGTTGGTTACCAACAAAAAGTCGACATTGTTCCGAACGTCTACACCAAAAGACACACGCCCTTAGCAACAATAACACCCCTAGTCGAAGACGAAATTGCACTTCCGTCAAAGAGGAAAAAATCAGCAGCGATATATTTAAGTCTTGTCGAATTGAGGCAAATAAAGCTTCGTCGAAGACGGGAATACCACGAATGAAAATCTGGTAGCACCGGCGAAAGAAATCTGGTATCTCCATTTTCTTTCGCCGGAGCTACCAGATTTTCATTCGTGGTTTTCCCGTCTTCGGCGGAGCTTTATTTGCCTCAATTCGACAAGACTTCAATATATCGCTGCTATTTTTTCCTCTTCGACGGAAATGCAATTTCATCTTCGACAAGGGGTGTTATTGTTGATAAGAGTTTCGTTTCTACGTGTTTGAACTCTGTCGAGCACGAGAATCAGCTACCACTAAATGTTTAAGCGTGATGGTTAGTACGTCAGCTCGACAGTCCCAATTGCCCTCACGTTTTCACATTTTTTTCGAGAGAGTGCTGCAGTACTTCCTATCGAACAGAGATAATCCATTTGACAGTACCAATTTCTCTTTCGGGAAAGTTGCGGTTTACTCTGAACGTCGAGCGATGAAGGAAATTGGCGACAAAAGAGGCGGTTTCTAGATTTTGGTAAGTCACCATTTGGATTCGACGCGGAAACCATCGAGAAGCGCAACATCCCTGAAATATATAAGCTACAGCTTTCATAATTTATATGACTCTTACACTACCTGAAAAAGTTGGTACTTAACGTACGGTAACCAGTCATTGTTGTCACGATAGCAAGCACGAATGATTGCATTGAATGAAATGTGGGTACAAGTGCTAACCCTAACTTCGGGTTGTACCTCATATGGGCTACCCCACTATAGCCTACAGAGAACTAACACACATATAGTTTGACACAACCCCATAGGCAAAGTGGCGGAGAACAAAGGGTCACAAGACCAGTCAAGAAAAGAAAAGCAAGCTCGAGGTGGACCACAACGTCACCAAACACTCGAGCACAAGCAAAGGGCCACAAGGCCAGTTCACATGCAGATATGCAACAACAACAGTGCAGTGATCACTACCTAGCAAGAGCAAGCATGCAGGTTGTCAGAATCTAGAATAGAACGAGAATAGATGAACTAGCAGGAAGGTGGGTACAAGTATGAAACCCTAAGTTTGTGTACCCTCTAAGGCTAAACCCACTATAGCCTACACAATATAAACATACAATGTTTGACACACCCCCATAGGCGAGGTGGGAGACAACCAGAGGGTCACAAGACCAGTCAAAGCAAAGCAAAGCAAAACAGGCTCAGGGTGGATCTCAAGGATACCACACAAATTCCGAGCACAAGCAAGCGGTCACAAGACCAGTTCACATGCAGTTTGATAATATAGCAAGAGATACAGTGATCGCAACCTAGCAAGTGTAAGGATGCAGGTATATATATAGAGATCACAGTACAAACAGAGTCAAGAAGTAAGCAAGTGAGGTCCAGCAGGCACAAGGCCTAGAAGAGTACAGAAGCGCTGATGGTTACAAGGCTGAAGCGCCTTGGTGAACACATCAGCAGTGTTGGCCTCAGTGGCCACGTAACGCAGACAAAGCTGACCGCGCTGCTGCAGCTCTCGAGCAAGGAAGTACCGCAGGGCGATGTGCTTCGTTCTGTGCTCCAGTCTGTGCTCCTCACACAAGGCAATGGCAGCCTTGTTGTCGACGTACAGTACTGGAGGAGAACGAGGCCGCTCTCCCAAGTCGGTCAGCAGGTAGGTCAGCCAGCGTAGCTCCTGGGCCGCCATGGCTGTGGCGTAGATCTCAGCCTCACAACTGGAGCTGAGAACAGAAGAAGAGCGTGTGGAACGCCAAGAAACTGAGCCGGAGCCAAGGCTGAAGGTGTAACCCTGAGACGACCGCTGAGTAGCCTGGTCGTCCGCCCAAGAAGCGTCTGAGTGACCAGTGAGTACAACTCGGTCTCGCCCTCCAAGCACTAGCCCCATGCCCGACGTACTGCACAAGTAGCGCAACACCCTCTTAGCAGCATCCATGTGCTCCTTCCTGTGACGGCCAGGAGCGACATAGCGTGCAAGGATGCTAAGAGGGTACGCAAGGTCAGGTCGAGTGCAGGTCATCAGGTACATGAGGCAGCCCACAAGCTCTGGATACGGGCCACTCGGCTCTACGGACTCATCCGAAGGCAGAGCTGAGAGCAAGTGACCTGTAGGCAGAGGAGTGGACTGAGGCGAGGAGTACGTGAAGCGGAAGCGCTGAAGGATCTGCTGCACCATGTGTGACTGAGTCAAGGTAATGGTGCGCCGTGCTCTGTCCCGGGTGATCCGCAAGCCAAGATAGCTTGTCAGTTCACCCAGGTCTGTGCACGTGTGTCTCTTCTGCAGCTCCGACTTCCCGTGGGCGAGTGCCGCAGTGTCAGCAGTGGCAAAGACCAAGTCGTCGACGTACACGAGGATGTAGAACGGCGGCAGCGAGGTGTCTGTGCGTAGAAGCAGTGACGGGTCAGCAGTAGAAGGAGCGAACCCAAGAGCCGCAAGTGTAGTCCTCAGTGTGTCGTGCCACTCACGCGGCGCCTGGCGGAGACCGTAGACCGGTCGCTGGAGCCTCCACTGGGTGCCAGGAGGAACCGACCCAGTGAAGCCAGGAGGGCGACGCAGCCAGATCTCCTCGTGCAGGCTGCCCTGCAAGAAAGCTGTGCTGAAGTCAAGTGAGTGAAGCTCGTAGTCGCGCTGAGCGGCTATCTGTAGGACAACCCGAAGAGTAGTCATCTTCGGGGTGGGGGAGAAGGTCTGGAAGAAGTCTACTCCCTCTCGCTGACTGAAGCCTCGAGCAACGTAGCGCGCCTTGAAGACAGGAGGAGAACCCGGCGGCCGCTTCATCCTGAAAATCCACATGCCACTGACGATGTTCGACCCAGGTGGGGGAACCTCGTCGACGTAGGTGCCTGTGGACTTCCAGGAAGCCATCTCTGCGTCCATAGCTGTCTGCCACTGAGAGGAGTAGGGACCCTCTATCGCCTCTGCGTAAGAGCGCGGGGGCGGGATGTCTGGTGCATCCGGGTCTCCCTCAGGGGCAATTAGCATAGACACGAGATGGGGCAAAGCAGCAGCAAAGCACTGGAACTCCTCCTGTCTGTCCTTAAGGACGTCCGTGCCAAGAGCACACTCACCCCTGACGGACGGAGGACAGACAGACTCAGACTCAGCAACAAGGCTAGCGGCGTAGTCTAGACGACACCGGGCAGCAAAGTCAACCAACTCAGCGACCAGAGCAGACGCAGCAGAGGACTCAAAGGAAGGGTCAGTGACAATAGTGGCGAGGAGACGCGTGACAGTGGGACTGGCAGCACGACGGGAGTCAGACTCCGGGTCAGGAAGAGTAGGTAGAGAGGACGCAGGAGGAGACGGTAGAGGGACACGCTGAGGAGCAGTGGAGGGACGCAGGGTCATGTAGTGAGTGCCAGGGACAGGAGGAGGACGCTCACGTGGGACACGACGACCAGTGCGAGCAGTACGAACAGGCGACGCAGGACGAGACTCAGGCTCACGACGCTCCGTAAGACCTCATGTGGGACCAGTGTAAGGAGAGGGACCAGGGAGAGGCGAGGCAGGCGGTAACTGGGACTGCGACTGGACAGGCGGAGGACACTCTAAGGAGGGAGCAGGACAAGGAGGAGGAGCATGACCAAGAACCTGCTGAAGGAGTGGTACGAAGTACGGTCGCAGCCGCGCAGCGTCTCTAGAACCACCAGAGACACCAGCGCCAGGGTCCTCAGCACCAGCAGTGGCTCCACTGCCTGGGTCCTCAGCACCAGCAGCAGCTCCACTGCCCGGGTCCTCAGCACCAGCAGCAGCTCCACCCCTCGGGTCCTCAGCGCCAGCAGTAGCTCCACCGCTCGGGTCCTCAGCACCAGCAGTAGCTCCACCGCTCAGGTTTCAGCACCAGCAGTAGCTCCAACTCCAGGGTCCGTAGCACCAGCAGCAGCTCCACCGGCCGGGTCCTCCGCACCAGCAGCAGCTCCACCGCCCGGGTCCTCAGCACCAGCAGCAGCTCCAACTCCAGGGTCCGCAGCACCAAGAGCGCCACTCCGAAGGCTGCAGCGCCGTGTGTACCACTCTCGGATCTGCTGAAGGGAGGGGAGCTCCCGGGTAGGAGGGGAAGCACTGGTACCCGCTCCAGCAGCACCTCTCCGGAGGTCGCAGTACTGTAGGTACCTCTCCTGCAGCTGCTGCGAGGAGAGGGCTCCTCCAGGTGTGGCACTCTCAGGCTCAGCACCCCCAGACTCAGCACCTCCAGGCTCAGCACCCCCAGGCTCCGCACCTCCAAGGTCTGCACCCCCAGGCTCCGCACCCCCAGGCTCAGTACCCCCAGGCTCAGCACCCCCAGGCTCCGCACCCCCAGACTCAGCACCGCCAGGCTCCTCACTCGCAGGTGCAGCACCCCTAGCAGGACGAGAGTCGACAGCGACCTCGACAGGCTCAACCGGGTCTACCTGGGACACACCTGAGGGAGCGGCACCCTGAGGGGGGAGGGGGTCTACCACAGCAGCACCTGGCGCGAGGAAGAGAGGCGGGGGAGGGAGCGGGGCAGTGCGGTAGGGGAAGAGGCGGTAGTAGGGGACGGACTCGTCAAAAGTGACGTCCTGAGAGGGCAGAACCCGGCGCGAGGTGACGTGGTAAAACTGCCAACCAGGGGCGTCCGGGACAAAGCCAAGGAAGACACAAGGAACAGCGTGACGTGAGAGCTTGTCCGCGGACGTGTCGCGAACAAAAGCTCGGGATCCCCAGACCCGGAAACGCGACGCATCGCCAACCCCTCCCGTCCAACGCAGTGTCGGGGAAGTCTCCGGCAAGGAGACACGGGGCCAGAGGTTGAGCTGATGCGCAGCGTATCGGACCACAAACGGCCACAGAAAGTGGGGAGCAGCCGCATGGATCAGGGAGGTACGAGCGACCTCCATGACCAAGCCAATGCGGCGCTCAGCAACCCCATTCTGCTGTGGAGAGGCCGGAAGTGTGAACGACTGCTCAATGCCGTGCTCGGCACAGTAGGCTGCCAGAAGGTCGGAGGTGAACTCACCACCTCTGTCAGAGTGCAAACGCAGGACAGGAAAGTCCGAGCAGAAACGCTCGCTGAGCTGGAGACGAGCTCTGCTGATCCAAGGGATCAAGACATCAGGGACCTCACCCTTGGTGCGCAAGGGGAAGACCGTGGTGTAGCGAGAGTAGTCGTCAACAACAATCAGGAAGTACCTCTCCTGACCCTGTCCACGGACGCGGGCTGGGCCCCACACGTCCATGTGGAGCGTCTGCAGGGGAGCAGTCGTCGGGGGAAAGGAGGAGGAGTGAGGAGCGGCGCGCTGCCGCCCCTCGACACAGGGAAGACAGGGAGGAGCAGGCGAGGGTGGGAGGGGAGGGAGCACCCTGGGAAGACCAGAGACAAGCTGCCGTTTGTGCATGGCACGAAGGCGCTGCACAGACGGGTGGCCAAGTCGGTGGTGCCAGAGAACGGTGTCGTGCGCCAGAGAGCTACACGAGCAGGGGGCCGACAGCTGACCTGACGCAGACCCAAACGCGGACGCAGCTACCTGAGGGGACTCAGTGGTCAGTGTGTACAGGTCCGACCCCGGCTGCCGAGTGAAGGTAGCCAGGTGACGGCCCGTCCGAGCACACGTGCAGTGTGTCACGCGCTCGTAGGCAGGGGTGAACTGGTGAACACCCGCATCCTGGAGCGCACAACCCGCCACCAAGTTCGTAGAGAACGAGGGGAGGTGGAGACCTGACAGTGTGCCCGACGGGACCGCAGGACAGGGAAGAACAGTGGAGGAGGTCGCAATGACCGGACCCCCAGAGGGGTCAGCGAGGGAGACAGCAACTGGCCGAGCAAGCGGCTCAAGGGCAGTGCGGTCACGAAAGGAACAGCGAGAAGCACCTGAGTCCAGGGTGAAGGTGTGCAGGGCCTCAGTCGACTCAGTACCAGGGGGCGCAGACTCACTAGGACCTAGAGTAGCAGCCTCACCAGCACCTAGGGCAACAGACGTACTAGCACCTAGAGTGGCAGCCTCACTGACAGGACACGGCAGCTGCACCTGTCCACTACCAGAAGCTCCCGAACGATGCACTCCAGAGCGAATACCACTACGGCCACTCCGACAGCCCAAACTAGCGTACCACTCACGCGCACGAAGCAGCTGGGGCGAAGGAGGACACGGCTGCTGCACCTGTCCACTACCAGAAGCTCCCGACCGATGCACTCCAGAGCGACTACCACTACGGCCACTCCGACAGCCCAAACTAGCGTACCACTCACGCGCACGAAGCAGCTGGGGCGAAGGAGGACACGGCTGCTGCACCTGTCCACTACCAGAAGCTCCCGACCGATGCACTCCAGAGCGACTACCACTACGGCCACTTCGACAGCCCAAACTAGCGTACCACTCACGCGCACGAAGCAGCTGGGGCGAAGGAGGACACGGCTGCTGCACCTGTCCACTGCCAGAAGCTCCCGACCGATGCACTCCAGAGCGACTACCACTACGGCCACCCCGACAGCCCAAACTAGCGTACCACTCACGCGCACGAAGCAGCTGGGGCGAAAGAGGACACGGCAGCTGCACCTGTCCACTACCAGAAGCTCCCGACCGACCCACTCCAGAGCGACTACCACTACGGCCACCCCGACAGCCCCGACTAGCGTACCACTCACGCGCACGAAGCTGCTGGGGCGTGGGGGACTCACGCGCACAGCCCTGGAGCTGCATCTGGCCACGTCAGGAGCAGCAGTAGTAGCAGTAGCGGCAGTAACAGTAGTAACAGCAGGAGCAGTGGCAGTGGGAGTAGAAAAGGCAGTTGCAGCAGTACTGGGCAATGCTCACCAGTGGTCGGCGCGGCAGGCGCAAGACGGTGGCGACAGTGGGGCCGCTACAACTGCAGGGCTGGGCCGGGCCGCAGCAGGGAGCTCCGCGGCAGCTGCGGCAGGGTGAGGCTGGGCCGCGACGGCAGCTGCTCCAGGTGCCACTGGGGCGGCTGCTGCAGGTTCGGGCTGCTCCAGGGGCGGCTGCTGCAGATGCGGGCTGTTCCAGGGGCGACTGCTGCAGGTGCGTGCTGCTCCAGAGGGGGCTGCTGCAGTGACGGGCGGCTCCAGGGGCGGCTGCTGCAGTGGCGAGCGGCTCCAGGGGCTGCTGCTGCAGTGGCGGGAGGCTCCAGGGGCTGCTGCTGCAGTGGCGGGCGGCTCCAGGGGCTGCTGCTGCAGTGGCGGCTGCTCCAGGGGCTGCTGCTTCAGTGGCGGCTGCTCCAGGGGCGAGAGGCGGATTAGGTCAGGGCGACGCGGCGGGCAGGTGGCGACGCCGCGGGCAGGTGGCGACGCCGCGGGCAGGGCGACGCGGCGGGCAGGTGGCGACGCCGCGGGCAGGGCGACGCGGCGGGCAGGTGGCGACGCCGCGAGTAGGGCGACGCCGCTAGCAGGTGGCGACGCCGCGGGTAGGCGACGACGCCGCGGGCACGCGCCGACGCCGCGGGCAGGCGACGACGCCGCGGGCAGGCGACGACGCCGCGGGCAGGCGACGACGCCGCGGGCAGGCGACGACGCCGCGGGCAGGCGACGACGCCGCGGGCAGGCGACGACGCCGCGGGCAGGCGACGACGCCGCGGGCAGGCGGCGACGCCGCGGGCAGGCGACGACGCCGCGGGCAGGCGACGACGCCGCGGACAGGGGCTACGTCGCGGGCAGGCAACGACGGCGCGGGAAGGCGGCGACGCCACGGGCAGGGCGACGCGGCGGGCGGCGAGAGCCTGCAGGGGCGGCGCGCGGTCGTGCAGAGGCTGCGCGCGGGCCTGACGGGTGTGCAGGGGCGGCTCTCGGGCCTGACGGGCCTGCAGCGGCGGCTCGGGGGCCTGACGGACCTGCAGGGGCAGCTCGAGAGCGCACGAGGGCTCACGAGGGCGTACGAGGGCGCACGAGGGCGCATGAGGGCACACGAGGGCGTACGAGGGCGCACGAGGGCGCACGAGGGCGCACAAGGGCGCACGAGGGCGCACGAAGGCGCACTAGCAGAGGAAGGCGCACGAGGGCGCACGAGGGCGCACGAGGGCGCACGAGGGCGCACGAGGGCGCACGTAAGGTAGAGCGCACGAGGGCGCACGTAAGGTAGGGCGCACGAGGGCGCACGTAAGGTAGGGCGCACGAGGGCGCGCCTAGCGGAATAGTGGGCCCGTTGTAGAAAGCGGTCCTAGGTAGCAACCTAGGCTTCTGATACCATGTCAGAATCTAGAATAGAACAAGAATGGATGAACTAGTAGGAAGGTGGGTACAAGTATGAAGCCCTAAGTTTGTGTACCCTCTAAGGCTAAACCCGCTATAGCCTACACAATATAAACATACAATGTTTGACAAGGGGGTGAGAAAACCGCCGCGCGCCCCGAGCGCACGGCGGGATGAAAACCCTAATAAAATTTCGCCGCAGGAAGTCGGCGTCGCGCGACCAAGGCGCGCGACAAGTAGAACAGCAGCGGAAGCATTAGGTGGTGGGCCCACCCACAGGATCGACCCAAGGGGGTCGACCTGCTCTGATACCATGTCGAAGTAGTAGGAGAAAGTTTAGAAGCAGAAAGAGGGTTTGGACTAGCAGCAGTTGACATACAAATAGCAAACCCTAGATAAATACAACATTCTGACACATGTATATATATATACATAGAGATATATATATCACAGTACAAGCAAAGTCACGAAGTGAGCAAGTGAGACGAAACAGGAACAAGGCCTAACATAGTACAGAAGCGCTGATGATCACTAGACGGAAGTGCCTTGGTGAATATATCAGCAGTGTTGGCCCGAATGGCCACGTGAGCAAGACGAAGCTGATCACGCTGCTGCAACTCTTGAGCCAGGAAGTAACGCAGAGCGATGTGCTTCGTTCTGTGCTCCAGTCTGTGCTCCTGACACAAGGCAATGGCCGCCTTGTTGTCTACGTACAGAACTGGAGGAGAATGAGGCCGCTCCCCCAAGTCAGTGAGCAGGTAGGTGAGCCAGCGTAACTCCTGCAGCCATGGCTGTGGCGTAGATCTCAGCCTCACAACTGGAGCTGAGAACACCAGACGAGAGGGAAGACCGCCAAGAAACAGAGCTGCAGCCAAGGCTGAAAGTGTAACCTTGTGACGACCGCTGTGTATCCAGGTCGTCAACCCAAGAAGCGTCTGAGTGTCCTGTGAGGACAACTGAGCTCCGCCCTCCAAGCATGAGCCCCATGCCCGATGTGCTGCACAAGTAGTGCAGTACCCTCTTCGCAGCATCCATGTGCACCTTTCGGTGCCTACCAGGAGCCACGTAGCGTCCCAGAAGGCCAAGAGGGTACGCAAGGTCAGGACGAGTGCAGGTCATCAGGTTCATGAGGTAGTCCACTAGCTCTGGGTACGGACCACTCGGCTCTACGGACTCGTCCGAAGGTGGAGCTGAGAGCGAGTGACCTGTAGCCAGAGGAGTGGACTGTGCCGAGGACCAAGTGAAGCCGAAGCGCTGAAGGACCTGCTGCACCATGTGTGACTGAGTCAGGGTGATGGTGCATCGTGCTCTGTTCCGGGTAATCTGCAAGCCAAGATAGCTGCGCAGCTCACCCAGGTCTGTGCACGTGTGTCTCTTCTGAACCTCCGACTTCACAAGGGCGAGAGCCTCAGTGTCAGCAGTGGCAAAGACCAAGTCGTCGACGCACACGAGGATGTAGGAGGGCGGCAGTGAAGTGTCGGTGCGTGGAAACAGCGACGGGTCATCAGTGGAAGGGGCAAACCCAAGAGCCGCAAGTGTTGTCCTCAGTGTGTCGTGCCACTCACGAGGCGCCTGACGGAGACCGTAGACTGGCCGACGAAGGCTCCACTTGGTACCAGGAGAGAACGACCCAGTGAAGCCAGGTGGGCGACGCAGCCAGATCTCCTCGTGCAGACTGCCCTGTAAGAACGCTGTGCTGTAGTCCAGAGAGTGACGCTCGTAGTCACTAAACAGCAACGTGCAGCAGCACCCGAAGAGTGGTCATCTTTGGGGTGGGGGAGAAGGTCTGGAAGAAGTCAACTCCCTCAAGCTGACTGAAGCTTCGTGCAACGTAACGAGCCTTGAAGACAGGCGGAGAACCTGGGGGCCGCTTCACCCTAAAGATACACATGCCATCGACGATGTTCGCCCCAGAAGGGGGAACCTCATCGATGTAAGTGCCAGTGGAGTTCCAGTATGCCATCTCTACGTCCATGGTTGTATGCCACTGGGAGGAGTAGGGACCCGCGATCGCCTCAGCATAAGAACGTGGAGTCGGGATGTCTGGTGCATCCGGGTCTCCCTCAAGGGCAAGCAGCATGGCCACGAGGTGAGGCGCAGCGGCTGCAGGACACTCAAAGTCCTCCTGCCTGTCCTCAAGGACGTCCGTGCCAAGAGCACACTCACCCCCGACGGACGGAGGACTGACGAACTCAGACTCAACAACAAGACTAGAAGTGTAGTCAAGGCGACAGGCAGCAGCAAAGTCAACAAGCTTAGAGACTAAGGTAGACGCAGCAGCAGACTCAAACGACGGGTCAGTGACAACAGTGGCAAGCAGACGCGTGTCAGTAAGGTGAGCAGCACGAACCAGGTTAGACTCAGGGTCCTGAACGTCAGGCAAAGAAGACGCAGGAGGAGACGGTAGGGGAACACGCTGTGGAACAGAGGAAGGACGAAGTGCCATAGTCTGTGTGCCAGGGACAGGAGGCGGACGCTCACGAGGAACACTGCGACCAGTGCAAAGCACACAAACAGGCGAGGCAGGATGAGACGCAGGCTCACGACGCTCTGTAAGCGAGTCTGTCTGCTTAGTGTAAGGAGAAGGAGCAGACAGTGGTGCGCTGGGCTGTAACGGGAGGCTAAGAACTTGGCGAAGCAAGGAGTCAGGCGGTGTCAGAGACGACGGTGATGGCGGAGCGAAGAACAGTCGCGACGGTGCCGTGCCACTAGTACCAGTAGCTCCAGCGCCTCCAGCCGCTCCAGAACCTCAAGCTCTAGCGACTCCAGCAGCAGCACCTCCAGCTCCAGCGCCTCCAGCAGCTCAAGATCTTCCAGCTCCAGTGCCTCCAGCAGTAGCACCTCTAGCTCCAAGGACTCTAGCATCAATACCTCTAGCTTTAGTGCCTCGAGCAGCTCCAGAACCTCCAGCTCCAGCGCCACTAGTAGCAGCACTCCCAGACACGACACCTCCAGCGCCAAGGTCCCCAACACCATGGTCGACAGGACCAGCGCCAGGGCCTCCAGCAGCAGCACCCCCTGAACCGGAACCTCCAGCTCCAGGGTCTCCAACGCAAGGGTCGACAGCACCAGCTCCAGGGCCTCCAGCCCCAGTACCTCCAGCAGCAGCACCCCCAGAACGGCACCTCAAGCTCGGGGGTCTCCAACGCCAGGGTCGGCAGCACCAGCTCCAGGGCCTCCAGCCCCAGTACCTCCAGCAGCACCACCCCAGAACTGACGCCTCCGGATCCAGGGGCAGTAGCAGTCTCGGCAGCTCCAGTACCTCCAGTACAAGCACCTCCAAGACCAGAGACACCATCACTCCCAGCGCCTCCACGAGAAGCAGCTCTAGCAGCACGACTCCTCAGGCGGGTACGTGACGCAAGCCACTCTCGTGCCTGCTATGGTGAGACAGGCCCGCGTCGTGAAACGAGACCCAGAGGAACGCCAGCAGACTCAGCACCCCCAGGCTCCGCACCCCCCCGCACCTCAAGGACGGGCTCAGCACCCCCAGACTCTGCAGCCGCAAGCTCAGCACCCCCAGGCTCCGCACTCCCCAGCACCTCACGCGCAGGCACAGCACCCCCAGAAGCAGCACCCCTAGCTGCACCTCCCGCAGCAGCACCTGAGTCGCTAGTAACCTCTACAGGCTCAGCCAAGGGGGGCGGGTCTACCTGAGACACGCCTGAAGGAGCAGGACCCTGAGGGGGGAGGGGGTCTACCGGAGGGGGACCTGGAGCGAGGAAAAGCGGCGGAGGAGGGAGAGGGGTAGTGCGGTAGGGGAAGAGACGGTAGAAAAGAACCGACTCGTCAAAGGTGACGTCCTGAGAGGGGAAGAAACGGCGCGAGGTGGGGTGGTAAAACTGCCAGCCAGGCGCGTCAGGGACACAGGGAATGGTGCGGGAGGAGAGCTTGTCCGCGGACGTATTGCGGACAAGGGCACGAGCACCCCGGACTTGAAACCGCAACGCATCGCCAACCTCTCCCGTCCAACGCAGTGTGGGCGAGGTCTCCGGCAAGGAGACACAAGGCCAAATGTTGAGCTGTTGCGCGGCGTACCGGACCGCAAACGGCCACAACAAATGGGGAGCCGCCGCATAAATAAAAAAGGTACGAGCAACTTCCATGACTAAACCAATGTGGCGCTCAGCAACCCCATTTTGCTGTGGTGAGCCCGGAAACGTGAACGGCCGCTCGATGCCCTCCCCCTGACAGAAGGCTCGCAAGAGGTCGGAGGTGAACTCACCTCTGTCAGAGTGCAGTCGCAGGACAGGAAGGTCCTGGAGGAACCTGCGGCGGAGCCGGAGACGAACTGCTTGAATCTAAGGGATCAAGACAGCAGGGACTTCACCCTTGGTGTGCAAGCGTAAGACCGTGGTGTACCGCGAGTAGTTGTTGACAACCAGCAGAAAGTACCGCTCACCGCCCTGTCCACGGACGCGGGCTGGGCCCCACACGTCCAGGTGGAGGGTCTGCAGAGGAGCCTCTGTCGGAGGAAACGAGGAGGAGTGAGGAGCGGCGCGCTGCCGCCCCTCGACGCAAGGAACGCAGGGCGGCGCAGGCAAGGCAGGGAGGGGAGGGAGAGACTTGGGAAGACCAGACACAAGGAGGCAACGGTGCATGCCACAGAGACGTGGCAAGGAGGGTTGAACCAAGCGATAGTGCCAGGGAAGAGTTTGGTGCGACAGGGAGCGACACTCATAAGGGGAGGCTACCAGACCTGACGCAGACACCTGACCGACAGCAGCTACCTGAGGAGACACAGTCGTCAGTGTGTAAAGACTCGACCCTGGCCGACGTGTAAACGTGGCCAGGTGGCGGCCAGTCCGGGAGCATGTACAAATCGCCACACGCTGTCCTCCAAGGGTAAAGGTGTCAACCCACTGGTCCAGGAGAACTGCGTTGCTCTCCAAGTTCGTAGAGAACGAGGTAGGACACGATGTTGCGTGGAGACACGGCAGAACCGTGGAGTAGTGGGCAAGGACTGGACCCACGTTGCTTACCAAGTTCGTTTAGTATGAGGATTACAATTTGGTGAAAATGTGTAATAGCCGTTCACCTTTGCGTACAAACGTATTAAGTATACATCTGACGCTAACACTACGTAAAAAAGAACACAGCTATCACCAAGAACTTGTACGAAGTTCCACGTCTTATGTGGAGGGCACAGGCTGCAAAAAAATGTTTCTAACGCCTGCAAACAGTACACACACGTAACGTTAGAGCTTGGTTAGTCTGATGAGCGTTCACCACCCGCGGGGCTTCACCGCCACTTGTAACATTGTTGTCAAAGTGCTTGGTAGCTTTTGGGTATTGATGATACAGCTGGAAATAAAAGTCAACATCGCATGACTTCCATTAATCCTGCACATGAAAATCAATCCTGAAACACGATGACAACCAGAACAACAGACATGAAAACGTTATCGTTAGAGGCTGGATTCCAGAGAGCATGGGACAGGAAGGCGCATGCTGAAAAGCTCAAACAGAGGCAGAGAGAGACCTTCGTCCGAGTACCACACCCTCCGCGTTCTCGCGATGAAGACGGCGCCTCCCCTACGATTCGCGGGCCGAAGGTCCTACGCATGCAGTGAACATGCCGACGAGGAGTGTTATGAGGCTGGGGACAAAAAGCAGCACAACTGATTAACTTGAAGAGAGAATGGGAGGACTGGCAGGGGCGGGAAAAAATGTACCAATCACAAGCCAAGGCAAAAGATTTGCACACATATCGGGAAGATACGAACAAGTCGATTGCTCGCGAAGCATAACCCGTGAGAATAGATGAACGAGTGGAAACAAATATACGAGTTACAACCAGCGCGACACACGCAGGGGAAAATGATAGCTTGGTCTTGAGTTACAGAAAGCATGTGTAGCACACCTTTCGGCACTTTTCGCGCGGAACCCGGCGACACCGTTACGATTCGCTGGTGCCACGTTCTCCGCGCAATTAAACGCTGCTGTTTATTCTGTAAAAGGGAAGGGAAGGTTTCGCAGGGGCAGAAAATGGTAACATAGATCTGAGTTACAAGCAGCGGCGATAAATGCAACAAGAAGTAGAAGTAATATGGTCTTCGGGTAGACGCTAGTTGGTACGTGAGAAGACACTTCGAGGCACAAGATGTGGGCGAGAATTGATTAACCTGAGCCAGTTGTGTGAAAATGAGGTAGGTGACGGATGCTTGTGCGGGAGAGAGTCAGGCGCAGAGTGAGGGTAATGAAGATAGATGCTTCTAGAGCTTGGAGGTGTGCTGATGTGTCGTAAAAAAATGCCGTCGATTTCTGATGCAGGCAAGAGCACACCAGTGATTGGTTAGTAAAAAATCATTAGGTTCTACCACGTAGTCCATCCGGGCCCTGGTAGGATGGTTTTCACGTAGGTTATGGGTTAGCTAAACCTTGGTCTTGGGAAGCCACGTCAGTACCCGAAATCTCAACACTTAGCACTGACTGGGTGTGCCTGTGAACCCCTTGTGTCTGTTGCCAGTTCCGATTGCTGGTTGTACCTTGGCGACGGTCGTCTGGTTTTGTATCCACGTTACTGTGCTCGCAACTTTCGAGAAAGCTAACCTATTTTGTGCCACTTACAGCTATACCTACTGGGCGATTCTAAAGACTGTGTCTTGTTGTTTGATCACACGTCTAGAGCCTCTCTCACTCCTCCCGACACAGCTGACAGTGCGACTCGCTCACAATGGCTTACCCGTGACGCTGCTGCGCGCCTAGCCGTTCGCAACAACCTGCCGTTAGCCGAACGCGCTCACTTTGGCCAGCACAAGACTGCTAAAGCCCTGTTTGTCGCTATAGTTGCTCGTCTCCTCCCCTACCACTGCTGCTCTGAGTCACCTTATACTGCCCTACCTTTTTCCCGAGCTGTCAGCCTTTGCCACAGTCGATGACCTCATCACCCACCTTCGCACCAGCGATACTCGCTACCGCGCCGCGCTTAAAGACGAGTTCCTAGACAAGAACCCGGCCCCGATGTACATCACTCTCTACTTCATAGTCACGCCCCTCCCTGACTCTCTTCGCGCAATCAAGGAGCACTTTCTCACCCTTGACCAAACAGAACTAACTGTCGACCTGCTCGAGAAGCAACTCCTTGCAGCTAAAACTAACATCCTCGATGTAGGTGTTGCTCGTGGCACTCCCCGCAATCCCTTCTTTGAGGGGTGTTCCCCCTCCCCCCTTGCCCAGTCCTACGCCTCTGCTGCTGCTGTTGACTTCCTTGGTGCTAAGGAGGTCGGGGCTCTTGTGGGAGGCGCCGCAACGACAAGGGCAAAGGAGGCAAGAGTGGTGGAGGTGGCGGCGGGGGAGGTGGTATAGGTGGCAGTGGAGGTGGTGGAGGTGGCGGTGGTGGCGGTGGGAGCGGTGGCGGGAGTGGAGGCTTCTGTGGCGGCGGTGGTGGCAGTGGTGGGAGTGGTGGCGGCGGTGGTGGCAGCGGTGGGAGTGGTGGCAGCAGTGGTGGCAGCAGTGCGAATGGTAGCAGCTGTTGGTGTAAGGGCCTAATAAACTCAACCTATTAAGACTTAATCAAACTTAATACCTCTTCTCGGGGTCACCACCAAGGGTCCTTGGTGCGGAGATAACTTTAGCAACGGGAGCTTGACTACGGGGAAGGCACGTTGTGTGAGAGGGATCACTGCATTCGTTCACTTAGTCGTTTGCTCATGTCTTCTCTGCTTGCACATTCACGGGGAGATTTTGCAAGAGTTTCACTAGCAAAGATTGACAACAATGATCACAACAACGTTGGCAACACAGACTACATCAGAGCTAGCTTGGCTGCTGGTCGACCTCCAGCGCAGCACGGTCGACCGCGCTCCAACGCAGCAATGCTCGCACCGCTCCAGCGCTGCAGAGATGCGGCGCGCCAACGTTGCACGTCCATGGTGTGCCAGCGCTGCAGCAAGTCGGCTGCCCAGCCCTGCACCCGCAGGACAACGGTGCACCTGCTTCGCAGGTGTGCGCGGCTGGTTGGCGTCCAACTCCTCATCACGTGCCCAGCGCAGATGTTTGTCAGAGGTCCACTGGGGATCCCCGATGATCCTAGGGAAGGGTTACAGGCACGTCGGCCTGGGGGGTTATGGGCGCACTCACCCGCTATATAAACAAGCCCTTTTATCCCAGTGGTTAGTGACTGGGATTCTGACATGGTATCAGAGCGAAGGTCTCGGGTTCGATTCCCGGTGTGTGCACTTCGGGCATCCCAGTGCGGGGGGGTGTCAGAGGTCCACTGGGGATCCCCGATGATCCTAGGGAAGGGTTACAGGCACATCGGCCTGGGGGGTTATGGGCGCACTCACCCGCTATATAAACAAGCCCTTTTATCCCAGTGGTTAGTGACTGGGATTCTGACAATGTTCCCGCCCGTGACGGCGCCCATCAGCCACGTCGAACTCGGGATACCACCCCCGAGGTCGGTCTCGCAGAACCACGCCCGGCGACATTCGCACACGTCGCCCGGGTATCCCGGTCGACCGGGCAACCCTGCCTGGTCGCCCAGCCCTGCCAGGCGCCGACCACACCAAGCCCGGCGTCCCCAGGTCGGCGTCCTAGCGTCCTGGTCGGCGTCCCCTCACCTAGGACGTCGTCCAGGCCCCCCAGTCGGCGTCCAGACGCCCGGGACGCCGAGCAGCGCTCAGGTCGGCGTCCTGCCTCCCCGGACGCTGAGCAGACGCCCAGGTCGGCCTAGGACGCCCACCAGACGCCCCGGTCGGCGTCCAGGCGCCCAGGACGCCGAGCAGACGCCCAGCTCGGCGTCCAGCCTTCCAGGACGCCGTGCAGATGCCCAGGACGCTGCCCAGACACTAAGGACGGCGTCCACCTGCTCGGCGCCCATGCAGTGGCCCCCGTGCCCACTGCTGCAGGTCGGCTGCATCTCCCGCGCATCCGACCACGAGGTCGGCTCCGCCCAAGCGAGGACGGGGCCCTACACAACTTCCGTTGACACGTGGGTGCCTGGTACTAGACCAGCCCCTATCCTCGGGTCCGAGTTTGTAGAGAGTGGAGTCAAGAATGACTTTACCAAAATAACCAGAGTACCTTGAACGTCGCGCAGCGTGTCGTGCAGACCGTCGATCGGATTAAGCTGAGAATTCGCTATATCGAAGCTCGCTCCAAGAGCTTTAAAATAAGCCAAGTTGCCTCACGAAAGGTTCTGCCATTACAAAGTTATGGCTCGCACAGCGTTTGCCTAGCGTTGGACTGCTAGCGTGCTAGCGTTGACTCGGGTAGCATTCCGTTGTCGAACCGCGTAGAAGCAAAATTCCAGTGAGGAAGGAATTCGTTTGAATCATTTGACTATATCGAGGTGCAAACACAGAAGAAATAAATAGTTATAGCTAGCAAGGACCTTGGGAATCAACCTGGGAACAACCAGGTGTTGGGTGCATATTCACTTTGCACGACATCCTGCCGTCTGTTTGTACGAGAAAGCGTATGCGAATGCATTTGCGTATGAATGGTGTGTTCGTGTGTTTGTTTGCTTTCGCATTTTTCGCTTGATGCATTTGCAGGTACAAACAAACACACGAACACACCATTCACACACAAATGCATTCGCACACGCATACTCGTACATACAGACGGCAGGATGTCGTGCAATGTGAATTTGCACCCAACACACTCCCCCTCATTCTGCCGGCTGCATCCCCATCATTCCATGCTAGTTCGTGCTCATTCCACTCATGTGCAAACAACGCCGATGAGGCTCATCCGCAAGCCTTTTGGTGAGAAAGTCTGCTGGCTGCTGGTGAGTCTTGATGTAGATCGGATTCACCGTCCCCGTCTTCACCTCCTTATGCAGCCAATGCCATTTGGTACGCATGTGCTTGTTCAGCCCATGAAGCACAGTGTTCCTGGCCATCCCAAGAGCCCCCTCGCTATCACAAAACAGCGGCGTAGCAACTTTCTCCTCCTGGCCAATCTCCTCTAACAGCCTCCTCAGCCAAAGCACTTCTTTCACCCCATGGAACATCGCCATGTACTCGGATTCTACGGAAGAGAGTGCCGTCTCCGTCTGCTTCTTGGACCTCCAACTAACAGGTCCTCCCCCAACTACGCAGATGTATCCTCCCACAGATGAGGAATCCTCCTTCTCAGGAGCCCACGTAGCATCGGTAAAGCAAGTGAGAAAGAGCTTGCCTTCTCCAAGCCTCTCCCCCTTCTCTTTCAGCACCTCAACCCCTTTCCGCTTCACTAGTGCAGAGGCGGAGTATTGAACTCCAATGCTTGGATGAGAGTTCAAATACTTCACCACGCGCTCAGCTGCATCCACCTGCTCCTCAGATGGATTCTGCACCACCTTGGTCAGCTGCCCAACCGAGAAAGAGATGTCGGGCCTCGTGTGAACCGCTGCATACAAGAGGCTGCCTACCAAGGGTTGAAATTGCTGCTGCTCCTCGGCTTCAACCCCTTCATCCTCTGCAGCCTTCACAAGCTTGAATTCTGCTGGCAGGGGAGTTGCAACCTTGTGCTCATTCTCAATCCCATACTTCTCCCCAGCTCCTTGATGAACTTTTTTCTGAAGCAGCTTCAACCACCTGTGATCCAGATCCCTCTCTACGTGCATCCCTAGGTAGTACTTTACCTCCCCAAGGTTCTTGCACTTAAAGTTCTCCATCAGCTGCTGCTGTACTTTCTGGATCTCCTTCATGCTGTTGCTAAAGCGAAGAATGTCGTCTACATAGGCCAGAAACATCACCAGCTTCTCCACCTCCCTCTTGAGAAAGAGGCTCTCATCACAGCTGCTGGTCCTGAACCCTATCTCCTCTAAAACAGTTGCCAACCTCTGAAACCGGCAGCGTGGCGCCTGCTTCAAGCCGTAGATTGACTTTTTCAGCTTGCACACCCTACCCGTACCATCCTCATACCCAGGCGGCTGCGTCGTGAATACCTCCTCCTCTAAAATCCCGTTGAAGAATGCCATTGATATATCCATCTGAATGATGAATTTCCCACTAACAGCTGCATCTGCCAACAAGTCACAGAGAGTAGGGGGTTTGGCAGTGGGAGCAAAGATCTCGTTAAAGTCCTGCTTCTCCTCCTGCATAAACCCCTTAGCCACCAACCTACTCTTGTAGATGGTGACCTGCCCCTTGTCATCGGTCTCGATCCTCAGCACCCACTTGCACTGTACGGCTTTCTTCCCCTCAGGCAGCACCACCAGATCCCATGTCCCATTCTCTAGCAGGCTTTGGTACTCAGCATCCCTAGAAGCCAGCCATTTGTCTCTGTCTGGTCTAGCTAATGCCTCCTCCATGCTAGCTGGTTCCTCTGGTGCACGGGCAAGAAAACAGTAGGCAGGTTCATCCTCCTCATCCGGGTCATAGCCATGAGGTAAAGTCAGCATTGCTTCCTCATTCCCAAGCTGCTGCTCTGCTTCACCAGATCCTGCAGTGAGCTTCATTGTTGCCATGCGGGTGCATCCTGACCTAGAGACGGGTGTTTCCCAACCCTTCATAACGACACCCTTCGGCTTCCTCTTTTGCACCTTACCCTTGCGCTGCTGCTGCTCTCCTCTTTCAGATCCAGCAGCTTCACTAGTGCTATCACTAGCCTCTCCTCCACCAGCAGGTGCCTCCTATACCTTCTCTCCATCACCATTCCTCGCAGCTGCCTCTTCTCCCTCCACCCACGCACTAGGAGTCAGGTCCAGCTGCATGGTGATCTGCTCCATCTGCTGGGACACCCTTGCCTCTGGCTGTTTCTCCCAGCTCCCATACATCATGCCCTCAATGAATTTCACATCTCTACTGTAAAACAACACACCCTTGGATGGTTCCCACAGCAGCCATCCTTTGCTCTCAGCAGCCAGACCCAAATGCACACACCAGATTGCACTCGCCCCCAACTTACTACGGTAGATCTTGGGGACGTGGGCGACTGCCATGCAGCCAAAAACCCTCAGCATGTCCACCGGCAGCTTCCTCCCAAGCCACCTCTTCAACGGCACCCACGAGTCATCCCCAACCTTGGTGAGCATCCTGTTCCTAGCCACGGTAGCGTGCCGAACAACGTGGGGCCACATGAAGTTGCCAAGCCCAGATTCTATGAGCAGCGCCCTAGCTGTTTCTAGAATGGTCCTGTTCGCCCGTTCTGCTACACCGTTGGACTGTGGGGTGTAAGTCATGGTCAGCTCCCTCTGGATGCCCTGCTTCTTGAGCCAGGCCGTCATCTCAGCTCCATGGAACTCATTACCCCGATCTGTCCTAATCCGCTTCACTACACACTTCGCCTGCTTCTCCACAAATTGTAGCCGAACATCCACTATGGTTAGGAAATACCGCTCCCCCTAATACCCTTGCACCGGCATCGGACCCACCAAGTCCATGTGGACCAGCTCCAAGGGCTTCTTGCTCCTGCCAGCCACACTATGGAAGGGGAAACGGGTAAACTTTGAAAGCAAACATATTTCACAGTTGTCATCGGGTGGCTGTCCGTTCAGCTTCAGGCCCTTAACGGCTCCATCCTTCTCCAACTACTTCAACAAGGGCATTGCTATATGCCCCAAGCATCGGTGTGCCGTTGCCCAATCTGTCTCCCCAGATCTGGCCGTCACACCAACCCCTCCAACGGCATTGCACTTTCCCTGGGATGCAGACCCCTCTTCAGCCTGCCCCCCGCCGTGTCACGCCAACGCCGACAGCTGCCACATAGATCTATACACGTTCTTGATCTCGTGCAGATCCCAAAGCACCCGATTTCCCAGCCGCCCCTTATAAGTGCGAGCCCCATCCGTGCTAGTGCTCACCCCAGCCTTGGCAAGCTTACGGAGGGAAATGAGGTTGGCCTTGAGGCCGGGGACGAGGAGAACGTCGTGCAGCACAACCGGTTTGAAAATCCGCTCCCTTAAAAGCAGCTCGTCCTGCAACAGCCACCTTCAGCGGGTGTCCAGAGGCGGAGCACACCTCGTTAATTGGTGCAGCGCGTACGTCGTCCAGCAGGTCCTTGCGCGGCGTCATCGTCCAAGCAGCGCCTGTGTCCAACACCCAATAGTCCAGGGGGTGCAGCTCTGCTCCAACCTTAGCAGATGCGTCTCCTTAGTCCCCCTTGTCTCCCACATGGAAGAATTGGATAGTGGAGCGCTCCTTCTTCTTCTCCGCACCACCGTTGCCCTTCGGGTTGTTGTTGGACAAATCAGCGACCATGTTGGTGCCGCTTTTCTGGCTCCTCGGCGCGCCGCCATCCTGGTGACGATTCAGGGGGGTCCATCCATCGGGTTTTTTATAGCACAAAAACCAGGGGTGCCCTTCCTTCTCACAATACCAGCAACTCCCTTTCGTTTTGCCAGCAGCACCCGACTTGCCCCCAACCCAGATTTCGCACCGCGACCCCAACCGATACCTCCTTGTTGATCGTTGGAGTCGTCGTCTTTCTTTGCACCGTGCCCAGCACCACCGAAGCCACGTCCTCTGCCACGTCGTGTTAGAATCTAGAATAGAACGAGAATGGAGTGAACTAGCAGGAAGGTGGGTACAAGTAGGAAACCCTAAGTTTGTGTACCCTCTAAGGCTAAACCCACTATAGCCTACACAATATAAACATACAATGTTTGACACACCCCCATAGGCGTAGTGGGAGACAACCAGAGGGTCACAAGACCAGTCAAAGCAAAGCAAAGCAAGCTCAGGGTGGATCTCAAGGATACCACACAAGTTCTGAGCACAAGCAAGTGGTCACAAGACCAGTTCACATGCAGTTTGATAGTATAGCAAGAGATACAGTGATCACAACCTAGCAGGTGTAAGCATGCAGGTATATATATATAGAGATCACAGTACAAGCAAAGTCAAGAAGTAAGCAAGTAAGGTTCAGTAGGCACAAGGCCTAGAAGAGTACAGAAGCGCTGATGGTCACAAGGCTGAAGCGCCTTGGTGAACACATCAGCAGTGTTGGCCTCAGTGGCCACGTAACGCAGACGAAGCTGACCGCGCTGCTGCAGCTCTCGAGCAAGGAAGTACCGCAGGGCGATGTGCTTCGTTCTGTGCTCCAGTCTGTGCTCCTCACACAAGGCAATGGCAGCCTTGTTGTCGACGTACAGCACTGGAGGAGAACGAGGCCGCTCTTCCAAGTCGGTCAGCAGGTAGGTCAACTAGCGGAGCTCCTGGGCCGCCATGGCTGTGGCGTAGATCTCAGCCTCACAACTGGAGTTGAGAACAGAAGAAGAGCGTGTAGAACGCCAAGAAACTGAGCCAGAGCCAAGGCTGAAGGTGTAACCCTGAGACGACCGCTGAGTAGCCTGGTCGTCCGCCCAAGAAGCGTCTGAGTGTCCAGTGAGTACAACTCGGTCTCGCCCTCCAAGCACTAGCCCCATGCCCGACGTACTGCACGAGTAGCGCAACACCCTCTTAGCGGCATCCATGTGCTCCTTCCTGTGACGGCCAGGAGCGACATAGCGTGCAAGGATGCTAAGAGGGTATGCCAGGTCAGGTCGAGTGCAGGTCATCAGGTACATGAGGCAGCCCACAAGCTCTGGATACGGGCCACTCGGCTCTACGGACTCATCCGAAGGCAGAGCTGAGAGCGAGTGACCGGTAGGCAGAGGAGTGGACTGAGGCGAGGAATACGTGAAGCGGAAGCGCTGAAGGATCTGCTGCACCATGTGTGACTGAGTCAAGGTGATGGTGCGCCGTGCTCTGTCCCGGGTGATCCGCAAGCCAAGATAGCTTGTCAGTTCACCCAGGTCTGTGCACGTGTGTCTCCTCTACAGCTCCGACTTCACGTGGGCGAGTGCCGCAGTGTCAATAGTGGCAAAGACCAAGTCGTCGACGTACACGAGGATGTAAAGCGGCGGCAGCGAGGTGTCGGTGCGTAGAAACAGTGACGGGTCAGCAGTAGAGGGAGCGAACCCAAGAGCCGCAAGTGTCGTCATCAGTGTGTCGTGCCACTCACGCGGTGCCTGGCGGAGACCGTAGACCGGCCGCTGGAGCCTCCACTGGGTACCAGGAGGAACCGACCCAGTGAAGCCAGGAGGGCGACGCAGCCAGATCTCCTCGTGCAGGCTGCCCTGTAAGAAAGCAGTGCTGAAGTCAAGTGAGTGAAGCTCGTAGTCGCGCTGAGCGGCTTTGTGCAGTAGTACCCGAAGAGTGGTCATCTTCGGGGTGGGGGAGAAGGTCTGGAAGAAGTCTACTCCCTCTCGCTGACTGAAGCCTCGAGCAACGTAGCGCGCCTTGAAGACAGGAGGAGAACCCGGCGGCCGCTTCACCCTGAAAATCCACATGCCACTGACGATGTTCGCCCCAGGTGGGGGAACCTCGTCGACGTAGGTGCCTGTGGACTTCCAGGAAGCCATCTCTGCGTCCATGGCTGTCTGGCACTGAGAGGAGTAGGGACCCGCCATCGCCTCAGCGTAAGAGCGCGGGGTCGGGATGTCTGGTGCATCCGGGTCTCCCTCAGGGGCAACTAGCATGGACACGAGATGGGGCAAAGCAGCAGCAAAGCACTGGAACTCCTCCTGTCTGTCCTCAAGGACGTCCGTGCCAAGAGCACACTCACCTCCGACGGACGGAGGACAGACAGACTCAGACTCAGACTCAGCAACAAGGCTAGCGGCGTAGTCTAGACGACACCGGGTAGCAAAGTCAACCAACTCAGCGACCAGAGCAGACGCAGCAGAGGACTCAAAGGTAGGGTCAGTGACAACAGTGGCGAGGAGACGTGTGACAGTGGGACGGGCAGCACGACGGGAGTCAGACTCCGGGTCAGGAAGAGTAGGCAGAGAGGACGCAGGAGGAGACGGTAGAGGGACACGCTGAGGAGCAGTGGAGGGACGTAGAGTCATGTAGTGAGTGCCAAGGACAGGAGGAGGACGCTCACGTGGGACACGACGACCAGTGCGAGCAGCACGAACAGGCGATGCAGGACGAGACCCAGGCTCACGACGCTCTGTATGACCTCTTGTGGGACCAGTGTAAGGAGAGGGACCAGGGAGAGGCAAGGCAGGCGGTAACTGTGACTGCAACTGGACAGGCGGAGGATACTCTACGGAGGGAGGAGGACAAGGAGGACGAGCCTGACCAAGAACCTGCGGAAGGAGCGGTACGAAGTACGGTCGCGGCCGCTCAGCGTCTCCAGAACCAGAAGAGACACCAGCGCCAGGGTCCTCAGTACCAGCAGCAGCTCCATCGCCCGGGTCCTCAGCACCAGCAGCAGCGCCACCGCCCGGGTCCTCAGCACCAGCAGCAGCTCCACCGCCCGGGTCCTCAGCACCAGCAGCGGCTCCACCGCCCGGGTCCTCGCCACCAGCAGCAGCTCCACCGCTCGGGTCCTCAGCACCAGCAGCAGCTCCACCGTCCGGGTCCTCAGTACCAGCAGCAGCTCCACCGCCCGGGTCCTCAGCGCCAGCAGTAGCTCCACCGCCCGGGTCCTCAGCACCAGCAGCAGCTCCACCTCCCGGGTCCGCAGCACCAGGAGCTCCACTCCGAAGACTGCAGCGCCGTGTGTACCACTCTCGGATCTGCTGAAGGGAGGGGAGCTCCCGGGTAGGAGGGGAAGTACTGGTACCAGCTCCAGCAGCACCTCTCCGGAGGCTGCAGTACTGTAAGTACCTCTCCTGCAGCTGCTGGGAGGAGAGGGCTCCTCCAGGTGGAGCACTCTCGGGCTCAGCACCTCCAGGCTCAGCACCCCCAGACTCAGCACCCCCAGACTCAGCACCCCCAGACTCAGCACCCCCAGGCTCCGCACCTCCAGGCTCCGCACCTCCAGGCTCCGCACCCCCAGGCTCCGCACCCCGAGGCTCCGCACCCCCAAGCTCAGCACCAACAGGCTCCTCACGCGCAGGCTCAGCTCCCCTAGCAGGACGAGACTCGACAGCTACCTCGACAGGCTCAACCGGGTCTACCTGGGACACCTGAGGGAGCGGCACCCTGAGGGGGGAGGGGGTCTACCACAGCAGCACCTGGCGCGAGGAAGAGGGGCGGAGGGGGGAGCGGGGCAGTGCGGTAGGGGAAGAGGCGGTAGAAGGGGACGGACTCGTCAAAAGTGACGTCCTGAGAGGGCAGAACCCGGCGCGAGGTGACGTGGTAAAATTGCCAACCAGGCGCGTCCGGGACAAAGCCAAGAAAGACACAGGGGACAGCCCGACGGGAGAGCCTGTCCGCGGACGTGTTGCGAACAAAAGCTCGGGATCCCCAGACCCGAAAACGCGACGCATCGCCAACCTCTACCGTCCAACGCAGTGTCGGGGAAGTCTCCGGCAAGGAGACACGGGGCCAGAGGTTGAGCTGATGCGCAGCGTATCGGACTGCAAACGGCCACAGAAAGTGGGGAGCAGTCGCATGGATCAGGGAGGTACGAGCGACCTCCATGACCAAGCCAATGCGGCGCTCAGCAACCCCATTCTGCTGTGGAGAGGCCGGAAGCGTGAACGACTGCTCTATGCCGTGCTCGGCATAGTAGGCTGCCAAGAGGTCGGAGGAGAACTCACCACCTCTGTCAGAGTGCAAGCGCAGGACAGGAAAGTCCGAGCGAAAACGCTTGCCTAGCTGGAGACGAGCTCTGCTGATCCAAGGGATCAAAACACCAGGGACCTCACCCTTGGTGCGCAAGGGGAAGACCGTGGTGTAGCTCGAGTAGTCGTCAACAACTATCAGGAAGTACCTCTCCTGACCCTGACCACGGACGCGGGCTGGGCCCCACACGTCCATGTGGAGCGTCTGCAAGGGAGCAGTCATCGGGGGGAAGGAGGAGGAGTGAGGAGCGGCGCGCTGCCGCTCCTCGACACAGGGAAGACAGGGAGGAGCAGGGGAGGGAGAACCCTGGGAAGACCAGAGACAAGGGACCGTTTGTGCATGGCTCGAAGGCGCTGCACAGACGGGTGACCAAGTCGGTGGTGCCAGAGGACGGGTGACCAAGTCGGTGGCACGAGCAGGGGGCCGACAGCTGACCTGACGCAGACGCAGACGCAGCTACCTGAGGGGAGTCAGTGGTCAGTGTGTACAGGTCCGACCCCGGCTGCCGAGTGAAGGTAGCCAGGTGACGGCCCGTCCGAGCACACGTGCAGTGTGTCACGCGCTCGTAGGCAGGGGTGAACTGGTGAACACCCCCGTCCTGGAGTGCACAACCCGCCACCAAGTTCGTAGAGAACGAGGGGAGGTAGAGACCTGACAGTGTGCCCGACGGGACCGCAGGACAGGGAAGAACAGTGGAGGAGGTCGCAATGACCGGACCCCCAGAGGGGTCAGCGAGGGAGACAGCAACTGGCCGAGCAAGTGGCTCAAGGGCAGTGCGGTCACGAAAGAAACAGCGAGAAGCACCTGAGTCCAGGATGAAGGTGTGCAGTGCCTCAGTCGACTCAGTACCAGGGGGGACAGACTCACTAGCACCTAGAGCGGTAGCCTCACCATCACCTGAGGTGGCAGACACGCGAGTACCTGCAGTGGCAGTCGCACTAGCACCTGGGGCAACAGACTCACTAGCACCTAGAGCGGCAGCCTCACTCACAGGACACGGCAGCCGCACCTGTCCACGACCAGAAGCTCCCGAACGACGCACTCCAGAGCGACTACCACCACGGCTACCCCGACAGCCCAAACTGGCGTACCACTCACGAGCCTGCTGGAGCAAAAGAGGACACGGCTGCTGCACCTGCCCACTACCAGAAGCTCCCGACCGACCCACTCCAGAGCGACTACCACGACGGCTACCCCGACAGCCCAAACTAGCGTACCACTCACGAGCCTGCTGGAGCAAAAGAGGACACGGCTGCTGCACCTGCCCACTACCAGAAGCTCCCGACCGATCCACTCCAGAGCGACTACCACTACGGCCACCCCGACAGCCCAAACTAGCGTACCACTCACGAGCCTGCTGGAGCGTGAGGGACTCACGCGCACGGCCCTGGAGCTGCATCTGGCTACGTCAGGAGCAGCAGCAGTAGCGGCAGTAACAGCAGTAACAGCAGGAGCAGTGGCAGAGGGAGTAGAAAAGGCAGTAGCAGCATTAGCAGCGGTAGCAGTGCTGGCAGGGCAATGCTCACCAGCGGTTGGCGCGGCAGGTGCAAGACGGTGGGGACAGCGGGGTCGCTACAACTGCAGGGCAGGGCCGGGCCGCAGTAGGGAGCTCCGCGGCAGCTGCTGAAGAGCGAGGCCGGGCCACGACGGCAGCTGCTCCAGGTGCCAGGGGCGGCTGCTGCAGTGGCGGTTGATCCAGGGGCCAGGGGCTGCAGGTGCGGGCAGGTGGCGACGCCGCGGGGAGGGCGACGCGGCGGGCGGGTGGCGACGCCGCGGGCAGGGCGACGCGGCTAGCAGGTGGCGACGCCGCGGGTAGGCGACGAAGCGGCGGGTAGGTGACGACGCCGCGGGTAGGCGACGACGCCGCGGGCAGGCGACGACGCCGCGGGTAGGCGACGACGTCGCGGGCAGGCAACGACTCCGCGGGCAGGCGACGACGCTGCGGGCAGGCGACGACGCCGCGGGCAGGGGCTATGTCGCGGGCAGGCGACGACGCCGCGGGGAGGTGGTGACGCCACGGGCAGGGCGTCGCGGCGGGCGGCGAGAGCCTGCAGGGGCGGCGCGCGGTCGGGCAGAGGCTGCGCGCGGGCCTGACGGGTCTGCAGGGGTGGCTCTCGGGCCTGACGGGCCTGCAGCAGCGGCTCGGGGGCCTGACGGGCCTGCAGTGGGGGCTCGGGGGCCTAACGGACCTGCAGGGGCGGCTCGAGGGCGCACGAGGGCGCACGTAGGCGCACTAGCAAAGAAAGGCGCACGAGGGCGCACGAGGGCGCTCGAAGGCGCACTAGCAGAGAAGAGGCGCACGAGGGCGCACGAGGGCGCACGTAAGGTAGGGCGCACGAGGGCGCACGTAAGGTAGGGCGCACGAGGGCGCTTCTAGCGGAACAGTGGGCCCATTGTAGAAGGCGGTCCTAGGTAGCAACCTAGGCTCTGATACCATGTTAGAATCTAGAATAGAACGAGAATGGGGTGAACTAGTAGGAAGGTGGGTACAAGTAGGAAACCCTAAGTTTGTGTACCCTCTAAGGCTAAACCCACTATAGCCTACACAATATAAACATACAATGTTTGACACGTCGGCTCCCTTGCATCCCGTAACCGCTGCTGCCGTCGTCTCCACCCCTCTGTTGGCGGCGACGGAAGTCCTCCTCCAAAATCTTCGTCCGCACCCATTCGAGCGTCCACAAGCTCTGGTTCTGCGGCATGCTCAATCCACTCGTGAATTGAAGCCACGATTCCGGCAGCAGCGAGAGCATCTTCAAGCACTTTTTTTGCTCCAGGTAGGTGATTCCCACGATCGCCAGCTTCACGTAGAGGTCGCGCATCTTGTCCAGGACTGGTTGCACCGGATCTCCTTCGCTCAAGTGCAACGCGGACAGCTCCCTCTCCATCATGAGCGTCGCAACGACGGAGGTAGGGCGTGCAGCTCCTACAAGACGGTCCACGCCTTCGGACCGCAAGCAACCTCCGGCAGCAAGCGCATGACGTGGTGACACTAGTTCAGCTCCAAACTCTGCGACATCAAATAGATAGCCAGCCGAGGCGCGCTCGTCCCAATCTTCCTGAAGGGCGGGGTCACTCGGTCTAGGCTCCTCCCCAATCATTAGTTTCAGCAAACCGATCTAACAGAAATACAGTTGCATTTTCCAGACCCAATCAACATAGCCCTCACCATTGAACTTCTGGACGGTAAAGTTCTTCAGCACCTCCTTGATCAGCGCGCCCTGGTTGGTTCATGCGTCCCTTGGCACCGAAACACCAGAATCTTGGCTGTCGCTACGATCTTGGGCTGAAGATTCACCAGCTCCTGCCGAGGTATATCCCGTCATAGCTACCTATAACGAGGATCACTATAACGCAGCTCTGATACCAGCTTGGTGTAAGGGCCTAATAAACCCAAGCTATTAAGACTTAATCAAACTTACTACCTCTCCTCGGGGTCACCTCCAAGGGTCCTTGGGTGCCTGGTACGAGACCAGCCCCTATCCCCGGGTCCGAGTTTGTAGAGAGGAATCAAGAATGACTTAGCCAAAATATTGAGAGTACCATGAACGTCGAGCAGTATGCCGTGCAAACCGTCGATCAAATTAAGCCGAGAATTTGCCATATCGAAGCTCGCTCCAAGAGCTTTAAAATAAGCCAAGTTGCCTCGCGAAAAGTTCTGCCATTACGAAGTTATGGCTTGAAGAGCGTTTGCCTAGCGTTGGAGTGCTAGCGTACTAGCGTTGACTCGGATAGCATTCCGCCGTCGCACCGCGTAGAAACGAAATTCCAGCAAGGAAGGAATTCGCTTGAATCAATTGACTATATACAGGTACAAACAGGGACGGAATAAATAGTTCTAGCTAGCAAGAAACTTGGGAATCAACCTGGAAACAACTAGGGATGATCCCAAATAATTCCAAGCCACAGAACCAACCTAGCTGGACAAAATAGCAGGTGGTAGGTTGATAAACAACCTCTGGGAAATCAACAACCAGGTTCAGATTCAAAAAATAGGACATGTTTTGTCTTTGCCCAACCAGCCAAAAGCTGGTTCCACTGGTTTTCTCTGGCCTTGTAGCATGCAGATACAGACAGAAAACATCCAACCTTCACCTAAATTGTACCCCTATAGTTTCTGCCCTGCTACACTATCGTCAACCAAACAAAACAGTACAATTTCGAATTGGATAAAACTGAATCCGTGCAATCAATTCAACCGAACCGCAAAGCTTCCATCTTGGATTCCTTCGCGAGCTCATCCTTTCTGCTTGCACTGTTCATAGCGCGTAGAATGTTGTGCCGAAGCGCACATTGCACGAGTACCTGCAAATGCTTCAAGTGAAAATTGCGAGAGCAAACAAACACACGAACACACCATTCATACACAAATGTCTTCGCACACGCATATTCGTACATACAGACGGCAGGATGTCGTGCAATGTGAATTTGCACCCAACAGCGGCGGCAGTGGTGGCGGTCGTGGTGGAGCCGTTCAGAGGGGAGGTTCTGGCGGTGGCCAGAGGCAGCAGCAGCAGCGTCCGCACAAGACCCTTACGCCCCAGCAGCTTCGTGAGTGGTTTGCTCAGCGTGGGGCGTCTGGGGGTACTGTTCGCTGCCCGTACGTCATTCGCACAGGTGATCGTGCTGGTCAGACATGCGAGAAGGTTGGTCACTCCCAGTACCGCTGCTTCTCTCGTCCAGACGTCGCCTGGCGCACAGAGTTTAACGACGAGGCTGAGCTCCCCTGCTGGCTAGACCTGCTTAGGAATAATGTGGATATCTTTCCTCTTGAATTTGATGCAATCCTTCCTGGCATGTATGCTTTAACTGTTAGTGCTGAGGGTGACTGTTACCTGTGTGTGCCGCCCGACCGAGGTATAGAGGCTGCTGCTCTAGGTGCTAGTGAGTCTACTCTCTCTTGAACTGCGCTTGCTGAGGCCTTGCACACCTTCACGCTTGACTCAGGTGCTTCCCGCTGCTTCTTTCACGTCAGTACCACAGTCACACCACTCCCTGCTGTTGTTGCAGTCTCCCTATGTGAGGATCTAGGATCGAGCTCAGGAAAGGGTGTTTGAATTGAATCATGCACCTGGGTACAAGGCGAGGCTATATATAGGCTCGACACAAGGTAGGTAACCCAGGTGTTACGCGACGCATCTTGAACAGAACCTTCCCAAACTCGGTAGAAAGCAATTCGGTGGTAACTGAAAAGGCTTGAGTTCGGTACACATAACCTGGTTCAGTGCTACAACAATAATAGCATATAGGAATGCACCTAACCTAGGAAATCAAGCATACATTTGCATGACAAATAATGCCTAAGCTAGAAATAGCATCATTAAGTCCAGGCAAGCTAGTAAAGCCAGCATAAGCCGTCGTACTCTCACACTCTGGCTGATCCCTCAAGGGGCCCGGTCCTTGCACGTTCCTCCAATGTTCTCCCATGTCCGGCGGTTCCGTCAGGCTCACTGTCAGGTCTTCACCTCCCCTCGTTCTCTACAAACTTGGTGAGTACCGCTGCCCTCCAGGATGCAATGGTCACTACCAACGCTTCTGAGGGTTAGTGTGTAGTGATCTGCACGTGTACACGGACGGGCCGTCACCTGGCCACGTTCACCCGTCGGCCGGGGTCGAGCCTGTACACACTGACTACTGAGCCTACTCAGGTGGCTGTGTCTGGTCAGGTGTCCGCGTCAGGTCAGGTAGTAGCCCTCTGCTCGTGTCGACTCTTCTCGCACCAGACTCTCCTTTGGCACCAGTGCCTTGGTCACCCCTCCCTGCCACGCCTCCGTGGCATGCACTCCCGACACCTTGTCTCTGGTCTTCCCAGGTCTCTGCCCCCCCTCCCTCGCTCGCCTGCCCCGCCCTGCCTTCCTTGCATCGAGGGGCGGCAGCGCGCCGCTCCTCACTCCTCCTCATTTCCCACGACAGAGGCTACCCTGCAGACTCTCCACATGGACGTGTGGGGCCCAGCTCGCGTCCGTGGACAGGGCCGCGAGCTATACTTTCTGCTGGTTGTTGACGACTACTCAAGTTACACCATGGTCTTCCCCTTGCATAGCAAGGGGGAGGTCCCTGAAGTCTTGATCCCTTGGATCTACGCTGTCCGTCTTCAGCTCCGCGAGCGGTTCCGCATGGACCTTCTTGTCCTGTGTCTGCACTCTGACAGAGGTGGCGAGTTCTCCTCCGACCTCTTGCGGGACTTTTGTCGTGGAGAGGGCATCCTCCAGTAGTTGACGCTTCCGGCCTCCCTGCAGTAGAATGGGATTGCTGAGCGCCGCATTGGCGGTGTCATGGAGGTGGCTCGTACCTCCATGATCCATGCGGCTGCTCCCCATTTTCTGTGGTCCTTTGCGGTCCAGTATGCTGCGCATCAGCTCAACCTCTGGCCCCGTGTCTCCTTGCCGAAGACCTCGCCTACACTGCATTGGACGGGGAAGGTTGGCGATGCGTCGGTGTTCCGGGTCTGGGGCTCTCATGTCTTTGTCGTGATACCTCCGCAGACAAGCTCTCCTCCTGCGCCATTCCCCGTGTCTTCCTTGGCTTCCCTCGTGACGTGCCTGGCTGGCAGTTTTACCAACCCACCTCGCGCCGTGTTCTGTCCTCCCAGGACGTCTTGTTTGACGAGTCGGTTCCCTTTTACCATCTCTTCCCCTACCGCACTGCCCCTCTCCCCACCCCCCCACCCCGCCGCTCTTCCTCGCTCCATGTCCCCTCCGGTAGACCCCCTCCCCCCTCAGGGCCCTGCTCCTTCAGGTGTGTCTCAAGTAGACCCACTTCGTTTTGCTGAGCCTGTCGAGGTCACCAGGGACTCTGGTGCTGCTGGGGGTGGTGCTGCGTCTAGGGGTGCTGAACCTGCGGCTGCGGAGCCTGGGGGTGCTGAGCCTGAGCATGCGGAGCCTGGGAGTGCTGAGCCTGCAGGTGCGGAGCCTGGGAGTGCTGAGCCTGCGGGTGCAGAGCGTGGGGGTGCTGAGCCTGCGAGTGCTGGGCCTGTGGGTGCAGAGCCTGTGAGTGCTGAGTCTGGGGGTGCTGAGCCTAGGGGTACTGCGTCTACTGGAGGTCCTACGGGTACGTCGTGGTAGTCTCGCCGGCGGGAGCCTCTCTCACTATAGCAGCTGTGTGAGTGGTTTGCTCGGCGCACCCGCCTTCGGAGTGGCGCTGCTAGAGCTGGAGGCCCTGCTGCAAGAGGCACTACTGCTGAAGGCGCTGGAGCTGGAGGCGTTGGAGCTACTAGTCCTGGAGGTGCTGGAGGTACTGTTGGTGCTGGCGGCACTTGAGCTCGAGGTACCGGAGGTGCTGGAGCTGCTGGTCCTGGAGGTGCTCGTACTGGAGGTACAGGAGCTGCCAGAGCTTGTGGTGTTGCAGGCACTTGAGCTGGAGACCCTGGAGCTAGAGGCGCTGGAGCTGGAGGCACTGGAGCTAGCGAAGCTGGAGGTACTGGTTGTGGAGGTGCTAGAGATGGTGGTACTTGTGCTGGAGGTGCTGGTGCTGGAGGTACTGGTGCTGGAGGTGCTGGAGCTGGAGGTACCAGTGCTTGAGACGTTGGAGCTGTCGGTACTGGTGCTGGAGGCACTGAAGGTGCTGGTGCTGGTGATACTGCACAGCGGCAACTGTTCTTCACTCAGCCGTCACCGTCGTCTCTACCCTCGGTGCTTCACCAGGTTCTTAGCCTCCCCTCTTCTACTGGCCTTACTCCTCCATTACTGTGTCCATCGCCTGACCAGTCGCAGCCACAATTACAGCCAGACTCCCCACCGCTTGCTCCTTCTCCTTACACTGAGTAGTCGGACTCCCTTACAGAGTGTCGTGAGCCTGAGTCTCGTCCTGCCTCGCCTGTTCACGCTATTTACCAAGGTCGCCGTGTTCCTCCTCTACGTCCTCCTCCTATCCCCGGCACTCACACTATGGCACTTCGTCCTTCCTCTATTCCACAGTGTTTCCCCCTGACGTCTCCTCCTGCATCCTATCTTCCGCACGTTCCGGACCCTGGGTCTGACTTGGTTCATGTTGCCAGCCCTACTACCATACGTCTCCTAGCCACTGTTGTCACTGACCCTTCGTTTGAGTCCACTACTGCGTCGGCCTTAGTTGCTGAGCTTGTTGACTTTGCTGCTGCTTGTCGGCTCGACTACGTCGCTAGTTTGGCTGCTGAGTCTGAGTCTGACTGTCCTCCGTCCGTCGAGGGTGAGTGTGCTCTTGGCACGGACGTTCTTGAGGATAGGCAGGAGGACTTTGCGTGTCTTGCAGCTAATGTGCCTCATCTCGTGGCCATGCCGCTTGCACCTGAGGGAGACCCGGATGCACTGGACATCCCGACCACACGCTCTTACGCAGAGGCGATTACGGGTCCCTACTCCTCTCAGTGCCAGACAGCCATGGACGCAGAGATGGCATCCTAGAAGTCCACAGGCACTTACGTCGAGGCAGTTCCCCCTCCTGAAGCGAACATAGTCGATGGCATGTGGATTTTTAGGGTGAAGCAGTCGCCGTGTTCTCCTTCTGTCTTCAAGGCTCGTTACTTAGCACGAGGCTTCAGTCAACGAAAAGGAGTTGACTTCTTCCAGACCTTCTCCCCTACCCCAAAGATGACCACTCTTCGGGTGCTGCTGCACGTTGCAGCTCAACGTGACTACGAGCTTCACTCTCTTGACTTCTGCACAGCGTTTTTACAGGGCAGCCTGCACGAGGAGATCTAGCTGCGCCACCCACCTGGCTTCACTGGGTCTTTTCCTGCAGGTACCCAGTGGAGCCTCCGGCGGCCAGTCTACATTCTTTGCCAGGCGCCTAGTAAGTGGTGTTGGTGTACGGGCCTAATAAATTCAAGCTTTTAAGACTTAATCAAACTTAATACCTCTCTTCGGGGTCACCTCCAAGGGTCCCTGGGTGCTTGGTACAAGACCAGCCCCTATCCCCGGGTCCGAGTTTGTAGAGAGAGGAATCAAGAGCTTTCAAATAAGCCAAGTTGCCTCGCGAAAAGTTCTGCCATTACGAAGTTATGGCTCGGACAGCGTTTGCCTAGCGTTGGAGTGCTAGCGTACTAGCGTTGACTCGGGTAGCATTCCGCCGTCGAACCGCGTAGAAACGAAATTCCAGCGAGGAAGGAACTCGCTTGAATTAATTGACTATATCCAGGTAAAAACAGAGAAGGAATAAATAGTTCTAGCTAGCAAGGACCTTCGAAATCAACCTGTGAACAACCAGGAATGATCCCAAATAACTCCAAGCAACAGAACCAACCTGGCTGGACAAAACAGCAGGTGGTAGGTTGGTAAACAACCTCTGGTTCTGTTTTTCCAACCTGGGAAAAGAACAACCAGGTCCAGGTTCTAAAAACAGAACATGTTTTGTCTTTGTCCAACCGGCCAAATGCTGGTTCCGCTGGTCTCCGATTGCCTTGTAGCATGTAGATACAGACAAACAACATCCAGCCTTCACCTAAATTGTACCCCTATTGTGCCTGCCCTGCTACACTATAGTCAACCAAACAATACAGTACAATTTCGAGTTGGATAAATCTGGATCTGCGCAATCAATTCAACCGAACCGCAAAGCTTCCATCTTGGGTTCCTTTGCGAGCTCATCCTTTCTGCTTGCACTGTTTATAGCGCGTACACTGATGTGCCAAAGCGCACATTGCGCGAGTACCTGCAAATGCTTCAAGCAAAAATTGTGAAAGCAAACAAACGCACGAACACACCATTCACACACAAATGCATTCGCACACGCATACTCGTACATATAGACGGCAGGATGTCATGCAATATGAATTTGCACCCAATAAGTGGCTCTACACACTGAGGACGACACGTGCGGCTCTTGGGTTTGCTTCTTCGACTGCTGACTCGTCGCTGTTTCTGCGCACCGACACTTCGCTGCCGCCGTTCTACATCCTCGTGTACATCGACGACTTGGTTTTTGCCACTGCTGACACTGAGGCACTGACTCTTGTGAAGTCGGAGCTATAGAAGAGACACACGTGCACAGACCTGGGTGAGCTGCGCAGCTATCTTGGCTTGCAGATCACCCGAACAGAGCACGGCACACCATCACAGTGACTCAAACATACAGGGTGCACCAGGTCCTTCAGCGCTTCAGCTTCTTGTTCTCCTCGCCACATTCCACGCCCCTGCCTACCAATCACTCGCTCTCGGCTCCACCTTCGGATGAGCCTGTAGAGCTGAGTGGCCCGTATTATGAGGATCTGGTTCAGGAAAGATAAATCTATTGAATGATTACTTGGGTACAAGGCGTGGCTATATATAGGCTCGACACAAAGGCAGTAACCCTGGTATTACTAGAAGGTTCCGAGGGTCGCGAAGCGTCCCGAATAGGTCCTTCTCGAATTCGGAAGAAGGCAATTCGGTGGCAACAGAAAAGCCTAGAATTCGGTGCACTCAGCCTAGTTCGGTGCCTATAAGTGTAATAAATATAGTAAAGGCAACGAACCTAGAAAATCTAGCAAAAGCAAGCAAAATAAAGCAAAACTAAGCTAAATAATGCGTAATAATGCAGTATCAAGCAAGTAAAGTCTAGCAATGGCGTCGTAATCTCACACGTCCCCCCCTCAAAGCTGGGTGGCGTGAAAATACCGTGCTTGACAAGATAATCCTTGAGAGCACGGCTTGCGTTGCCCATATCAGCTTCTGCAACTCAACTGTCCTCAGACGGGTCGTATCCCTTCCAGCGTATCAGAAACTCGAGCGTGTTGCCGCATCTACGTAGATGAGCGAGAACTCGTTCCACCTCGTACTCTGGTTCATCTTGTACGAAATCAGGTGGCGGTATCTGACGTCCTGTAAACTGTTGGTTGGGGTCCTTGTTGGGCTTCAGTAGCTGAACAAGGAAAGCATTGTGGAGCTTCCACGTAGTAGGTAAGCGCAAGCGGAATGTAACTGGTGTCGCATGTGCTCAACGAGAAAAGTACCACAGAAGCGAGGCCGAAGCTTGGACGGAAGGTGGGACAAGTCCAAGTTGCGTGTGTCAAGAAGAACCTGATCTCCAAATGCTACTGAGTGATCTCGCCGCTGTCGAGTGGCATACTGCTTTTGGGATTTCAGCATCGTGGTGAGTCGTCGCTAAGTCTTATCCCATAGCTGCATAATGGTGGTGACGAATTCGCGTGCGGCTTGGACGTGTGCTGGTGTGGTTGGCTGCTGTGGTGTAAGTGGTTTCCGTCTGTAACACAAGAAGAAATGAGTTTTCCCTGTGATCGCATGCGAAGCGTTGTTGTAAGCGAACTCAAGAGTCGGTAACTATGGATCCCAGTGGCTGATATCGTCTTTGCAAGCTGTGCGTAGTAACTGTTCAACCACCTGATTGAGTCGCTCAGTCTGTCCGACAGTCTGGGGGTGGTATGCTGAAGACATCGCAAGCTTTGTCCCCATCAATCCCATGAGTTCCCTCCAGAACCTACTGGTGAACTTTGGGTCTCTATCTGAGATGAGTGTAGCGGGGATGCCGTGGAAGGTGATGATGCGGTCGAAGAAGAGGCGAGCAGTTGCTTGAGTCGTAGCCGTGGCGTTGGTTGGGATGAAGTGTCCCATCTTAGAGAACTTGTCGATCACCACGGGTATAGCATCATGCCCTCGTGAGGTCGAAGGAAGCCCAGTGATGAAGTTTAGGCTGACGACTTGCCATGGCTGCTCCGGTACGGGTAGAGGCTGAAGTAACCATGCTTTTTTCTGCTTGCTACTATTCATCTGCTGGCACGTGTCGCATGAGGTGACGAACTGCTGCACGTCTGCTGCCATCCGGGGCCAGTAATAATACTTCGCTATTCCCGCTAACGTCTTGTTACACCTGAAATGTCCCGCATATCCCACATCGTGGAACTTCTCCTGTAGGATCTGCCGTAGTGGGGCATAGTTCGGTACCCAAATCTTTCCCGTTCCATTTCTTACAGCCAGGTCTTTATCCCACTGTAACAACTTCTGGTTCTGTGCTGTAGCAATCTCCACATCCACTGAGTATTCACGTTAGAATAGACACTGGAGCAGAGTATTCATCCCGTCGAGCTGGATTTTTGCTACATGACCGGGGCGGCTCAACGCGTCTGCGTTGATATGTAGCCCTGGTTTGTAAACGATGTCGTAGTGGAAGTGGGCCTCCAAGAACTCCACCCACCGCACCTGTCGTCGTGAGAGCGTCAGCTATGACTTCAGGTATTTGAGGTAAAATATAGTCTTGGATCCCTCTAGGTAACACCTCCACGCCTTGAAGGTTGTGACTATCGCTAAGGCTTCTTTGTCATGGATTGGGTAATTCAGTCCTGCTCCGTGTAGCTTCTTACTGAGGTAAGCGATGGGCTGCAAACCGCGTCCGTGATCCTGCATCAGTACTGCTCCGACTGCCTGGTCACTAGCGTCTGCTTTCACCACGTAGTCCTTGTCTGGATCCGGTAGGATGAGTACTGGCGCTGTGGTCAGTGCAGTCTGTAGCTGCTCCATGGCTTGCTGTTGAGGAGTATCCCATTTGTAGGGTGTATCCTTTTGCAGTAGGTTGGTCAGTGGCGCTGCTATCTTAGCGTACTGCGGCACGAACCTGTTGTAGTAGTTGGTGAAGCCTAGGAACTGCTGCAACACTTTCCACGACTTGACCACTTCGATCTTCCGCGGGTCCACGTATACGCCCTCCGCACTCACCATGTACCTGAGAAACTGCACCTTCTTCAGTGCGAAGTAGCTCTTTGACAGCTTTACGTAGAGCTGATTCTCACGCAGGATCTCGAAGACTTTTTGCAGATGCTCTACGTGCTCCTTCATGTTCTTAGAGTAGATCAGTATGTCATTCAGGTACACCACCACGCATTCGTCCAGCAGGGGTCGTAAGATGTGATTCATCTCCGTCTGAAACGTCACCGGTGCATTTCGTAGGAGCCTTATCTCGTACGAAACGGCGTCTTCTGGATCGAGTTATCTGCCATCTTGATGTGCCAGTAACCCGACCGTAGGTCCAGCTTCGAAAACGCTGTTGCACCACGCCGTTGGTCTAGAAGTTTGTCTAAGCACGGTATAGGGCATGTGTTCCTGACTATCTGTCCGTTCAGTGCTCGGTAGTCCATGCACATCCATAAAATACGGTCTGGTTTTAGAGTAAAGAGAACGGGTGCACCGTAGGGAGAGGTGGATGGGCGGATCAGTTGTCGGTCCAGTAGATACTCTATCTGCTTCTTCATGTCTGTCAGTTCGGTCGGACTAAGGCAGTATGGTACACGTGCGACGGGTTGCGCACGTGCTTGTGTGTTCGCGCTGGAGGCACTCCTGCAGGTAGGTCATCTGGCATGATATCTTTATACTGCTCCAACACCTCCTTTACTGCTGCAGGTAGCTCCGAGTTCGGCTTCTCTTCCTCTAATCTGTGCTAAGTAACCCTTGTTACTCTCGTTCACCGTCCGTTCAAACCGTGCAAGTGTCGTTTTAGGAACATTCCCTTATTGGATGCACGTCATTTTGAGTGCATGTCTTCCTAACGTCCTGCCGAGTGTTCGTGCTATTCGTGCTTGCATGATTTGCATGAGCATATGCCATTGTGCATGGCTGTTGGATTTTACCATCTCCGTGTTTTTCTCCAAGTCTAAATGCTTGATCATACAGGAGAATTCCGGAGCTTTCCAACGATAACAAGATCGCCTTATTCCGACCAAGATCGCCCAAGTTACAAGATTTCCAAGACTTTGGATTTCTTATTACCTTTTGGGGTTATATCTAATTTGGGCGGTTATTGGGACATGACTATAAAGGGATCTTTGGTTGGGTGGTTAGGAAGGCAACTTTGACTTTTGGATTGGGGTGGCTAGAAGTTTCTAGCATGGGTTGCAAATGTTGCAACACCTAGGCAAAATCCAACTAGATTGAATTTTGCATGTGACACCTCAAGAACCTCATGATGAGGGTTGCATCCTTGCTGCTAGGAAGGTTCCTACCATCCTTCCCTAGCTCTTGGAGAACCCCTTCCCTCTCATGGTTCTCTTGGAGGTCCCCAACTCCAACTTTCTATGCTTCATGCTTGTACTTCCTCCATCATTCTAGTCATGCGGCTGCTGGACGTTTTTACTTGGTTCTCACTCTCTAGACCATCTTTCTAAGTGATTCAAATTGGAGATGGTAGCTAAGCCTAAGGCGCAACATTCTACCGAGCGGATTTGCGTTTAGTTGAGTAATGAGTTCGTCGTAGCTTCTCGAAGTGACGGATCCTGTACAACAAGTGGTATCAGAGCGGGTAGTCGACTTTGAGACGATGCATCGTCGTGAATTCTCAACCAATGTTGACGAGTGAGACCAGTTTATGATAGCTCTGCTCTCGAACGTTCGATTGGTGGTCGAATCGCGTTCTAATTCGAAGTATCCAGTCCTCGACGGCGATTTTTGTAAAGTCGAAATTTCTGGCAGAATTCTCTCCAAACGATTTCTCAAGTTTCCACCGTTCATAAGGCCTCAATATGACTGGAACGGAGTCCAGAGGTGCTAATGGCGAGATGGCTAGAGGTAAAGATGCTGGAGAGCAGGGGGGAGTTGCTGGTGGTGGAGTGGGGACTCACCAACCAGCCAACCCTACGCTATCTACGTCTACTACACCATCTCCGACAACCGTGGATCCCGTGAAGGCGTTCTCGATTGAGAAATTCATGGGGGAGGACTACGAGCACTGGAGCTTCCGCATGAGGCTGATGTACACCCAATATAAGCTATTGGACCTGGTGGAGGGGAAGGAGAAGATGCCGGATGCTGGGGAGCTGAAAGGAGCGTGGATGAAGCGATCGTTCGACGCGTACATGCTCATGGTGCAAGCGGTTGGAGGACGACAACTTGACCACATCAAGGACCTCTTGGGTGATCCAGAATGTGGACCCAAGGCTTGGAGGAAGCTTCTGGATGTGCACTCACCGACACATGCTACCGGCATCGTGCTACTCGCGCGGCGGCTGCGTGACATCAAGTTCGTTGATGGAGAGCCGATGCAACCGGTGTTGGACGAGATGCGCGACATCTTCACGAAGCTTCAAGGCGGCGGTGTGGTGTACCCGGAGCTCGTGCAATGCGTGGAGATCGTGATACGGCTACCGGAGTCGTGGTCGGCCCTTGCGATCAACCTCAACTCACAACAGTCCCAGTGGAGCGTGGATTACATCCGGGCGCGCATCCTTGAGGAGGACTTGCGGCGTCGGAGTGTGGAGCGCTCGGAGGAGGGGGCTGGCTATGGAGTTGGAGGTGGAAAGAGTGGCTTCAAGAAGAAGTGGAAGGGCAAGAACAAAGACAACCCTAAGGAGGATGGCGGCGGGGGTCAAGGGGAGGTGTGCTTCTACTGCAAGAAGCGCGGACATCGTTGGCGGAAGTGCTACCAACGACCCAAGGATTGGACCCCGTCTTCATCGAGCAACGAGCATGGTGGCAAGAGGAGTGGGGGAGTCATGGGAGCTAGTGGAGAGGAGAAGGATGAGGGGAAAGGCGGCAAATCTGAGGAGCGAAAGGCCGGGTTCTTCTTCTTCGTGAACAAAGGTGCAACCGACCTCGCCATGGCTGCCAAGGTTCTCCTACACCCTCTCACCCATTGGGTGCTTGATTCCGGGAGCTCTTGGCACATGACTCCTCGTGCGGACCTACTCGATGAGATTCAGCCCGCACCCATCTCTACAGTCAGATCCGCGACGGGCGCCAAGGCCAAGGTCATGGGCATGGGATGCGCCAAGTTCATGGGAGAGGATGGAGAGCTCGTGGGGCTGAAGAATGTGCTGTGGGTGCCGGACTTGTGTGCGAACCTGATTTCTACCGGCCGGTTGGGAGATGCAGGTGTGAACACCGAGACGATTGGCTCGGAGCGCTATCATGCCTACAACGATAAGCGCCTTATTTGGGACCTGCGGCAGAAAGGGGATGTCCACAAGGGCATGTGGCAATTGGGCAAGGCGGCAGAAGTGGCATCAGTGGAGGAGAGTGTCACTGAGGAGGAGCAGCAAGGTGTGCAAGAGGAGGAGCTGATTGGAGGAAGCGCGGTAGTGAAGGCGTCGGCTACCTCGGGCCAAGCAGATTGGGAGACTTGGCATTGGCGGCTCGCACACGTGGCTGTTTCTACATTGGAGGTGATGCACAAGGAGAAGTGCGTGCATGGGCTGCAGCTGCAAGGAGATGGCGCTCACTATAGCAGCTGCGAGGCGTGCATGCAAAACAAGTTTGCGCGGTTCCCGTTTCCACGTGCGGAGGGATCAGCCAAGGCACCATTGGAGGTGGTGCACATGGACCTGGTGGGTCCTATGAGGATGGAGGGGACTGGGGGAGTGTTGTACTTTCTCACCATGGTGGACGAATGGAGCCGTTTCACGTGGGCACGTCCCTTGTCCGAGAAGAGCGATGCTGCAGCGGCGATCAAGGAGGATTGGTTGCCGATGGTGAAGCGGCAAGCGATGTGGCTGGTGAAGGTGCTGAGGAGTGACCGTGGTGGAGAGTTCCTTGGAGCGGAATTCACCAAGTTTCTCAAGAGGAATGGCATCCGACACCAGCTGACCTGCCCTGGAACACCGCAGCAAAACGTCATTGCTGAGCGTGCCAAACCGTACCATTGGCGAGGCAGCTAAGACTCTGTTGGGGGCTGCAGGGATGCCCTACAAGTTCTGGCCTGAAGCTGTTCGCCATGTCATCACGGTCAAGAACATGGTCTTGACGCATGTTGGCGACAAGCACTGGGTGCCGTACGAGCGTTGGCTTGGAAAGAAGCCATCCATTGACATGCTGCGGGTGTGGGGCTGCATGGGGCTTGTGATGGTGCCTAAGGAGCAGAGGCACAAGCCGGAAGTTGCTGCTGTGTGGGCTGTCCATCTTGGGATGGCTCCTGACTCGAAGGGGTGGCTGATGTGGGACCCCAAGAGCAAGAAGTCGCTGGTCAGCCGTGACGTCAAGTTTGTGGAGGACGTCATGTACAAGGACTGGCAGCAGCAGCAGCAGCAGGTGCAGATTGGCTTGCGTCTGCAGGAGATTGAGCAGTCTGCAGTGGAGGAGGTTCAGCTGCACCTTGAGGATCTCCCTGGGTCAGAGCTGACCAGTGACCACAGTGGCGGTGGTGAGCAGCAAGTTTCTGGTCCTGCTGCGGAGGAGGGGTTGGAGGATGAGTCGGCACGTGTGGACTCACCATCTCAGCCCGAGCCTGCGGCAACCACTAAGGTCACCAAGAGGAGTGTGCAGAAAGGAGCTTCACCACATGGGCAGCAGACTGCAACCCGCGAGAAGAGAGTGGCAGCAGCACCTTCAAGGCTGAAGTATAGCCGTCTGGGAGGACCCAAGCAAGGTGCCATGGCGGTTCAGGCGGATGAGGGAGAGGATGAGGAGATGGCCTTCTGTTTCTTCACACCCTTGCCTGGAGAACCAGCTACAGTGGAGGAGGCACTGAGTGGACCCCAGAAGGAGAAGTGGAAGGCTGCCATGGATGCGGAGTTCAACAGTCTCATCGAGAATGGGACTTGGGAGCTTGTTGAGTTACCCGAGGGGCGACGGCCGATCAGCAGCAAGTGGGTCTTCAAGATGAAGAGTGGAGCTGATGGTGCGCTGGAGCAGTTCAAGAGCCGCTTAGTTGCCAAGGGGTTTCAGCAGAAAGAGAAGGTTGAATTCAAGGAGATCTTCGCTCCCGTTGTGAAGCTAGCAACTTTGAAGACAGTGCTGGCTGGCGCAGCTGTGAAGGGATGGCACGTGAAGCAGATGGATATCACCACAGCGTTTCTCAATGGAATACTGCTGTAGGATATCTACATGGCGCAGCCCGACGGCTATGAGGATGGGACCAGCCGGGTGTGCAAGCTCAAGAAGGCCATCTATGGTCTTATGCAAGCGCCCAGGTGCTGGTACGAGAAGCTGGAGGAGGTGCTGCTGAGTGGAGGCTTCAAGACGTCCCAAGCGGATCACAGCTTGTTCCTGCTTGGAGAGGGGGAGCAGCTGCTCTTGCTGCTGGTGTATGTCAATGACATACTGCTGTTCTCACCCTCCATGGAGCAGATTGAGACGGCACAGAAGCTGCTGGTGGACAACTTCAAGTGCAAGATGCTAGGGGATGTCCACCACTACTACTTGGGGCTGCAGATTGAGAGGGATGTTGAGAGGAGGTGGCTGAAGATGCATCAGTCGCACTACATCTCTGGTGTCATGGAGCGGTATGGTGTGACTGGAGGTCGCACTGTGATGACACCGTTCCCTGCGCGCTTCAAACAGAAGAAGGCAGCTGAGGAGGATGATGTGCTCGAGGATGAGCAGCGGAATGAGTACCAGTCACTCATTGGGAGTGTGATGTATGCAGCTGTGCATACGCGACCTGATGCTTCATTTGGAGTGGGGCAGCTGGCCAGAGTTGTGCAGCGGCCCACTGGGGAGCATTTGGAGGTGGCAAAGCGCTTGGTGCGCTACCTCGGATCAACGGCATCTGCTGGTGTTCATTTTTCAGCTGGTGGCCAGCTGAAACAGATTGGAGCAGATGGGATCACGCCTGGAACCTTGAAGCTGTCGTGCTTCACGACGCTACGTGGGCCTCGGAGGAGGAGGATCAGTCATCAGTTGGCGGCTTTGTGTGCATGGTCGGAGGTGGACCAGTGAGCTGGAGGTCCAAGAAGCAGAGTGAGATTGCTCAGTCTTCCGGAGAGGCAGAGTACATGGCGATGTACCATGCCATCAAGGAGATTGTGCTCCTGAGGAAGCTACTGGAGGACATGAGAGCTGAACAGCAGGGACCTACTCCACTTTTCTCTGACAGCGAGGCTGCTATTGGCATGGCCAATAATCCTATCCTGAACGGGCTGAACAAGCACATGAAGATCAAATGGCATTGGGTGAGGCAGATGGTGAAGGAGGGAGTTGTTGAGCTTCACCATGTGAAGGCTAGCAAGCAGGCTACAGATTTTCTTACCAAGAGACTTCCCGAGAGCGCACATTGGAAGTGTGCTAAGATGTGTGCCATGGCATTGCACTAGCGTGGGCAGCTGTATCATGAGTGCATGCGTGATTGTGTGCATGAGAGTTTGCATGTGTGTGAATATGTGTGCATGCAGTTCGTTAGTCTGAGGGGGAGTTTGTTGGATGCACGTCATTTTGAGTGCATGTCATCCTAATGTCCTGCCGAGTGTTCGTGCTATTCGTGCTTGCATGATTTGCATGAGCATATGCCATTGTGCATGGCTGTTGGATTTTACCATCTCTGTGTTTTTCTCCAAGTCTAAATGCTTGATCATACAGGAGAATTCCGGAGCTTTCCAACGATACCAAGATTGCCTTATTCCAACCAAGATCGCCCAAGTTACAAGATTTCCAAGACTTTGGATTTCTTATTACCTTTTGGGGTTATATCTAATTTGGGCGGTTATTGGGACATGACTGTAAAGGGATCTTTGGTTGGGTGGTTAGGAAGGCAACTTTGACTTTTGGATTGGGGTGGCTAGAAGTTTCTAGCATGGGTTGCAAATGTTGCAACACCTAAGCAAAATCCAACTAGATTGGATTTTGCATGTGACACCTCAACGACCTCATGATGAGGGTTGCATCCTTGCTGCTAGGAAGGTTCCTACCATCCTTCCCTAGCTCTTGGAGAACCCCTTCCCTCTCATGGTTCTCTTGGGGGTCCCCAACTCCAACTTTCTATGCTTCATGCTTGTACTTCCTCCATCATTCTAGTCATGCGGCTGCTGGACGTTTTTACTTGGTTCTCACTCTCTAGACCATCTTTCTAAGTGATTCAAATTGGAGATGGTAGCTAAGCCTAAGGCGCAACATCCTACCGAGCGGATTTGCGTTTAGTTGAGTAATGAGTTCGTCGTAGCTTCTCGAAGTGACGGATCCTGTAGAACATCCCTATATCCGTCCAGCTTCGCAGCTCTTCACGTTTCCTATTTTTGTAGATACACACCTTCTGGTTGACCCAGTCAATCTTGGGGTTGAACCGCTTCAGGAAATCTCGCCCCAAGATGAAGTCTAAACCCTTGATGTTCGTGATCAGCAACGTCGGCTTCCACCTCATTGCTCCTATCTGCAGCTGCAGTGTTGACTGGCCGTGGATGGGAAGCTTCGTACTGTCCACCATCGTTGCTGTAAACTGGATATCCTCCGATGACTCCCCAATTTTCTCCAACGTCCCGCTGTCGCATACTGAGTGGGACGCACCACTTTCCACCAGGGCCTAGAGGCGTCGCCCGATGCAGATCACCTTGAGTACTAGTGGTTGCTTCCGCTCCGAGTAGCTGTAGATGGTGTTGCATACATGATCATACGGTATATCAAATGTACCATCCCTAGGTCCTTTGCTCGAAGCTGCTGACTCCATATTAGTTTTCAACTGAGCACGGTTAGACGGTTTAATCTGAGACTGATCTAGCTTCTGCTAGGCCTGGAACCTTCCCCTAAGCCTTTGCAGCTGTGTAGGCTTTACCTGTGGGGAACGGCGGGGAGCCTTAACACCATGCTTCTGGGAGAGAGTATTAATTCCTCCGAACGTTAGACCCATATCAACGCTCCAGAATGGGGTTCCCATATTTCCCGGTACCGGTTAATTTTCCGACTCTCCCTCAATAAAGGCTTGAAAACCACTAGAAGTAATATTCTTACCTGTCGGGGTGTACGGCTGGAGTTTCCCAGTTGGTGCTTGGTCTTGTTTCGCGGAGTCTCCATTTGTCTCGGCGATTTCCCTTGGTGCTGGCTGGTCGTGACGTTTTAAATTTGCGCCACCATATTCTCATGTTTTTGCCCTCTCCGAAGTTGCCGCGTTGTCCGTTTTCTGCTTCGGGGTGCCGTACTGTTCTTGTTCCTCAGCTCCATGCGCCTTTTCTTCATTTTCCAATACACCAAAATACGATGTCCTTTAGCATCGCAAATTTCGTACATCTGATTTTTTGCTAGCCGCTGCTCCACATTGCCCTTGTCGTTCTCCATCGGGTCGGCAGTCTTGGGTGGTGCCAATCGCCCCATGCCACTATTTGGCTTGTTACGTCGTGTTCCGTAGTAGCCACTGTTCAACTCGTTAAACTGTTTGATCAGTGCTGCCCGACACTGCACCCTTGTTCCTTCGCCTTGGACTATTCTGTTGCTAATCCACTCTAGTGCTGAGCCTCATAACAGGTTACTGCGAGCCGTATGTGCATTGCGTCTTAGGTAGGGGTCGTGCATCAAACGACTTCAAAATAAAATTCGAGTTCAGATACGAATCGACGTATGTCGCTCCCTTTCACTATAGGATCGAACGCGTCTGGTTGTCTCGGCTTCGCTGCTTCGAAATTAACTATTGCTGTTGCCGTTGTAGCAGATGCAATCGTCATTGTCAACGTCGTTGATGCTGCTGCGGCTACCGACTGGTTCGCAAGATGTTTTTCGAGTCGTGGGAGCGCCGCACGTATTTGCTCATGCTCAGCACGTAACTCCACGATTTTCTGTTTCCTTCCATTTGGTGATTTACAGGAAGTTTTGCAACAAAATTAAATGAATTCTAGGTGCTGGTCGACTTACTGCGAGTCGAATCAACTGTAGAATCAACGAGCGCAAATTTTGTAATTCACGCAAATCTCCCTTAGTTGAAATTCGCGTCCGATCTCGGCCGTTGATGAAAAACTCGATCTGACGCTCTATACTCCAACATTTTTGGGCGAAACTTTCTGGGCCGTTGAGATTCGAGTCGATCGAACAATCGAAATTCCAACCTTTTCACAAAAAAATCTGAGGGGTGTTCGGAAACCGAATCGAGGGGGACTTAGAATGATTGCGCGGAACTGGTTTTACATACCCGTATCGACGCTTTCGTCGTCGCTCCCTCGGTTTTTGAAGGCTGGAACTAAAGAACTGAAGACCTCGCGTGTAAACCCGCTCTGATTACCAAGTGTGAGAATCAGGTCCTCATTTTCACTTAAGCACGTAAGTGCATCAGGATCGACAGTGTCCCCTAAAAAAAAAAGAGAAAATATGTCAATGGTAACTTACATGGGGCAATGTAACGTGTACGGTAACGATTTCAGCGCGTTTGGTAACTCGCTTAACGCGTTTGGTCACTCGCTTAACACATTTGATAACTCTACACTAGCAGCCCATCACGCAAATGGTAACTACATGAAATTCCCGATGAAATTGAGCCTGATTCTGGTTTTTCCCGCTCGCGTCAGAATAAATTGACGAATCCGGAAGCAGGAACCTCTGACACACTCTCCAAGATTCTGACAGGCTTCCGAAATTCTGACAGACTCTCCGAAATCCTGAGACACTTTCCGATTTTCAAGCCAATTGCAAAAACGTAAGTTTTGTGAAAACAACTGTTTATACACCATTGATATTCTGGTGTCTCAGAATAACTAGGCAAGAATGGTGTATTGAATGGGAGAAATGGGTACAAGTAGCAAACCCTAGTTGGGGTTGTACCCCATATTGGCTACCCCACTACAGCCTACAAGCATAATACAGTTTAACACACCCCCATAGGCAAAGTGGGGGAGAACAAAGGGTCACAAGACCAGTCCAGCAAAGCAAAGCAAAGCCCAGGGTGGATCACAACGTCACCACACTCCGAGCACAAGTAAAGGCCACAAGGCCAGTTCACATGCAGTGCTAGATATAGTACAAGACAAACAACACAGTGATCAAAACCTAGCAAGCAAGCAACAAGATATATATAAAGTACAGTACAAAGAATGTCAAGCAGTGAGCAAGTGAGGAAACGTGGACACAAGGCCTAAAGAAGTACAGTGCCGCTGATGATCACTAGGCGGGAGCGCCTTGGTGAAGATATCAGCAGTGTTGGCCTTCGAGTCCACGTACACAAGCCGAAGCTGACCGCGCTGCTGAAGCTCTCGAGCAAGAAAGTAGCGAAGAGAAATGTGCTTCGTCCTGTGCTCCAGTCTGTGCTCCTGACACAAGGCAAGAGCCGCCTTGTTGTCACCGTACAGAACTGGAGGAGAACTAGGCCGCTCTCCCAAGTCAGTCAGCAGGTAGGTGAGCCAGCGTAACTCCTGTGCAGCCATGGCTGTGGCGTAGATCTCAGCCTCACAACTAGAGCCGAGAACAGAGGAAGAGCGGGTGGACCGCCACGAGACAGAACCAGAGCCAAGGCTGAAGGTGTAACCCTGTGACGACCGCTGCGTAGCCAGGTCGTCCACCCAAGAAGCGTCCGAGTGACCAGTGAGGACAACTCTGTCGTGTCCTCCAAGCACCAGCCCCATGCCTGATGTACTGCACAAGTAACGCAGCACCCTCTTAGCAGCCTCCCAGTGCTCTCGCCTGTGTCTCCCAGGCGCAACGTAACGAGCAAGGATGCTAAGAGGGTACGCGAGGTCAGGTCGCGTGCAAGTCATCAGGTACATGAGGCAGCCTACAAGCTCTGGGTACGGGCCACTCGGCTCTACGGACTCGTCCGAAGGTGGAGCTGAGAGCGAGTGGCTGGTAGCCAGAGGTGTGGCCTGTGGTGAGGAGAACTGGAAGCCGAAGCGCTGAAGGACCTGCTGCACCATGTGTGACTGAGTCAGGGTGATGGTGCGGCGAGCTCTGTCCCGGGTGATCTGCAAGCCAAGGTAGCTACGCAGTTCACCCAGGTCAGTGCAGGTGTGTCTCTTCTGCAGCTCCGACTTCACACGAGCGAGTGCCTCAGTGTCAGCAGTAGCAAAGACCAAGTCGTCGACGTACACGAGAATGTAGAACGGCGGCAGCGACGTGTCTGTGCGCAGAAACAGCGACGGGTCAGCAGTAGACGGCGCGAACCCAAGAGCCGCAAGTGTAGTCCTCAGTGTGTCGTGCCACTCACGTGGCGCCTGGCGGAGACCGTAGACTGGCCGGCGGAGACTCCACTGGGTACCAGGGGGAAACGACCCAGTAAAGCCAGGTGGGCGGCGCAGCCAGATCTCCTCGTGCAGGCTGCCCTGCAGGAACGCTGTGCTGAAGTCAAGAGAGTGAAGCTCGTAGTCACGCTGAGCAGCAACGTGCAGCAGAACCCGAAGAGTGGTCATCTTCGGGGTGGGGGAGAAGGTCTGGAAGAAGTCGACCCCCTGACGCTGACTGAAGCCTCTAGCAACGTAACGAGCCTTGAAGACATGCGGAGACCCTGGCGGCCGCTTCACCCTGAAAATCCACATGCCATCGACGATGTTCGCCCCAGGAGGGGGAACCTCGTCGACGTAGGTGCCTGTGGACTTCCAGGATGCCATCTCTGCGTCCATGGCTATCTGCCACTGAGAGGAGTAGGGACCCGAGATCGCCTCTGCGTAAGTGCGCGGAGTGGGGATGTCTAGTGCATCCGGGTCTCCCTCAGGGGCAAGCAACCAGGCCACGAGATGAGGTACAGCAGCCGCAAGAGAGTCAAAGTCCTCCTGCCTGTCCTCAAGGACGTCCGTGCCAAGAGCACACTCACCCCCGACGGACGGAGGACAGACAGACACAGACTCTGACTCAGCAACAAGGCTAGCAGCGTAGTCTAGACGACAGGCAGCAGCAAAGTCAACCAACTCAGCGACCAGAGCAGACGCAGCCGAGGACTCAAAGGTAGGGTCAGTGACAACAGTAGCTAGGAGACGCGTGACTGTAGGGTGCTCAGCGCGATACCGGTCAGACTCAGGGTCCGGAACGGCAGGCAAAGAGGACGCAGGAGGAGACGATAGAGGGACACGCCGAGGAGCAGAAGAGGGACGCAGAGTCATGTAGTGAGTGCCTGGGACAGGAGGAGGACGCTCACGACGGACACGACTACCAGTGCGAGCAGGACGAACAGGCGACGCAGGACGAGACTCAGGCTCACGACGCTCTGTAAGACCTCCTGTGGGACCAGCGTAAGGAGAGGGAGCAGGGAGAGGCGAGGCAGGCGGTAACTGTGACTGCGGCTGGACAGGCGGAGGACACTCTACGGAGGGAGGAGGACAAGGAGGAGGAGCCTGCCCAAGAACCTGCTGAAGGAGCGGTACGAAGTACGGTCGCGGCCGCGCAGCGTCTCCAGAAGCAGAAGAGACTCCAGCGGCCGGGTCCTCAGGACCAGCAGGAGCTCCAACGTCCGGGTCCCCAGCACCAGCAGCAGTGCCACCGCTCGGGTCCTCAGCTCCAGCAGCAGCTCCACCAGGCGGGTCCGCAGCACCAGCAGCAGCGCCACCCCCAGAGTCGGCAGCTCCAACTCCGCTAGCACCGCCAGCGCCAGAGTCCCCAGCTCCAGCAGCTCCAGTCTCAGTGCTCCCAGAACGACCAGTCCCGGCAGCTCCAGTACCCCCAGTACGAGCACCCCCAGGACAAGCAGCCCCAGCACCCCCAACTCCAGCCGAGCCACGAGGACGGCGAAAGCGCTGGACGTACCAGTCACGAAGCTGCTGCGGTGTGAGAGACTGCTCAGCACCCCGAACCGGAGCACCCCCAGACGCAGTAACCCGAGGCTCCGTAGGCTCAGTAGCAGCACCCCCAGGCTCAGTACCCGCAGGCTCAGTACCCGCAGGCTCAGCACCCCCAGTCGCAGCACCCCCAGGCTCAGCACCCCCAGGCGGCAAACTCTCAGGCACAGTACCCTCAGCTCCAGCACCCTCAGTCCCAGCACCCGCAGCCCCAGCACCCCCAGGCCCAGCACCCCCAGGCTCAGCACCCCCAGGCTCAGCACTTCCAGCAGCACCACCCGCAGCAGCACCTGAGTCACCTGTGACCTCGACAGGCTCAGCGACGGGAGGAGGGTCTACCTGAGAGACACCTGAAGGAGCAGGACCCTGAGGGGGAAGGGGGTCTACCGGAGGGGGACCAGGAGCAAGGAAAAGCGGCGGGGGAGGGAGGGGGGCAGTGCGGTAGGGGAAGAGACGGTAAAAAGGGACCGACTCGTCAAAGGTGACATTCTGAGAGGCGAAGACCCGGCGCGAGGTGGGGTGGTAAAACTGCCAGCCAGGCGCGTCAGGGACAAAGCCAAGGAAGACACAGGGAAGCGTGCGGGAGGAGAGCTTGTCCGCGGACGTATCGCGGACAAGGGCACGAGCACCCCACACCCGGAAGCGCGACGCATCGCCAACCTCCCCCGTCCAACGCAGGGTGGGCGAGGTCTCCGGCAAGGAGACACGGGGCCAGAGGTTGAGCTGATGCGCGGCGTACCGGACAGCAAACGGCCACAGAAAATGGGGAGCCGCCGCATGGACCAAGGAGGTACGAGCGACCTCCATGACCAGGCCAATGCGGCGCTCAGCAACCCCATTCTGCTGCGGGGAGTCCGGAAGCGTGAAGGTCTGCTCGATGCCCTCCGCCTGACAGAAGGTCCTCAAGAGGTCGGAGGAAAACTCACCACCTCTGTCAGAGTGCAGACGCAGGACAGGAAGATCCGTCCGGAAACGGCGGCGGAGCTGGAGACGAACCGTGCGGATCCAAGGGATCAGAACAGCAGGGACCTCACCCTTGGTGCGCAAGGGGAAGACCGTGGTGTAACGCGAGTAGTCGTCGACAACCAGCAAAAATTACCGCTCACCGCCCTGACCACGAACGTGGGCTGGGCCCCACACATCCAGGTGGAGGGTCTGCAGAGGAGCCTCTGTCGGGGGGAACGAGGAGGAGTGAGGAGCGGCGCGCTGCCGCCCCTCGACGCAAGGAAGGCAAGGCGGCGCAGGTGAGGCAGGGAGGGGAGGGAGGGACCTGGGAAGACCAGACACAAGGTGGCGACGGTGCATGCCACGAAGGCGTGGCAAGGAGGGGTGACCCAGGCGGTGGTGCCAGAGAAGAGTCTGGTGCGACAGGGAACGACACTCACAGGCGTGGGCTACCAGACCTGACGCAGACACCTGACCGACAGCAGCGACCTGAGGAGACGCAGTGGTCAGTGTGTAGAGACTCGACCCCGGCCGACGGGTAAACGTAGCCAGGTGACGGCCGGTCCTGGAGCACGTGCAGATCGCCACACGCTGTCCTCCAGGGGTAAAGGTGTCAACCCACTGATCCTGGAGGACAGCGTTGCTCACCAGGTTCGTCGAGAACGAGGGGAGGTGGAAACCCGACAACGAGCCAGACGGAACCACCGGACAAGGGAGGACAGTGGTGGACTGGGCAAGGACTGGGCCCCCAGAGGGGTCAGCCAAGGAGACTGGGACCGGTGCAGGAAGCGGTGTGAGCTCAGTACTGTCACGAAAGAAGCAACGGGAAGCACCTGAGTCAAGGGTGAAGGTGTGACAGGCCTCAGCCGGTGCGGTACCTGAGAGAGCAGTCTCTGTGGGTGCTGTACCTGAGAGAGCAGACTCGAAACCAGCCGGGACAGCACTGGAGGGAGCAAGTACAGGGGGCACCATACCAGAGAGAGCAGACTCACTAGTACCCAGGGCAGCGGGCTCTATACCTGGGTCAGGCGGCACACACAAGTAACAGTCTCCCTCGGCACTAACAGTCAATGCATACATGGCAGCAATAATAGCATCATAGTCAAGAGCAAAGACATCAACACCAGCCCTCATGAGCTCAGCCCAGCGGGGGCGCTCAACATCCGCACCCATCTCCTCACGCCAAGCGTCGTCAAGGCGGGAGAAGCAGCGGTACGGGGTGTGGAACCTCCCACACGTCTGTCCCTTGCTGTCACCTGTGCGAATGACATAAGAACAGCGGCCACTGCCCCCCGACGTCCCACGCTGAGCAAGCCACTCACGAAGCTGCTCGGTCGTCTGGGGACGCTGCTGCTGCTAGGAGCTCTGGCCCGAGCCAGTGCCTCCACTCCGACCTCCGCCGCCACCACTACCACCGCTCCGACCGCCACCGCCACCACCGCCACCACCGCCACCGCCGCCACCGCCGCCGCCGCCACTACTGCCACTGCTTTCTCCGCCGCCCCCGCCTCCACCACCGACCCCACTCCCACCAGCGCTCCCGCCACCGCTCCCTCCAGCACCGCCTCCCCCCCCACCTCCCCCACCTCCTCCTCCCCCAGCGCCACCACCACCACCCTTGCCCCCCTTGCCCTTGCCGGTGCGGCGCCTCCCACCAGGAGCAGAAGCAGCGCCAACAGACTCAGCACCAAGGAAGTCAACAGCAGCAGCAGCAGCGTAGGAGGGAGCGAGGGGAGAGGGAGAACACCCCTCAAAGATGGGGGTGCGAGGAGCGCCACGAGCAGCACCGACAGCTACAATGCTCTTTTCGGCCGCAAGCAGGTGCTCCTCTAGGAGGGCGACTGTGAGCTCAGTGGGACAGCGAGCAAGGAAGTGGTCTCGAACTGAGCGGAGGGTGTCAGAGAGACGGGTGACTATGAAGTGGAGTGTCCAGTACAGTGGAGGGGGGTTCTTAGCGCAGAACTCGGTGGGAAGGGCGGCACGCAGGCGAGCATCACTAGTGCGAAGGTGGGTGATAAGATCGGCGACTGTAGTAAAGGTGGACAGATCGGGGAACAGGTACGGCAGCATGAGGCGGCTAAGCTCGGCTGTGGCAGGCGAGGAGTAGCGAGCAACGACAGCATCGTACAGGGCCTTAGCGGATTTGCAGTCGCCAAAATGCTCGAGCTCAGCTAGCGGCAGGTGACTGCGAATGGCTAGGCGAGCAGCTGCGTCACGAGTCTGCCAGTGGGAACGAACACTAAGCTCGGCTGTGGCAGCAGGAGCAGCGGCAGCACCAGACGCGTAGTCATAGAGGGAGATGTGGTCCGTGCTATTGCTCATAAGATACAACTGCAGGTCGTCGAGCCAGGAAGTGAACTGCACGGGACGGCCCTCAGCATCGAAGGAAAGAACGCGAATAGAGGCCATAGCGCAGGCGTGGGGGCACAGCAGAGCAGCGGCAGCAGCAGAGGGGACGCGCTAGAGCGAAGCTAGCAGCCACAGCAGGAGCAAGCGGCGGTGCACAGGCAGGGAGCAGCAGGCGAGATGCGCGGCGGGCGGGCTGCGAAGCGGGCAGTGGGGCGGGCGGGCGACGCAGCAAGCGGGCAGTGAGGCAGCGGGCGACGCTGCGAAGCAGGTAGCGGGCGGGCGGGCGGCGCTGCGAGCGGGCAGCGAAGCGGGCGGGCCGTGAAGTGGGCAGCGAGCGGGCGGGCGGGCTGCGAAGCGGGCAGCGGGGCGAGCGGGCTGCGAAGCGGGCGGGCCGCGAAGCGGGCAGCGAGCGGGCGGGCGGGCTGCGAAGCGGGCGGGCCGCGAAGCGGGCAGCGAGCGAGCGGGCTGCGAAGCGGGCGGGCCGCGAAGCGGGCAGCGAGCGGGCGGGCGGGCTGCGAAGCGGGCAGCGGGGCGAGCGGGCTGCGAAGCGGGCGGGTCGCGAAGCGGGCAGCGAGCGGGCGGGCGGGCTGCGAAGCGGGCGGGCCGCGAAGCGGGCAGCGAGCGGGCGGGCGGGCTGCGAAGCGAGCGGGCCGCGAAGCGGGCAGCGAGCGAGCGGGCTGCGAAGCGGGCGGGCCGCGAAGCGGGCAGCGAGCGGGCGACACTGCTAGGGGCGCGCGAGGGCGCTAGTGAGGGGCGCGCGAGGGCGCTAGCAAGGGGCGCGCGAGGGCGCTAACGAGGGGCGCGCGAGGGCGCTAACGAGGGTGCGCGCGAGGGCGCTAACGAGGGGCGCGCGAGGGCGCTAACGAGGGCGCACGAGGGCGCTACGAGGCTAGGGCACGGGGTAGCGTGGTAACCGCATGCGAGCGGTGGTGGGCCCTAAAAAAACGGTCGGTAGGTCCTAGGGACCTCCTTCTCTGAATACCATCTCAGAATAACTAGGCAAGAATGGTGTATTGAATGGGAGAAATGGGTACAAGTAGCAAACCCTAGTTGGGGTTGTACCCCATATTGGCTACCCCACTACAGCCTACAAGCATAATACAGTTTAACATGGTGCTCCTTCCGCAAACTGTTTGTATTTTTTCTATCACGCAGCAGGGGCAAACAAATCTATACCCCTTTCAAATGGCAGATAAATTTGAGAGCAACAACCTTAAACTTCTTGCGACCAGGCGTTTATGGCTCTTTATTTAAATTACGAAACATGTAATTTTCAAGAGGAGTATTTTTCCCACATGCAAAATTTCTCCAACGCTGCATTAATTATAAACATTGTTATTTCCGAGGTCCTTTCGGGAATCTTTTTTTAAATCGTTTTGCAAGTTCGCAATCATGCTATAGAAAAAATAGAATTTTACCATTTTTGTACGAGCTACATATATGTATCAAATGGCCCCGAAACTTTGTGGTCCGTGGTATTAAAACAAACGGGGTCCTTCAAATTCGCGACGAGACTTGTTCAAAAAGATAATACTGTGCGTAAAAGCTTTCAAACTTGATAATGTTACTTTTGTCAGGCTCATTTCGGCGGGAACTTCATGTAGTTATCATTCGCGTGATGGGCTGCTAGTGTAGAGTTACCCAATGTGTTAAGCGAGTGACCAAACATGTTAAGCGAGTTACCAAACGCATTAAGCGAGTTATCAAACGCGTCGAAATCGTTACCGTACGCGTTACAGTGCCCCATGTAAGTTACCATTGACATATTTCCCCTTAAAAAAAAAAGCATAAAAGTTCAGTGTTACTAAAAAAAAGTTTGATGCATCAGTGTTCCCTATGAAAAAAGGCTGTTATTATTAAAAGTCTCTAGTATAATTAGAAAATACTAGGAAGCAGCCTTCTATCAATCTATCTCTCTAATCTAATCTAAACCATAGCCTAGCTAGCTAGTTAGCCAGGCAAGGCAAGCATTACTCTGGGAGAGTTTAAAAATCATCATCAAATGAAGAATACTTGTCATCACTTCCCTTAGCCTGTAGTTCTTCCCACTCCTCCTCCCCAATGTTATCGGGAGTGGAGTGTTGGCCTCGCTTGGGCAATGCCAACGTCTTGGTCGAATGTACGGGAGAAGCAGCCGACCGTTTACAGTGGGAGAGCTGCTCGACATGCTTCGTCGAGCTGCAGGAGACCGCCGTGGTGTTGCTGTAAACCAGGGAGGCCGCAAGACCCGCTACGTGTGGGTGAGGCCGGTCGTCAGGAAGTCCGACGTGCTGGGGGAGTTCGAGCAGTGGCTGGTGACGGTTGAGCGGCAGACGAAAAAGTCGGTGTTGATGCTGCATTCTGACCGAGGAGGGGAGTTCCTCGGGAAGGACGTCACCGCTCTTGTGAATGGCAAGGGGATCCTCCACGACCTTACTTGCCCGTACACTCCGCAGCAGAACGGCATGGCGGAGAGGGAGATGCGGACGGTGGTGGAGTCGGTGCGGACGATGCCGCACATGGGCGTGCAGCACCACTGGTGGCACCTCGCTCTGCGGCAGGCCGTCTGGATTCGCAACTGCCTGGAGCGGTCGGCGACGCCGGGGACGACGCCGTACCAGCTGCTCACCGGGCAGAAGCCCGACTTGTCACTGGCGCGTGTGTGGGGCTGCATGGCGCAGTTTCTGGTCCCCGAGCAGCCGCGTGGTGGGAAGTTGAAGCCGAAGGCCAAGTGGGGTCTTCACCTCGGTGTGTCTGAGGCGAGCAAGGGGAGCTCCTCGACATTGCCGCCAACCGGGTGGTCATCACGTCGGATGTGGTGTTCTACGAGGACATGTCGCTGGAGGTGTGGAAGTCGGAGCACGGGCCGGTGTTAGGACGGACGGCGGCGACACCGGGTCGCTGCCTCTTCTCGCCGAGGTCGGAGAGCCTGCTGATGAGGACGCCGAGCACGTCCACCCTTCCTCCCCCTCTCCTACACCTCCCCTCGTCGCCGACCAGAGTGCGCTGACTCCGGCATCGGCCGCCGGCGATGAGGGGAGCAGTGGAGCGTCGCCTGCGGCGCCGACCAAGGGCATCGTTGGTGGCCGACGTGACGCCCCGCAAGTCAGCTTGGAAGTGAAGTCGACGGAGGGGCAGCCGGGGAGGCAGCAGGCTGAGCAGCAGCAGTCGACAGGGGAGCAGGCAGCAGCGCGGCCGACCAAGGAGCAGTCGGCGACCTGGCAGTCGGCAGGGGAGCTGACCACAGGGGAGAAGTCGGTCGGAACGCCGACCGACGTGCAGCAGGATGCCGTAGACAGCGACGACAGTGACGACGAAGGGGACGCCGAGGAGGTCCAGCCGGGACCACGGCATACAGGCCGACTTCGGAGGCCGACGGACTTCTTCGTCCCCGCTGCCTTCACCACGGTGTACGACGTGGAGGATGACGACGACGTGCTGTACGACGAAGCCGACGAGGATGAGGAGTTCCCGAAGCTCGACCCCGACATGCTGGCCGACCCCGAGCATCGTTGGGACATCTAGACGATGTCGGTGAAGGAGGCGTTGGCGATCTGGAAGGGCCCGGCGGTGAAGGCCGCCATGGAGGAGGAGATCCGCAGCCTCATCGGCCGTGGGAGCTGGTCAAACGCCCGCCGGGAGTGAACGTCATGAAGAACAGGTGGGTGCTGACGACGAAGTACCACATCGACGACACCGTCGAGCATGAGAAGGCAAGGCTTGTCGTGAAGGGCTTCACGCAGGTGTACGGCGCCGACTACGACGAGACGTTCGCGCCGGAGGGCAGCTACGTGACGCTGAGGATCTTCCTCAGCATCGTCGCCGTCCTCAATCTCAACCTGATGCAGCTCGACATGAAGAACGCCTTCCTGCAGAGCAAGCTCGACCGGGTGGTCTACATGTCCCAGCCGGACTACTTCAACAACGGGAACGGCCGGGTGTGCAAGCTGCTGAAGAGCCTGTACGGGCTGAAGCAGTTGCCGCTGCTGTGGTAATTGGCGCTCAACGACGTGCTGGTCGGCGCCGGATGGAAGAAGAGCCAGGTCGACGAAGCCCTAAACTTCAAGGTCGGGGACGACGGGATGGCCTGCAGGGTGTTGGTCTACGTCGACGACCTACTCACCGCCAGCAGCAGCGCCGCGATGTTGGAGTGGCTGAAGGAGCTGCTGGAAGCCGCGTTTGAGCTGCGCGAGATCTCGCCGGTGCAGAAGTACCTTGTTGGGTGCAAATGCACATTGCACGACATCCTGCCGTCTGTTTGTACGAGTATGCGTGTGCGAATGCATTTGCGTGTGAATGGTGTGTTCGTGTGTTTGTTTGCTTTCGCATTTTTTGCTTGATGCATTTGCAGGTACTCGCGCAATGTGCGCTTCGGCACAACATTGTACGCGCTATGAACAGTGCAAGCAGAAAGGACGAGCTCGCAAAGGAACCCAAGATGGAAGCTTTGCAGTTCGGTTGAGTTGATTGCGCAGATTCAGTTCTATCCAACTCGAAATTGTACTGTTTTGTTTGGTTAACTATAGTGTAGCAGAGAAGGCACTATAGGGGTACAATTTAGGTGAAGGTTGGATGTTGTTTGTCTGTATCTGCATGCTACAAGGCCAGGGGAAACCAGCGGAACCAGCATTTGGCTGGTTGGGCAAAGACAAAACAGGTTCTGTTTTTAGAACATGAACCTGGTTGTTGTTTTCCCAGGTTGGAAAAACAGAACCAGAGGTTGTTTACCAACCTACCACCTGCTATTTTGTCCAGCCAGGTTGGTTCTGTTGCTTGGAATTATTTGGGATCATCCCTGGTTGTTCCCAGGTTGATTCCCAAGGTCCTTGCTAGCTAGAACTTTTGAATCCTTCTCTGTTTGTACCTGAATATAGTCAATTGATTCAAGCGAATTCCTTCATCGCTGGAATTTCGTTTCTGCGCTATTCGACGGCGGAATGCTACCCGAGTCAACGTTAGTATGCTAGCACTCCAACGCTAGGCAAACGCTGTCCGAGCCATAACTTAGTAATGGCAGAACTTTTCGCGAGGCAACTTGGCTCATTTTAAAGCTCTTGGAGCGAGCTTCGATATAGCGAATTCTCAGCTTAATCCGATCGACGGTCTGCACGGCACGCTGCGCGACGTTCAAGGTGCTCTTGCTGTTTTGACTAAGTCCTTCTTGATCCCTCTCTCTACAAACTCGGACCCGAGGATAGGGGCTGGTCTTGTACCAGGCACCCAGGGACCCTTGGAGGTGACCCCAAGGAGAGGTTTTAAGTTTGATTAAGTCCTAATAGCTTGAGTTTATTAGGCCCTTACACCAACAAGCTGGTATCAGAGCTGCGTTATAGTGATCCTCGTTATAGGTAGCTATGGCGGGTAACACCTCAGCGGGAGCTGGTGAATCTTCAGCCCAAGATCGTAGCGGCAGCCAAGATTCTGGTCTTTCAGCGCCAAGGGGAGCGCGAACAAACCAGGGCTCGCTTGTCAAGGAGGTGCTGAAGAATTTCACCGTCGAGAAGTTCAATGGTGAGGGCTATGATGATTGGGCCTGGAAAATGCAATTATATTTCCGTCAGATCGGTTTGCTGAAACTAATGATTGGGGAGGAGCCTAGACCGAGTGACCCCACGCTGCAGGAAGATTGGGACGAGCGCTCCTCGGCTGGCTACTATTTGATGTCGCAGAGTTTGGAGCTGAACCAGCGTCACCACGTCATGCACCTGCTGCCGGAGGTTGAATGCGGTCCGAAGGCGTGGACCGTGTTGAAGGAGCTGCACGCCCCGACCTCCGTTGTCGCAACGTTGATGCTGGAGATGGAGCTGTCCGCGTTGCGCCTGAGCGAGGGAGAGCCGGTGCAACCAGTCCTGGACAAGATGCGCGACCTCTACGCGAAGTTGGCGACCGCGGGAATCACCTACCCGGAGCAGACCAAGTGCTTGAAGATGCTCTCGCTGCTGCCGGAATCGTGGCTTCAATTTACGAGCGGATTGAGCCTGCCGCAGAACCAGAGCTTGTGGACGCTCGAGTGGGTGCGGACGAAGATTCTGGAGGAGGACTTCCGTCGCCGCCAACTGAGGGGTGGAGACGACGGCAGCAGCGGCTACGGGATGCAAGGGAGCCGACGTGGCAGTGGCTTCGGTGGTGCTGGACGCGGTGCAAAGAAAGACGACGACTCCAACGACCAACAAGGAGGTACCGGTTGGGGTCGCGGTGCGAAATCTGGACGTGGGGGCAAGTCGGGTGCTGGTGGCAAAATGAAAGGGAGTTGCTGGTATTGTGAGAAGGAAGGGCACCCCTGGTTTTTGTGCTATAAGAAACCCGATGGATGGACCCCCCAGAATCGTCACCAGGATGGCGGCGCGCGGAGGAACCAGAAAAACGGCGCCAACATGGTCGCTGATTCGTCCGACAACAACCCGAAGGGCAACGGCGGTGCGGAGAAGAAGAAGGAGCGCACCGCGGGCCAATTCTTCCATGTGGGAGACAAGGGGGAGCAAGGAGACGCCTCTGCCAAAGTTGGAGCAGAGCTGCACCCCCTAGACTATTGGGTGTTGGACACAGGCGCTGCTTGGACGATGACGCCGCGCAAGGACCTGCTGGACGAAGTACGAGCTGCACCGATCAATGAAGTGTGCTCCGCCTCTGGACACATGTTGAAGGTGGCTGGTGCGGGACGAGCTGCGTTTAAGGGAGCGGATGGCAAGCCGGTGGTGCTGCACGACGTTCTCTTCGTCCCCGACCTGAAGGCCAACCTTATCTCCCTCCGTAAGCTTGGCAAGGCTGGGGTGAACACCAACACGGATGGGGCACGCACTTATAAGGGGAAGCTGGGCAATCGGGTGCTTTGGGATCTGCACGAGAGCAAGGACGTGTACAGATCTATGTGGCAGCTGCCGGCCCTGGCGTGGCATGGTGGGGGGCAGGCTGGAGAGGGGTCTGCATCCCAGGGGGAGTGCAATGCCGTTGGAGGGGTTGGTGTGAAAGTGTCGGCCAGATCTGGGGAGACAGATTGGGCAACGGCACACCGGCGCTTAGGGCATGTGGCAATGCCTTTGCTGAAGCAGCTGGAGAAGGATGGAGCCGTTAAGGGTCTGAAGCTGAACGGACAGCCACCCGATGACAACTGTGAAATCTGTTTGCTTTCAAAGTTCACCCGTTTCCCTTTCCATAGTGCGGCTGGCAGGAGCAAGAAGCCTTTGGAGCTGGTCCACATGGACTTGGTGGGGCCGCTGCCGGTGCAAGGGCACAAGGGGGAGCGGTATTTTCTTACAATTGTGGATGACTGGAGCAGGCTGATGTGGGCGTATCCGCTGAAGCAGAAGGACCACGCCGCCTCCACGATACGGGACGATTGGCTGCCATTCGTGGAGAAGCAGGCGGAGTGTGTAGTGAAGCGGATTAGGACAGACCGGGGTGGTGAGTTCCTTGGAGCTGAAATGACGGCCTGGCTCAAGAAGCAGGGCATCCAGAGAGAGCTGACCACGGCTTATACCCCACAGTCCAATGGTGTAGCAGAACGGGCAAACCGGACCATTCTGGAGACAGCTAGGGCGCTGCTCATAGAATCTGGGCTGAGCAATTCTATGTGGCCTCATGCTGTCCGGCACGCCACTGTCGCTAGGAACAGGGTGCTCACCAAGGTTGGGGATGACTCGTGGGTGCCTTTGGAGAGGTGGTTTGGGAGGAAGCCGCCGGTGGACATGCTGAGGGTGTTCGGTTGCATGGCAGTCGCCCACGTCCCCAAGACCTACCGCAGTAAGTTGGGGGCGAGTGCAATCTGGTGTGTGCATTTGGGGCTGGCTGCTGAGAGCAAGGGATGGCTGCTGTGGGAACCATCCAAGGGTGTGTTGTTTGACAGCAGGGATGTGAAATTCATTGAGGGCATGATGTATGGGAGCTGGGAGAAACAGCCGGAGGCAAGGGTGTCCCAGCAGATGGAGCAGATCACCATGCAGCTGGACCTGACTCCTAGTGTGTGGGAGGAGGGAGAGGAGGCAGCTGCTGGAAATGGTGATGGAGAGAAGGTACAGGAGGCATCTGCTGGTGGAGAAAATGGTGTGGAAACTGGCGGCAGCACTAGTGGAGCTGCTGGACCCGAGGGAGGAGAGAAGCAGCAGGGAAAAACTAAGAAGCCGAAGGGTGTCGTTATGAAGGGATGGGAGACACCCGTCTCCAGGCCAGGACGTACCCGTATGGCTACTAAGAAGCTGACTGCAGGAACTGATGCAGCAGAGCAGCAGCTAGGGACCGAAGAGGCATTGCTGATTCTACCTCATGGCTATGACCCGGATGAGGAGGATGAGCCTGCGTACTGTTTTCTTGCCCCTGCACCAGAGGAACCAGCTAGCATGGAGGAGGCATTAGCTGGACCAGATAGGGACAAGTGGCTGGCTTCTAGGGATGCTGAGTACCAGAGTCTGCTGGAGAATAGGACATGGGATCTGGTGGTGCTGCCTGATGGGAAGAAAGCGATACAATGCAAGTGGGTGCTGAGGATCAAGACCGATGACAAGGGGCAGGTCACCATCTACAAGAGTAGGCTGGTGGCGAAGGGGTTTATGCAGAAGGAGAAGCAGGACTTCAACGAGATCTTTGCTCCCACTGCCAAACCCCCTACCCTCCGTGTCTTGTTGGCAGATGCAGCTGTTAGTGGGAAATTCATCATTCAGATGGATATTTCAACGGCATTCCTGAATGGGATTTTAGAGGAGGATGTGTACATGACGCAGCCGCCTGGGTATGAGGATGGTACGGGCAGGGTGTGCAAGCTCAACAAGTCCATCTACGGCTTGAAGCAGGCGCCACGCTGCTGGTACCAGAAGTTGGCAGCTGTTTTAGAGGAGATGGGATTCAGGACCAGCAGCTGTGATGAGAGCCTCTTTCTCAAGGGCGAGGGGGAGAAGCTGGTGCTGTTTCTGGTCTATGTGGACGACATTCTTCTCTTCAGCAGCAGCATGAAGGAGATCCAGAAAGTTCAGCAGCAACTGATGGAGAAATTCAAGTGCAAGAACCTTGGGGAGGTAAAGTACTACCTCGGGATGCACGTGGAGAGGGATCCTGATCACAGGTGGTTGAAGCTGCACCAGGAGAAGTTCATCAAGGAGCTGGGGGAGAAGTATGGGATTGAGAATGAGCGCAAGGTTGCAACTCCCCTGCCAGCAGAATTCAAGCTTGTGAAGGCTGCAGAGGATGAAGGGGTTGAAGCCGAGGAGCAGCAGCGATTTCAGTCCTTGGTGGGCAGCCTCTTGTACGCAGCAGTTCACACGAGGCCCGATATCTCTATCTCGGTTGGGCAGCTGGCTAGGGTGGTGCAGAATCCATCAGAGGAGCAGGTGGATGCAGCTGAGCGTGTGGTGAAGTACCTGAACTCTCACCCAAGCATTGGAGTTCAATACTCCGCATCTGCACAGGTGAAGCAGAAAGGGGTGGAGGTGCTGAAAGAGAAGGGGGAGAGGCTTGGAGAAGGCAAGCTATTTCTCACTTGCTTTACCGATGCTACGTGGGCTTCTGAGAAGGAGGATTCCTCATCTGTGGGAGGATACATCTGCATAGTTGGGGGAGGACCTGTTAGTTGGAGGTCCAAGAAGCAGACGGAGACGGCACTCTCTTCCGTAGAATCAGAGTACATGGCGATGTTCCATGGGGTGAAGGAGGTGATTTGGCTGAGGAGGCTGTTAGAGGAGATTTGCCAGGAGCAGAATGTTGCTACGCCGCTGTTTTGTGATAGCAAGGGGGCTCTTGGGATGGCCAGAAACGCTGTGCTTCATGGGCTGAACAAGCACATGCGTATCAAGTGGCACTGGCTGCGTAAGGAGGTGAAGAGGGGGACGGTGAATCCGATCTACATCAAGACTCACCAGCAGCCAGCAGACTTTCTCACCAAGAGGCTTGCGGATGAGCCTCATTGGCGTTGTGTGCGCATGAGTGGAATGAGCATGAACTAGCATGGAATGACGGGGATGCAGCCGGCAGGCTGAGGGGGAGTGTGTTGGGTGCAAATGCACATTGCACGACATCCTGCCGTCTGTTTGTACGAGTATGCGTGTGCGAATGCATTTGCGTGTGAATGGTGTGTTCGTGTGTTTGTTTGCTTTCGCATTTTTTGCTTGATGCATTTGCAGGTACTCGCGCAATGTGCGCTTCGGCACAACATTGTACGCGCTATGAACAGTGCAAGCAGAAAGGACGAGCTCGCAAAGGAACCCAAGATGGAAGCTTTGCAGTTCGGTTGAGTTGATTGCGCAGATTCAGTTCTATCCAACTCGAAATTGTACTGTTTTGTTTGGTTAACTATAGTGTAGCAGGGAAGGCACTATAGGGGTACAATTTAGGTGAAGGTTTGGATGTTGTTTGTCTGTATCTGCATGCTACAAGGCCAGGGGAAACCAGCGGAACCAGCATTTGGCTGGTTGGGCAAAGACAAAACAGGTTCTGTTTTTAGAACCTGAACCTGGTTGTTGTTTTCCCAGGTTGGAAAAAACAGAACCAGAGGTTGTTTACCAACCTACCACCTGCTATTTTGTCCAGCCAGGTTGGTTCTGTTGCTTGGAATTATTTGGGATCATCCCTGGTTGTTCCCAGGTTGATTCCCAAGGTCCTTGCTAGCTAGAACTATTTAATCCTTCTCTGTTTGTACCTGAATATAGTCAATTGATTCAAGCGAATTCCTTCCTCGCTGGAATTTCGTTTCTGCGCTATTCGACGGCGGAATGCTACCCGAGTCAACGCTAGTATGCTAGCACTCCAACGCTAGGCAAACGCTGTCCGAGCCATAACTTAGTAATGGCAGAACTTTTCGCGAGGCAACTTGGCTCATTTTAAAGCTCTTGGAGCGAGCTTCGATATAGCGAATTCTCAGCTTAATCCGACCGACAGTCTGCACGGCACGCTGCGCGACGTTCAAGGTGCTCTTGCTGTTTTGACTAAGTCCTTCTTGATCCCTCTCTCTACAAACTCGGACCCGAGGATAGGGGCTGGTCTTGTACCAGGCACCCAGGGACCCTTGGAGGTGACCCCGAGGAGAGGTTTTAAGTTTGATTAAGTCCTAATAGCTTGAGTTTATTAGGCCCTTACACCAACATACCTCGGGCTGGAGATCGTGCGTGACAAGTCGGCGAGGAAGCTGTGGCTGCACCAGCAAGTCTGCGCCGACAAGCTGCGTAGGAGTTTCATCGATGAGGAGCAGGGCGGCCGGACTCGAAAGACGTCGGTCTCCGTCGACGCCTACGCCGAGCTCACCTTCGACGACGACGAGGCGCAGGGGCGCGAGGAGGAGGAGTACCGGCAGAAGGTCGGCTCGCTGCAGTTCGCGGCGACGACGACGAGGCCGGACATCGCCTTCGCCTGCAGCAAGCTGGGGAGCGGCCTCACGGTGATGAGTGACCAGCACTGGCGCGAGGTCGACCGCTGCCTCGCCAACATGCGTGACACCGCCCTGGAGTTCGACGGTGGACTTGAATTGCTGGAGCTGGTCGGCTACGTGGACGCCAACGACGCCGATGACAAGCAGAGCCGGACGAGCACGGGCGGCTACATGTTCGTCTACGGAGGGGCCGTGGTCTCCTGGTCGAGCCAGCGCATCAAGTGCATGACGCTGTCGTCGACCGAGTCGGAGTACGTGCCGGCCGTCGAAGCCGGCAAGGAGGGACACCGCCTTCGCTTCCTTCTTGCAGAGTTCCGGCAGCTGGACGCCAGGAAGCTGACTGTCCTGCGCGTGGACAACAAGTCGGCCATCACGGTCGCCGAAGGCATGGGGTTGATGGGCAACCTCAAGCACATGGAGCAGTGACAGGCCTGGCTGCAGCACATGGTGAAGCGGGGGAAGTTTGCGCTGCAGTACATCCCGACAGCTGAGCAGCCGGCCGACTTTCTAAAGAAGGCGCTGCACTTCCCGGCCTTCCCACCGGTGCTCCGTCGCGGTCGGCCAAGTGCGCCTGGCCGAAGTCGGCGACAACGGCGTCCAGCAGTAGGTGACATGCCCTCTTGCATGGCTGGTGCGGTGACCGGCGTGCTGTGTGTTGTGTGCATGCCGCCGAGCTATTCTTCGAGCAGTGCTGCCGTGTGGGCTGGGGGCCCAAGCGTGAACGCGGCAGGGGAGTGCGCAAGTCCGTCCTCGCTTAGGAGGAGGAAGTAGAGGCTCCCATCTGCGGCGGCGACACGGAAGGGGCCACATAGGTCAATGTGCACGACGTGGAGCCGACTTTGTGGTCGGGTGCGCGGGGGATGCAGCCGACCTGCAGCAGTGGGCACGGGGGCCACTGCAAGGGCGTTGTACTGGTGGGGCGCCTGGTTAGTGGCGCCGAGAAGGTGGACGCCGTCCTGGGCGCCTGGGCGGCGTCCTGGGAGGCTGGACGCCGACCTGGGCGTCTGCTTGGCGTCCTGGGAGGTGGGACGCCGACCTGGGGGAATGCTCGGTGTCCCGGGCGCCTGGGCGTCGACATGGGCGCCTGGACGGCGTCCTGGGCGAGTGGACGCCGACCTGGACGCCAGGACGCCGACCTGGGGACGCCGGGCTTGGCGTGGTCGGCGTCCGAATGGGCGCGGTCGACCGGGATACCCGGGCGACATGCGCAAAGGTCGTCGGGAACGGTTCTGCGAGGACGACCTCGAGGGTGGTATCCCGAGGTCGACGTGGCTGACAGGCGCCGACACGAGCGGGAATGTCTACGCTGGGCACGTGACGGGGAGTTGGACGCCAACCAGCCGCGTACACTTGCGAAGCAGGTGCACCGTTGTCCTGCGCGTGCAACGCTGTGCAGCCAACTTGCTGCAGCGTTGGCACACCGTGGACATGCAACGTTGGCGCGCCGCATCTCTGCAGCGCCGGAGCGGTGCGAACATTGCTGCGCTGGATCGCGGTCGACCGTGCTTCGCTGGAGGTCGACCAGCAGCGCACTAGCTCTAATGTAGTGATGCATGCCAATGTTGTTGCAATCATTCTGGATCATTGTTGTCAACTTCCTCTGGTGAAACTCTTGCCAATTTGCCCCGTGAACTAGCAAGCAGTGTGTGCACTAGGAAAACGACTAAGGACTAACGAACGCAGAGATCACACGAGCACCCGTGCCTAGCCTACGGTCTAGCCCCCGTTGCTCAAGTTATCTCCGCACCATATGGGTAAATAATTCACATATTCTTGGTACCAACCATATGTGTAAGTAACGCGCTTACTCTTGGTACCAACCATATTACTACGTAACGAGCTTACAAATGGTTCCAACCATATGGGTAAGTAACAAGCTTACAATGGGCAAATAACTAGCTTTCTATTGGTACCAATTATACGGATAAGTAACGCGCTTATACTTGGTATCAACCATAAGGATAAGTAACACGCTTACCTCTTAATACCAACCATATTTTTGTGTAATGCGCTTACTCTTGGTACCAACCATATGGGTAAGTAACGCGCATATTCTTGGTAACAACTTTTTGTGTAAGAAACGCGCTTTCACCTGGTACCAACCATGTGGATATGTAACACAAATACTCGTGGTACCAACCATATGGGTAAGTAACACGCTTATTCTTGGTACCATCCATATGGGTAAGTAACACGCTTATTATTGGTATCAACCATATGGGTATGTAACGCGCTTACTCGTGGTACCAACCATATGGATAAGTAACGCACTCACTCTTGGTACCAACAAGATGTGTAAGTAACGAGCTTACTCCTCGTACCAACAATATAGGTAAGTAACGCGCTTACTCTTGGAACCATCCATATGGGTAAGTAACGCGCCTGCTCTTGGTACCAACCATATCGGTTAAAAGTGCGCTTAATAATTGGTACCAACCATATGTTTATGTAATGCGCCTCCTCGTGGTACCAACCATGTGGGTAAATAACATGCTTAATCTTATTACCAACCATATGGGTAAATAACGCACTTAGTCTTGGTACCAACCATATGGGTAAGTAACGAACTTACTCTTGGCACCAACCATTTGCGTAAGTAACGCATTTACCCTTGGTACCAACCATATAGGTAAGTAATGCGTTTACCCTCTGTACCAACCATATGGGTACGTAACGTTCATACACTTGGTACCATCCACATAGGTAAGTAACGCACATACTCGTGGTACCAACCAGATGGGTAAGTAACGCGCTTACTCTTGGTACCAACAATATGGGTAAGTAACGCGCTTACTCTTGGTACCATCCACATGGATAAGTAACGCACGTACTCTTGGTACCAACCATATGGGTAAGGAACGCACATTCTCTTAATACCAACCATATGGGTAAGTAACGCGCGTACTCTTGGTACCAACCATATGGGTTAGTAATGCACTTTCTCTTGGTACCAACAGTATGGGTAGGTAACGCACATACTCTTGGTACCAACCATATGGATTAGTAACGCGCTTTCTCATGGTACCAACCACATGAGTAAGTAACGCGCATTCTTTTGGTAGCAACCATATGGCAAGTAACGCGCTTACTCTTGGTACAAAATTTATGGGCAAGTAACGTGCTTACTCTCTGTACCAACCATATGGGTAAGTAAAACGTTTACTTTTGTTATGAACCATATGGGTGAGTAACGCACATATTCCTGGTACCAAGCACATGGGTCAGTAACGCGCACACTTTTGGTACCTACCACATGGATAAGTGACGTGCTTCCTCTTAGTACTAACTATATGGTTAAGGAAAGCACTTACTCTTGGTACCAACAATATAGGTAAGTAACGGACATACTCTTCGTACCAACCATATGGGTAAGTAACGCACTTACTCTTGATACTGACCAAATTGGTAAGTAATGCCCTTGGCGCTTGGTCTTGGTACCAACCATTTGGGAAAGTAACGTGCTTACTCTTGGTACCAGCCATATAGGTAGGTAATGCGCTTAGTTTTGGTACCAACCATATGTGTAAATAACGCACATATTCTTGGTACCAACCAGATGGGTAAGTAACGCACATACTCATAATACCAACCATATGGGTAAGTAACGTGCTTACTCTTGGTACCAACCATATGGGTAACTAACGCGCTTACTCTTGGTACCATCCACATGGGTAAACAACACATTAATTGTTGGTACCAACCATTTGATTAAGTAACGTGTTTACCCTTGGTACCAACCATATGAGTATGTAACGCATTTACTCTTTATAACAACTTTATGAGTACGTAACGCGCTTACTCTTGGTACCATCCACATAGCTAAGAACCGAACATACTCTTGGTACCAACCATATAAGTAGTAACGCCCTTATTCTTGGTAAGTAACGTGCTTACTGGTACTATCCACATGGGCAAGTAACGCACTTACAATAGGTTCCAACCATACGGGTAAGTAACGCGTTTACCCTTGGTACCAACCGTATGGGTAAGTAATGCGCTTACTCTTGGTACCAAAAATATCGGTAAGTAACGCGCTTTCACTTGGCACCATCCACATGGGTAAGTAACGCACTTGGGTAAGTAACCATTTGGGTAAATAACGTGTTTACCCTTGGTAGCAACCCTATGAGTGAACACGCATTCTCTTGGTAGCAACCATATAGGTACGTAACGCGCTTACACCTGGTACAATCCACATAGGTAAGTAACGCGGATACGTTTGGTACCAACCATATGGGTACGTAACGCGGTTACTCTTGGTAACATCCATATGGGTAAGTAGCGCGTTTACCCTTGGTAACAACTTTATGGGTTAGTAACGTGCTTACTCTTTGTACCAACCATATCGGTACGTAACACGGTTACTGTTAGTGCCATCTATATGGCTAAGTATTTTGCTTACCCTTTGTACCAACCATATGGGTAAGTAACGCGTTTACTCTTTGTACCAACCATATGAGTACGTGACGCGCTTACTCTTGGTACCATCCACATAGATAAGTAACGTGCTTAATCTTGGTACTAACCATATGGGATGTAACGCATTTACTCTTGGTACCAACCAGATGTGTAACGTGCGTACTCTTGGTTCCAGCCATATGGGTAAGTATCGCGCTTACTCTTGGTACCAACCATATGGATAAGTAACGCATCTCTCTTGGTACCAACCATATGAGTAAGTAACGCGCTTACTCTTGGTACCAACGATATGGATAAGTAACGCATTTTCCTTTTGTACCAACCAGATTGGAAAGTAACGTACTTACTACCATATGGGTAAGTGACGTGCTTACTCTTGGAACCATCCATATGGGTAAGTAACGGCCTGCTCTTGGTACCAACCATATGCGTTAATAGTGCGCTTAATAATTGGTACCAACCATATGTTTATGTAACGCACCTCCTCATGGTACCAACCATGTGGGTAAATAACATGCCTAATCTGAATACCAACCATATGGGCAAATAACGCGCTTAGTCTTGGTACCAACCATATGGGTAAGTAATGCACTTACTCTTGGTACCAACCATTTGCGTAAGTAACGCGATTATTCTTGGTACCAACCATATGGATCATTAACGCGCTTGCTCATGGTACCTACCACATGTGTAAGTAACGCGCATACTTTTGGTAGCAACCATATGGGCAAATAACGCGCTTACTCTTGGTACAAACTTTATGCGTAAGTAACGTGCTTACTCTTTGTACCAACCACATCGGTAAGTAACACGCTTACTCTTGGTACCAACCATATGGATATGTAACGCGCTTACTCTTTGTACCAACCATATGGGTAAGTAACGTGCTTACTCTTAAAAAAAGGGCTTGCTCTTGGTACCAACCATATATTTATGTAACGCGCTTACTCTTGGTACTAACCATATGGGTACGTAAGCGCTCACTATTAGTACCAACCATATGGGTTAATAACGCGCTTACTCTTGGTTCTAACCATATGGATAAAATAACGCGCTTACTCTTGGTATCAACCATATGTGTTAGTAATGCGCTAACATTTGGTACCAACCATATGGGTATGAAATACATTTACTCTTGGTACCAACAATATAGGTAAGTAACGCACTTCCTCTTCGTACCACCCATATGCTTAAGTAACGCGCTTATTTCTGGTACCAACCATATGTTCAAGTAACGCGCTTACTTTTGGTACCATCCATATGGGTATGTAGCGCACTTACTATTGGTCCCAAACATATGGGTAAGTAACGCGCTTACTCTTTGTACCAACTATATGAGTACGTCGTGCGGAGATAACTCTAGCAACGGGAGCTTGAGTACGGGGAAGGCACGTTTGTGTGAGTGATCTCTGCATTTGTTCCTTAGTCGTTTCCTTGTGCGCACAATACTTTCTAGTTCACGGGGAGAATTGGCCAGAGTTCCACTAGGAAAACATCACAATGAAAGTTCAGAATGATAGCAACAACATTGGCATGCATCACTACATCAGGGCTAGCTAGTGGTCGACCTCCAGCGCAGTACGGTCGACCGCGTTCCAACGCACCAAAGCTCGCACCGCTCCAGCGCAGCAGAGATGCGGTGCACCAACGTTGCAAGTCCACGGTGTGCCAACGCTGCAGCAAGTCGGCTGCACAACGTTGCACCCGCAGGACAACGGTGCACCTGCTTCGCAGGTGTGCGCGGCTGGTTGGCGTCCACCTCCTCGTCACGTGTCCAGCGCAGACATTCCCGCCCGTAACGGCGCCCATCAGCCACGTCGACCTCGGGATACCACCCCCGAGGTCGGCCTCGCAGAAACTACCCCCGGCGACCGTCGCACACGTCGCCCGAGTATCCCGTGTCAACGGGAGTTGGGTGTTGGCCCCGTCCTCGCTTGGGCGGAGCCGACTTTGTGGTCGGATGTAGGGGTGCAGCCGACCTGCAGCAGTGGACGGGCTGGTCGACGAGGTTGGTCGATCTGCACGGGAGCCACTGCATGGGCGCCGACTTCGGGAGGGCGCCAACTTCGGGTGGTCGACCTGGTAAGTCGACCAACCCTTCTGGTCGACCCGGGACGTCGACCAGCCCTTCTGGTTGACCAGGAGTGACGTCGACTTGGAGCTGGTCGACCAGGGGATAGTGGTCGACCTGGGAGGTCGACCGGAAGTGGTCGTCGACCTGGGTGGTCGACGGGCACGCACTGGAGCCTCTGGTCGACCTGGTTGCCCGGTCGACCAGGTTACCTAGGTGACGAGGTGCTGCGAAGGCTTGCGATGGTCGCCCAGGTGGTTTTGGCGAGGACGATCTCGGTGATGGTATCCCGAGGTCGACGTGGTGCATCAGTAGCAGTCGTCAGCACAAGGTTGATGTGGTGTGTGTGTTGGGCAGGTGACGAGGCACTGCACGCCAATCGTCTGCGAGCACCTGCGAAGTAGGTGCGCTGCTGTCCTGCGGGAGCAACGTTGGCGCGCCGTCAACCTGCGACGTTGGCACGCCGTCGACCTGCAGTGTTGGCAAGCCGCGACTCTGCGCTGCTGGAGCGCGGTCGACCAAGTCGTGCTGGCGTGCGGTCGACCGTGCTGCGCTGGCAGTCGACCTGCTTGCATGCTAGCTATGATGTAGTCTTGCCTTGCCAACTGCTTTGTATCATTGTTGTCAACTTTCTCTGATGAAACTCTTGCCAAATTGCCCTGTGAACTAGCAAGCAGTGTGTGCACTAGGAAAACGACTAAGGACCAACGAACGCAGAGATCACACGAGAACCCGTGCCTAGCCTGTAGTCTAGCTCCCGTTGCTATAGTTCTCTCCGCATCCCGGTCGACCGGGCAACCCCGCCTGGTCGTCCAGCCCAATCGGACGCCGGCTACATAAATCCCGGCGTCCCTAGGTCGGTGTCTTGGCGTCCAGGTCGGCGTCTACTCGCCCAGGACGCCGTCCAGATGCCTAAGTCGGCGTCCAGGCGCCTGGGACGCCGAGCAGACCCCCAGGTCGGCGTCCCACCTCCCAGGACGCCAAGCAGAGGCTCCAGTTGGTGCCCAGGCGCCCAGGGACGCCGAGCAGACGCCCAGAACGGCGTCCAGGCGCCCAAGACGCCGAGCAGACGCCCAGAACGGCGTCCAGGCGCCCAGGACGCCGAGTAGACGCCCATGACGCCGTCCAGACGCCAAGGACGGGGTCCACCTGCTCAGCGCCCTCCAGCCAAGCGCCCCCCAACACAACACCCTTGCAGTGGCTCCCGTGCTCACTGCTGCAGGTCGGCTGCATCTCCCCCGTACACCCGACCACGAAGTCGGCTCCGCCCAAGCGAGGACGGGGCCGAATACAACTCCCGTTGACACTCCCCTGCCGCGTTCACGCTTGGGCCCCCTAGCCCACACGGCAGAACCACTCGGAGAATAGCTCGGCGGCGTGCACACAACACACAGCACGCCGGTCACCGCACCAACCATGCAAGAGGGCATGGCACCTACTGCTGCACATCGTTGTCGCCGTCGCCGACTTCGGCCAGGCGCACTTGGCCGACCGCGACGGAGCACCGGTTAAAGGCCGGGTAGTGCAGCGCCTTCGTCCGGAAGTCGGCTGGCTGCTCAGTGGTCGGGATGTAGCTCAACGCGAACTTCCCGCGCCTCACCATGTGCTGCAGCCAGGCGTGTTGTCGCTCCATGTGCTTGAGGTTGCCCGTCAACCCCATGTCCTCGGCGACTGTGATGGCCGACTTGTTGTCCACCCGAAGGACAGTCGGCTTCCCGGCGTCCAGCTGCCGGAACTCTGCCAGGAGGAAGCGAGGTGGGCGTCCTTCCTTCCCGGCGTCCACGGCCGCCACGTACTCTGACTCAATCGACGACAGCGTCGCGCACTTGATGCGCTGGCTTGACCAGGAGACTGCGGCCCCTCCGTAGACGAACACGTAGCCGCCCGTGCTCGTCCGGTTCTGCTTGTCGCCTGCGTCGTCGGCGTCAACAAAGCCGACCAGCTCCAGCGTCTCCGGACCACCGCCGAACTCCAGGGCGTTGTCGCGCGTGTTGGCGAGGTAGGCGAGGCAGCGGTCGACCTCGCGCCAGTGCTGGTCGCTCCTCACCGTGAGGCCGCTCCCGAGCTTGCTGCAGGCGAAGGCGATGTCTGGCCTCGTCGTCGTCGCCGCGAACTGCAGGAGCCGACCTTCTGCCGGAACTCCTCCTCCTGGCGCTCCTGAGCCTCCTCGTCGTCGAAGGCAGGCGTCGACTGAGACCGGCGTCTTCGGCGTGCGCCCGGTCTGCTCCTCGTTGATGAAGCGCCTATGCAGCTTGTCGGCATAGCCCTGCTGGTGCAGCCACAGCTTCCTCGCCGACCTGTCGCGCACGATTTCCAGGCTCAGGTACTTCTGCACCCGCGAGATCTCGCGCAGCTCGAAGGCGACCTCCAGCAGCTTCTTCAGCTCCCTCAGAATCGCGGTGCTGCTGCTGGCGGCGAGCAGGTCGTCGACGTAGACCAGCACCCAGCATGCCACCTTCTCGGCGCCGACCTTGAAGTACAGCGCCTCATCGACCTGACTCTTCCTCCACCCGGCGCCAATCAGCACGTCGTTGAGCGCCTTGTACCACAACAGCGGCGACTGCTTCAGCCCGTAGAGGCTCTTCAGCAGCTTACACACCCGGCCGGACCCGTCGTTGTAGTAGTCCGGTTGGTACATGTAGAGCACGCGGTCGAGCTTGCTCTGCAGAAAGGCGTTCTTCAAGTCCAGCTGCATCAAGTTGAGGTCGAGGACGGCGACGATGCTGAGGAAGATCCTCAGCGTGACGTAGCTGCTCACCGGTGCGTACGTCTCGTCGTAGTCGGCGCCATACACCTGTGTGAAGCCTTTCACGACCAGCCTCGCCTTCTCGCGCTCCACGGTGTCGTCGATGCGGTACTTCGTCATCAGCACCCACCGGTTCTTCATGATGTTCACGCCGGGGGGCGCTCAACTAGCTCCTACGTGCCGTTGCCGATCAGACTGCGGATCTCCTCGTCCATGGCGGCGTTCACCGCCGTGCCCTTCCAGCTTGCCAACGCCTCCTTCACCGTCATCGTCGCGATGTCCCAGCGGTGCTCGGGGTCGGCGTGCATGTCGAGGTCGAGCTCCGGAAACTCCTCGTCGTTCTCGGCGTCGTCGTACGCCAGGTCGTCATCGTCATTGTCGTACAACGTGGTGAAGGCGGCCGCCGGGAGGCAGACATGGTAGGTTAGCCGTTCCGGCGGCCTCTGGACTCGTCCTGAACGCTGCAGTTCGGGCTGCTCGGCACTGACCTCCACAACACCGCTGTCAGTAGGCTGCCCGGCGTCTGACTGCTCCCCTTCAGCTTCGCCGGCGTCACTGTCCTCGGCGTCCTGCTGCGCCGTGGTCGGCTCGCCCTGCTGCACCTCGGTCGGCGTCCCGACCAATGTCTCCCCTGCGGTCAGCTCCCCTACCGACTGCCAGGTCGCCGACTGCTCCTGGGTCGGCCGCGCTGCTGCCTGCTCTCCTGTCCGCTGCGCCTGCTCAGCCTGCTGCTGCCCCAGCGTCCCTGCTGTCGACATCGCTTCCAGGCCGACTTGCAAGACGTCACGTCGGCCACCGGCGATGTTCTTGGTCGGCGCCAGAGGCAACGCCCCACTGCTCCCCTCATTGCCGGAGGCCGACGCCGGAGTCAGCCCATGCAGATATACGACGAGGGGAGGGGCAGAAGGGCGTCCAGGCGCCCAGGACGCCGAGCAGATGCCCATGACGCCGTCCAGACGCCAAGGACGGCGTCCACCTGCTTAGCGCCCTCTAGCCAGGCGCCCCCCAACACAACACCCTTGCAGTGGCCCCCGTGCCCACTGCTGCAGGTCGAGAGCATCTCCCCCGTACACCCGACCACGAAGTCGGCTCCGCCCAAGCAAGGACGGGGCCGAATACAACTCCCGTTGACACGTCGAGCACTTACTCTTGGTATCATCCACATAGGTAAGTAACGTGCCTACTCTTGGTACTAATCATATGGGTAAGTAACGCGCTTACACTTAGTACCCACCATATGGTATGTAACGCACTTACTTTTGGTACCAACCATATGGGTAAGTAACGCGCTTACTCTTGGTACCAACCATATGGGTAAGTAACGCGCTTACTCGTTGTACCAACCATATGGATATGTAACGCGCTTACTATTGGTACCAACCATATGGGTAAGTAACACGCGTACTCTTAGTACCAACTATATGGGTAAGTAACGCGCTTACTATTGGTACCAACCATATGGGTAAATAACGCGCTTACTTCTTGTTACCAACCATATGGGTAAGTAACTCGCTTATGCTATATGCAAAAATAACGCGTTTACCCTTGGTACCAACCATATCGGTAAGTAAAGCGCTTCCTCTTTGTACCAACTATATGGGTAAGTAACGCGCTTACTTTTGGTACCACCCTATGAGTAAGTAACGCGAATACTTTTGGTTCCAACCATATGTGTAAGTAACGCGCTTACTTTTGGTACCAATCATATGGGTAAGTAACGCATTTTCTCTTGGTACCAACCAGATGGGGAAGTAACGCGCTTACTATTGGTACCATCCACATCAGTAAGTAACGAACCATATATGGTAAGGAACTCGCTTATTCTTGGTACCCCTCCATGCTAGCTGGTTCCTATGGTGCAGGGGCAAGAAAACAGTAAGCAGGTTCATCTTCCCCATCTGGGTCATAGCCTTGAGGCAAAATCAGCAACGCCTCGTCGTTCCCCGGCTGCTGCTCAGCTACATTAGCTCCTGCAGTCAGCTTCATAGTAGCCATACGGGTGCGCCCTAGCCAAGAGACGAAACCCTTCGGCTTCATCTTAGCTTTCCCCTGCTGCTGCTCTCCTCCCTCGGATACAGCAGCTCCACTAGTGCTACTGCTAGTCTCCACACCATTTTCTCCACCAGCCAGTGCCTCCTGTACCCTCTATCCATCACCATTCTCTGCAGCTGCCTCATCTCCCTCCTCCCACACACTAGGAGTCATGTCCAGCTGCATGGTGATCTGCTCCATCTTCTGGGACACCCTAGCCTCCGGCTGTTTCTCCGAGCTCCTATGCTTCATGCCCTCAACAAACTTCACATCCCTGCTGTCAAACAACACACCCTCGGATGATTCCCACAACAGCCATAACTTGATATCAGCAGCCAGCCCCAAATGCACACATAGATTGCACTAGCCCCCAATTTACTTCGATACTCTTTGTACCAACCGTATGGTACGCGCTTACAATAGGAACCATCCATATGGGTAAGTAACGCGCTACTCTTGGTACCAACCATCAGTGTTCGTAACGCACTTACACTTGGTATCAACCACATGGGTAAGTAACGCGCTTACTCTTGGTACCAACCAGATGTGTAAGGAACACGCTTACTCTTCGTACCAACCATATGGGTGCGGAGATAACTACTACAACAGGAGCTAGACTGTGGGCTAGGCACGGATGCTCGTGTGATCTCTGTGTTCATCCACTTAGTCGTTTACTCGTGCTTCCACTACTCGCTGGTTCACAGGGAAACTTGGCTACAGTTTCACTAGCAAAAGTGTGGTACTATGAAGTTGGCAAGACTAGACTACATCAGAGCTAGCATGCAAGCAAGCCTACTGCCAGCGCAGCACGGTGGACCGCGTGCCAGCACGACTTGGTCGACCACGCTCAAGCACTGCAGAGTCGCGGCTTGCCAGTGCTCCAAGTCGACGGCGTGCCATTGTCGCAACGTCGCAGGTTGACGGCGTGCCAACGTTGCTTCCGCAGGACAGCAGCGTACCCACTTTGCAGGTGCTCGCAGATGATTGGCATGTAGTGCCTTGTCACCTGCACAGCGCACACATCAAGTCAACTTCGTGCTGACAACTGGCTTTGATCAGCCAGGTCGTCCTCGCCAACATCGCCTGGGCGACCGTCGCGTGCCTTCGCCGAACCTCATCACCAAGGTCACTTGGTCGACCAGGCTATCATGTTGACCAGCTGCTCCTGTGCATGCCCGTCGACCACCCTGGTTGACGACCAATTCTAGTCGACCCCAAAGTCGGCAACCCGAAGTCAGCGTCACCAAGTTGACGCCCTGCTACTCGACGCCCAGCTGCTCGGCATCCGGAATCCCTCTGTCGAGGTCGACGTCGGCCCCTCCGTCGACCACCGTGTTCGGTCGACCACCAAGTCAACCATCAGGCCAGGTTGACCAACCACCGGGTCGACCAGCAGTCCTGTCAGCCGACCACCCAAGTCGGCTGCCCGAAGTTGGCATCACCAAGTCGACGCCCTCCGCAAGTCGACTTCCCAGGTCGACCTCCCTGAAGTCGGCGCCATCCTGAAGTTGGCGCCCATGCAGTGGCACCCGTGCAGGTCGACTTCCTCGTCGACCAGCTCGCCCACTCTTGCAGGTCGGCTGCACCCCTACACCTGACCACGAAGTCGGCTCCGCACAAGCGAGGACGGGGCCGACACGGAACTCCCGTTCTCAATGGGTAAGTATTGCGCATTCTTTGGTACCATCCATATGGGTTAGTATCGCGCTCAATTTGGTACCAACCATATGGGTTAGTATAGCGCTTACTCTTGGTGCCACCCATATTGGTAAGTATCGCACTTACTCTAAATACCAACCATATGGGTAAATAACGCACTTACTCTTGGTACCAACCATATGGGTACGTAACGCATTTACTCTTGGTACAAACCATATGGATAAGTAACGCGTTTACTCTTTGTACCAACCATATGGGTAAGTAATGCATTTATTCTTGGTACCATCCACGTGTGTAAGTAACGCATACTCTTAGTACCAACCATATCCGTAAATAACGCGCTTACTTTTGGTACCGACCATATTGGGTACGCAACGCGCTTATTCTTTGTACCAACCATATGGGTACGTAACGTGTTTACTCTTCGTACCAACCATATGGGTACGTGACGCGCTTTCTCTATGTATCATCCCCATAGGTAAGTAACGCGCTTATTCTTGGTACTAACCATATGGGTATGTAACGCGCTTACTCTTGGTACAATCCATATGGGTAATTAACGGCGCTTACCCTTGGTACCAACCACATGTGTCAGTAACGCGCTTACTTTTGGTACCAACCATATGTGTGAGTAACGCACCAACCATATGGATAAGTAATGCATTTTCTTTTGGTACCAACCAGATGGGTAAGTAACCCGCTTCCTCTTGGTACCAACCATATGGGTACGCGCATACTTTTGGTACCAACCATATCGACATGTAAAGAGCATACTCTTGGTGCCAACCATATGGGTAAGTAACGCGTTTATTCTTGGTACCAACCATAGGGGTAATTTACTTTGGTGCCACCGATATTGGTAAGTAAAGCGTTTACTCTTTGTACCAACCATATGGGAAACTAATGCATTAATTCTTGGTACAAACCATATGGGCAAGTAATGCATTTATTCTTGGTACCATCCACTGGTATAAGTAACGCTTTTACTCTTAGTACCAACCATATCCGTAAGTAACGCGCTTACTCTTGGTACCAACCATATTGGAAAGTAACGCGCTTACTCTTGGTACCATCCACATGGGTAAGTAACGCACTTATTTTTGGTAACGCACTTACTCTTGGTACCAACCATGTCGTGTAAGTAACGCGCTTACCCTTGGTACCAATCATATGGGTACGTAACGCGCTCACTCTTGGTACCAACCACATGGGTAAGTAACGCACTTACTCTCAATACCAGCCATATGGGTAAGTAACACGCTTATTCTTGGTATCCACCATATGTGTAAGTGACGTGCTTACTCCTGGACCAACCATATGGGTAAGTAACGCACTTACTCTTGGTATCAACCATATAGGTAAGTAACGCTCTTACCCTTGGTACCAACCATATGGGTAAGTAACGCGCTTACTCTTTGTACCAACCATATGGATACGTAACGCGATTACTCTTGGTACCACCCACATGGGTAAGTAACGCACTAATTTTTGGTACCAACCATATGGGTAAGTAACACACTTACTCTTGGTATCAACTATATAGGTAAATAACGCGCTTACCCTTGGTACCAACCATGTGGGAAAGTAACGCGCTTATCTTTGAACCAACCATATAGGTAAGTAACGCGCTCACTCTTGGTACCACTCACATGGGTAAGTAACGCACTTATTTTTGGTACCAACTATATGGGGAAGTAACGCAGTTACTCTTGGTATCAACCATCTCGGTAAGTAACGCGCTTACCCTTGGTACCAACCATATGGGTAAGTAACGTGTTTACTATTTGTACCAACCATATGGGTACGTAACGAGCTTACTCTCGGTACCAACCATATGGGTAAGTAACGCGCTTACCCTTGGTACCAACCATGTGTGTAAGTAACGCGCATACTCTTTGTACCAACCATATGGGTATGTAACGCACTTACTCTTGGTACCAACCACATGGGTAAGTAACGTGCTTTCTTTTGGTACCAACAATATGTGCAAGTAACACGCTTACACTTGGTACCAATCATATGGGTAATTAACGCATTTACTCTTGGTACAAACCATATGGGTAAGTAACGCGTTTACTCTTTGTACCAACCATATGGTAAGTAATGCATCTATTCTTGGTACCATCCTCTTGTGTAAATAAATAATTTACTCTTGGTACTAACCATATCCGTAAATAACACGCTCACTCTTGGTACCAACCATGAAGGTAAGTAACGTGCTTACTCTTGTTACCAACCATATGGGTAAGTAACGCACTTATCTTTGGTACCAACCATATGGGTAAGCAACGCGTTTACTCTTGGTACCAACCATGTAGGTAAGTAACGCGCCCTTGGTACCAACCATATGGGTAAGTAACGTGCTTACTTATGGTACCATCCACGTGGGTAAGTAACACACATAATTTTTGTACCAACCATATGGGTAAGTATCGCCCTTACTCTTGGTACCAACCATGTAGGTAAGTAACGCGCATACTCTTGGTACCAACCATATGGGTAAGTAGCGCACATATTTTTGGTACCAACCATATGTGTAAGTAACGTGCTTATACTTGGTACCTACCTTATGGGCAAGTAACGTGCTTACTCTTGATACAAACTATATGGGGAAGTAACGCGCTTACTATTGGTACCAACCATATAGGTAAGTTTCGCATTTACTCGTGGTACCAACCTGATGGATAAGTAACGCGCTTACCCTTGGTACCAACCATATGGGTAAGTAACGCGCTTACCCTTGGTACCAACCATATGTGTAAGTAACGTGCTTACACTTGGTACCGACCATATGGGTAGGTAACGCATTTACTCTTTGTACCAACCAGATGGGTAAGTAACGCGCTTACCCTTGATACCAGCCATATGTGTAATTAACGTGCTTTCACTTGGTACCGACCACATGGGTAAGTAACGTATTTACTCTTGGTACCAAACATTCGGGTAAGTAACATGCTTACTCTTGGTCCTAACCATAGAGGTAAGTAACGCGCTTACCCTTGGTGCCAACCATATGTGTAAGTAACGTGCTTACACTTGGTACCGACCACATGGGTAAGTAACGTATTTACTCTTGGTACCAAATATACGGGTAAGTAACGCGCTTACAATTGGTACCTACTATATGCCCAAGTAACGCACTTACTCTCGGTACAACCATATGGGTAAGTAACACGCTTTCACTTAGTACCAACCATATAAGTAAGTAACGCATTTACTCTTGTACCAACCAGAAAGATAAGTAATGCGCTTACTCTTGGTTCCAACCATATGGGTAAGTAACGCGCTTACCCTTGGCACCAACCATATGGGTAAGTAACGCGGTTACACTTGGTACCAAACATATGGGTAAGTAAGACATTTACTCTTGCTACCAACCAGATGGGTAAGTACCACGCTTACTCTTGGTACCAACCATATGGGTAAGTAACGCACTTATTTTTGGTACCAACCATATGGGTAAGTAACGCACTTCCTCTTGGTATCAACCATATCGGTAAGTAATGTGCTTACCCTTGGTACCAACCATATGGGTAAATAACGCGCTTACTCTTGGTACCATCCATATGGGTAAGTAACGCACTTTCTCTTGGTATCACTGATATAGGTAAGTAACGCGCTTACCCTTGGTACCAACCATATGGGTAAGTAACGCGCTTACTCTTTGTACCAACCATATGGGTACGTAACGCGCTTACTCTTTGTACCAACCACGTAGATAAGTAACGCGCTTACTCTTGGTACTAACCATGTGAGTAAGTAACGCGCTTACTCTTTGTACCGACCGTATAGGTACGTGACGCGCTTTCTCTAAGTATCATCCACGTAGGTAAGTAGCGCGCTTAATCTTGGTACTAACCATATGGGTATGTAGCGCGCCTACTCTTGGTACCATCTATATGGGTAAGTAACGCACTTTCTCTTGGTATCACTAATATAGGTAAGTAACGCGCTTACCCTTGGTACCAACCATATGGGTAAGTAACGCGCTTACTCTTTGTACCAACCATATGGGTACGTAACGCGCTTACTCTTTGTACCAACCACGTAGATAAGTAACGCGCTTACTCTTGGTACTAACCATGTGAGTAAGTAACGCGTTTACTCTTTGTACCGACCGTATAGGTACGTGACGCGCTTTCTCTAAGTATCATCCACGTAGGTAAGTAGCGCGCTTAATCTTGGTACTAACCATATGGGTATGTAGCGCGCTTACTCTTGGTACCATCCATATGGGTAAATAACGCGCTTATTCTTGGTACCAACCACATGTGTTAGTAACGCGCATACTTTTGGTACGAACCATATGTGTAAGTAAAGCACCAACCATATGGGTAAGTAATGCATTTTCTCTTGGTACCAACCAGAAGGGTAAGTAACCTGCTACCTTTTGGTACCAACCATATCGGTATGTAACGAGCATACTAATGGTGCCAACCATATGGGTAAGTAACGCGCTTACTGTTGGTGCCACCCATATCGACAAGTAACGCACTTATTTTGGTACCAACATACGGGTACGTAATGCGCTTACTTTTGGTACCAACAATATTGGTATGTAACGCACAATTACCGACCTTAGAGTTCGCTTACAACAACGCCTCGGGGAAAACTCATTTCTTCCTGTCTTACGGACGGGAACCACTCACTCCACAGCAGCCAACCCCACCGGCACACGTCCAATCTGCGCACCACTTCGTCACCACCATGCAACAGCTACGGGAGAAGACTCAGCGGCGTCTCACCACGATGCAGAACTCCTAGAAGCAGTGTGCCGATTGTCGGCGACGAGATAATTTAGTAGCAGTCGGAGATCAGGTACTTCTTGACACACGCAACTTGAACCTGTCTCATCTACCATCCAAACTCCGGCCTCGCTTCTGTGGTCCTTTTCTCGTGGAGGCACAGGTGACACCAATTATATTTCGCTTGCGCTTATTTACTATGTAGAAGCTTCACAATGCTTTCCATGTTCAGCTACTGAAACCTTACAAGGACCCAAACCAACAATTCCAGGAACGGCAGCTACCGCCAGGAAGAGTACGAGATCGAGCGCATTCTCACTCATCGGCGCCATGGCGGCAAAACCCTCGAGTTTCTGATACGCTGGAAAGGATACGACCCCACTGAGGACAGTTGGGTACTAGAAGCTGATATGAGCAATGCACGCCGTGCTCTCAGGCATTATCTTGTCAAGCAGGGTGTATCTCACGCCACCCAACTTTGAGGGGAGGGACGTGTGAGAGTATGACGGCTTATGCCAGCCATGCATGCTTGCTTTTATCTTATTACGCAATTACCAGTTTAGGTTCATTTTATGCATGCATGAATTGCTTAATCTCTTAGGCTAGATGCCTTCCTATATTTTAATATAGTAATAGCACCGAGCTAGGTTGCGTACACCAAATTCTGGGCTATTAAGTTGCCACCGAATTGCCTTTTTACCGAATTCGGGAAGGGTCTGTTCGGGACGCTTCGCGACCCTCGGAACCTTCGCGTAACACCTGGTTACTGCCCCTTGTGTCGAGACTATATATAGCCTCGTGTTGTACCCAGGTGATTCATTCAATTCAAACTCTCATTTCTGAGCTCGTTCCTAGATCCTCACACCCTTGCAGTGGCCCCAGTCAGGTCGATCGCTCTCCTCACACCCGACCACGAAGTCGGCTCCGCCCAAACGAGGACGGGGCCAGACCCAACACCCGTTGACAGTGGATGGTACCAAGAGTATGCACGTTACTTAACTATCTGGTTGGTACAAGCGTAAATGCGTTACTTACTCATATGGTTCGTACAAAGTGTAAGCGCGTTCCTTACACATATAGTTGGAACCAAGAGCATAAGGAGTTACATATCGATATGGTTAGTTCCAAAAGTAAGCGCATTAGGATCCCATATGGTTGGTACACAGAGTAAGCGCGTTACTTACCCATATGGTTGGTACCAAGAGTAGGCGCGTTACTTACGCATCTGGTTGGTACCAAAAATAAATGCATTATTTACCCATATGGTTAATACAAAGAGTAAGCGTGTTACTTACCCACATGGTTAGTATCAAGAGTAAGTGTGTTACTTACCCTTATGATTGGTACAAAGAGTACCCGCGTTAGATACCCATATAGTTGGTACCAAGAGTAAGCGCGTTACTTGCCGATATGGTTGGTACAAAGAGTAAGCGCGTTACTTACCCATGTGGTTGGCACCAAGAGCAAGTACGAATGACATAGGGGCAGCGGTCAGAACCGCGAGACGCCCCACGCCCAGCATACCAGTCATTGAGCTGCTGGGAGGTGAGGGGAGGAAGCTGCTGCTGCTGCTGTGGCTGCTGCTGCTGCTGCTGCTGCTGGCCACCCTTCTGGCCAGATCCACCCCCACTCCCACCTCCACCGCCACTGCCGCTGCCTCCTCCCCCACCACCGCCGCCGCCGCCTCCACCGCCCCCGGTCCTGCCGCCACCCCACCCACCGCCTCCACCCCCACGGCCACCCCCACCACCTCCACCACCCCCGCCGCCTCCACCACCGCTCCCTCCACCGCCACCTCCGCCACCCCTGCCACCCTTGCCGCCCCTGCCACCACCACGCTTCCCACCAGGAGCGGAAGCCGCTGCGACCTTCTCCGCACCGAGGAAGTCGACAGCAGTAGCAACAGAGGCGTAGGAGGGGTCAAGAGGGGAGGGGGAGCACCCCTCAAAGAGGGGAGTGCGGGGAGTGCCACGAGCAGCACCGACAGCGAGGATGTTCTTCTCTGCTGCGACCAGCTGCTGCTCGAAGTCGTCCAGAGTGATAGTTGGAGGATCCTTGGCAAGGAAGTAATCTCTGACAGAGCGAAGAGTGTCAGGGAGGCGGGTGACGAGGATGTAGAGGGTGAAGTACAGCGGGGGGCGGTTCGTGGCGAGGAACTCGTCGGTAAGAGCGGCTCGAAAGCGGGCGTCACTAGCGCGGAGGTGAGTGATAAGGTTGGCAGCAGTGTGAAACGAGGCTAAGTCTGGGAACAGGTAAGGCAGGATGAGACTACCAACAGACGGCATCATACAGCGTCTGAGCAGTCTTAAGCTGGTTGAAATGCGCGCGCTCAGAGATCGGTAGGTGATTGCGAATAACAAGGCGCGCGACTGCATCGCGGAGCTCCCACTGTGCTCGTTCAGGGGCAGGGGCAGTCGCAGCGGGAGTAGGGACAGTGCTGGTCACATAGGCTAGCAGTGACACTCCGTCTGCGACGTCAGTCATAAGGTAAAGGCGCAGGTCACTAAGCCAGGTGTCAAACTCGATGGGGCGGCCGTCAGACTCAAAGGCGAGAACAGTAAGGGTCGCCATGGTTGCGGCGCAGGCAAAAGTAGCAGGCTCAGGCAGCAGGCTCAGGCAGCAGGCTCAGGCAGCAGGCAAAGGCTGCAGGCTCAGGCAGCAGGCTCAGGCAGCAGGCTCAGGCAGCAGGCACAGGTAGCAGGCAAAGGCTGCAGGCTCAGGCAACAGGCAACCGTAGCAGGTAAAGAAACACGCAGATCAGTGACAGGCCGCGCGCAGGCTGGCGGGGCGCGACGAGAGCTGCGCGGGCGGTGCGCGGGCCGCGTGCGGGCCGCGTGCGGGCTGCGCGCGGGCTGCGCGGGCTCAGTGCGGGCCGTACGGGCTCGGCGCGGGCTGCACGGACGGTGCGCAGGGCAGCTGCGGGCCGCGCGGGCGAAGGGCGGGCTGCACAAGCGACCTACGGGGCGCGACGCGGCTGGCAGCAGCTGTGCGCGGTAAAAAAAAGGCGTGCGCGCGCAGCCGAGGCGCGCGCGGGCAGCAGGCTAGGCAGACACGTATGTAAGGCAGGTAGGCAGGCCGTTGGGGAGGTAACTTAGTACATGGTGGGCCCTTAAGCTTAGGTCTAGGAACCTGCTCTAGATGCCATGTCGAGAGAATCAGGCAAGGTTGGATTGACTATCGAGAGTTTGGTACAAGATAACACAACCCTAAAGTGTTATCCCCTATAACATCTACCCCACTACAGCCTACCAATATATATCACACATATATATCATTTGACAGACCCGACCCAACCCAACCGAAAGGCGATTCGAGAAAGCAAAGAATTTCCCGTTGCCTTCTCTGCAAATTCGAAGTAAAGAGAAAGCAAGTGCTCCGCAGGTGGAAGGTGGGCGAGGCAATGTTTGGCGATATTACCGGGTATCTATTTGTAAAACGAGATACAAGCGACATCCGCGCGAGAACCACATATTTCGCAGGCTCGGGTAACCAGCTCCAGCTCGGTTGGGTTGGGTCTGGTCGGCCTGGTTGACCCGACCTGGTCGACCCAGGTCGGGCAGACCCGGTTGGGTTGGGTCGGGTCGACCTGGTCGGGTAGACCCGCGACGCAGCCTTCCTAGAAATTCGGGATCGGGGGCTGGTCGACCCGACCCGTGTGGGTCGCAACACGTCGTAATGAGCGGTCTGTATATTTTGTCTTGTAGTCGCGACTGCTGCTGCAGCATTTCCACCGACTGCCATCCCAAATCCCTGCGTGGCAGCATCGAATTAGCCGACTGCTGCAGTATCTCCAGCTGGCAACAGTTGCAACCCAGAGCCGCTGCCATTCTGTCGCTTGTTGAGAAACGAACTCGTCCCAAAACTTCTTCTGTCGTGACTCCAGATCGTGAAGGTTCGTTGTCGAAGCTGTCGCGGAAATTGCGAGTCGTTTAAAGCGCATCAGCGACGCTCGACGATGTGGGCGAAGCTCCGAAACTGGCTGATCTCGGTCCTGAAAACTCCGTTGAAAATGCAGCACATGTTCTTCTAACGTCAGTACCTCCGGCGATCTTGTCGTGGCTCCCCGAGACATTTGTCGTTATTATCCGAAAGCTCCAGGGCAGAGGCGAAAACAGCTGCTGTTCTTCCCCCCGACCACCGAAATATTTTTATCCAAGTCGAACTTGAACTACCGATTACGTCAGCTACCTCGGCGACGTTGTTGTGACTCGCCGAGAACTTCGGGGCAGAGGCGAAAAAGCTGTCCTTCCTCCCCGCACCTGTTGCGATAAATTTCACCGGTGTTGCGGCTGTGACAAAATGAGGAATGAATGATGCATTGATGTTGGTTGGGGTACATATAGCTAACCCTAAGTTTTGTACCCCCTAAGACAAACCTCACTATAGGCTACAACATTTGACACACCCCCATAGCCTAAGTGAGGGGTGTCTAGCAGAACCAAACGAGTACGGTCACAAGAACAGTCCAAGAGACGAAGCTCAGGGTGGATCACAACGTCACCACACAGTCTGAGCACAAACAACAGTGGCCACAAGGCCAGTCCAAGAAGTAACAGAGGTATATAGAAAGCAAAGTAAACAGTACACTCAAGTCTAAGCAACACGAGAACCAGTGTCAACAAGGCCTAACTGCACACAGCACCTCTGGTGGTCACAAGGCGGAAGCGCCTTGGTGAAGATGTCTGCAGTGTTGGCCTCGGACTCCACAAACTCAAAGCGAGCCTGTCCACGCCTCTGCAACTCTCGCAGAAGAAAGTACCTGACGTGAATGTGCTTCACTCTGCTCTCCAGTCGTGGCTCTCGACAAAGGAGAATAGACGCCTTGTTGTCAGTGAACAAGGTCGGTGCAGAGCTCGGCCGCTCACCAAGGTCGGTGAGCAAGAAGGTCAACCAACGCAGCTCCTGTGCCGCCATGGCACCAGCGTAGATCTCAGCCTCAGCTGTAGAGGTCGAGACCGAAGAGGAGCGCGTGGACCGCCAGGAAACAGCTCCAGAACCCAGGCTGAAACAGTACCCCTGAGTAGACCTGTGAGTCTCAGCGTCGTCAGCGTAAGAGGAGTCACAGTGACCAGTAAGTACGACAGACTGCTGCCCTCCAAGAACTAGCCCCACGTCTGACGTCGTCGCTAAGTACTTCGCCACCCTCACAGCTGCTGTCCAGTGAATAGGACGGTGTCTCCCTGGCGCAACAAAGCGCGCAAGAACGCTGAGAGGGAAGGCGAGGTCCGGGCGAGTACAAGTCATCAGGTACATGAGGCAACCCACAAGCTCAGCGTAGGGACCACTAGGCTCGAACGGCTCGTCAGGAAAGGGTCCAGTGAGTCTGTGGTCAACAGCAAGAGGTGTGCGCTGTACTGTGGAGTGCTGAAGCCCGAACCGCTGAAGGACCTGCTGCACCATGTGCGACTGTGAAAGTGTAATGGTGCGAGCAGCTCTGTCCCTGGTGATCTGCAGGCCAAGGTAGTGGCGCAGCTCACCAAGATCAGTGCAGGTGTGTCTCTTCTGCAGTTCGGACTTCACGTGTGCCAAAGCAACCCTGTCAGGGGTGGCGAAAAAAAGGTCGTCAACGTAGACCAGAACAAAGAAAGGTGTGGGGCCACGACGAACGAACAGCGACGGGTCAGCAGAAGACGGCTGGAACCCAAGGTCAGACAGGGTAGAACGCAGGGTGTCGTGCCACTCACGAGGAGCCTGACGAAGTCCGTAAACCGGTCGCCTCAGCCTCCACTGGGTCCCAGGAGGGAAAGAGCCAGTGAAGGCAGAGGGACGACGCAACCAGACCTCCTCGTGAAGACTGCCCTGAAGGAAAGCAGTAGAGAAGTCGAGAGAGTGTAACTCGTAGTCTCTCTGTGCTGCTACGTGTAGTAACACCCGAAGAGTGGTCATCTTCGGGGTGGGCGCGAAGGTCTGAAAGAAGTCAACTCCTTCGCGCTGACTGAAACCTCTAGCCACGTAGCGCGCCTTGAAGACCGGAGGAGATCCCGGTGGCCGCTTCACCCTGTAGATCCACATGCCGTCGACTACGTTCGCCCCCGGAGGGGGAACCTCATCGACGTAGGTGCCTGTGGATCTGTAGGAGGCCATCTCTGCGTCCATGGCAGCTCTCCACTGAGAGGCCCAAGGCCCTGACACTGCCTCAGCGTAAGTGCGAGGAGTCGGAATGTCAAGGGCGTCGGGGTCACCCTCAGGGGCGAGGAGCATGGCACAGAGATGAGGGGAAGCGGCCGCCAGGAACTCTAGCTCAAACTGCCTGTCCTCTAGGGCGTCACAGCCAAGGGCAGACACACCCCCGACGGCCAGAGGACTGGAAGGAGGAGCAGCCACAAGAGCGGTGGCGAAGTCAAGGCGGCGGGTAGAGGCAAACTCAGTGACTGCGGCAGTAAGAGCGGACACAGAGGACACAGAGGCACGAGGGTGGGTAACAAGAGAGGCGAGAACACGAGAGAGAACAGGACGGTACGTGCGGTAGTAGTCAGTGACAGGAGAAGGAAGCGACACAGTGAGGGCCGACTCAGAAGGAGACGGAAGCACAGACGGAGACGGACGAGGTGGACGAGAACAAAGGAAGGCTGTACGAAGGTCAGTGAAGGGAACAGGAGACGAGGGACGAGCACGAGGGGAGCGACGAGAGGCCCAAGTCTGAGAAGGAGGAGGAGACAACGAAGACTGAGACGAGGGAAAACAGCGGGAGAGGGGTCAGGAGGAGGAAGCGGAGGACCAGAGACGGGAGGAGAGGGGGAGGAGGAAGGAGAGGGAGAGGGGAGACCAAGGGTCCGAAGACCCGAGACAGGAGGAGGAGACGGCAGCTGCTGCTGCTGCGGCTGCTGCGGCTGCTGCTGCTCCAGCGGCTGCTGCCCCTGCTGCTGCTCCTGCTGCTGTCGCTCCTGCTCCTCGAGCCGCTGCAACTCTCTCTCCTCTCTCTCCAACTCCAGCTGCTCCTCACGAGCACGGCGAACACGAGCCTGGAACCTGGTCGGGTAGGGGTGGGGGGAAGGAGTAGTGTCCGGGGCAGCGGCAGCCCCAGAGTCGACCTCCGAAGCACCAAGCACACCACCCCCAGAGGCAGCACCAACAGACTCCGCACCAGCACCCCCAGACTCCGCACGACCAGTACCAGCCCCCGGAAGACAAGAGTCCTCTGCAACCCGCGGCTCAGCTCCAACTCCAGCACCCCCAGAACCAGAGACCTGTACAGGGACAGTCGCAGGACCAACCTCTCGAGAGGGAGCACCTGCAGGAGGCGGCGAGGAAGACTGTGGGGAGGGAGGCTGTACAGGGGGGGCTACCGAAGGGGGAGGGCTAGCCTGAGACACACCAGACGGGGCTGGACCAGGGGGGGGAGGCTGTACCGGGGGAGCAGGCGGGGGAGCGGCGGTCACGAAGAGAGGGGGGGGAGGGACCGGGAGACCTCGACTTGGGTACTTGACGTAGTAGGGGGTGGACTCCTCGAAACGGACGTCACGGGAGTCAAAGAACCGGTGAGAGGGAGGGTGGTAAAAGGTGAAGTCAGAGGAGTCCTCAGGGCAACCAAGGAAGACACAAGGAACGGCGCGAGGCAAGAGCTTGTCCGCGGAGGTGTCGCAGACAAGAGCCAAGCACCCCCAGACACGAAACCTCGACGCGACACCAGGGGACCCTGTCCAAAGACTGGTCGGTGAAGCCTCCGGCCGAGAGACGCGTGGCCAGAGGTTCAGCTGGTGCGCGGCGTACCTGACCGCGTATGGCCACAGGAAATGGGGGGCACGGGCGTGAGTCAAGGAGGTGCGGGCAATCTCCATGACCAGGCCTATGCGACGCTCAGCAACCCCATTCTGCTGTGGGGACTCCGGAAGCGTCCAGGACTGACGAATGCCCTGTTCGCGACAGAATCCAGCGAGAATGCCGGAGCGAAACTCGCCCCCGCGGTCGGAGTGGAGACAGCTGACACGATGACCACGAGTGTCCTGGGTGGTAAGCAACCACCTGATCAGCGTAGAAGTCACCTCAGACTTCCTCGCTAGGGGGAACACTGTGGTGTAGCGGGAGTAGTCGTCAACGACCACCAAAAAGAAACGCTCACGCTCAGGGCCAGGGCGAGGAGAGGGGCCCCAGACGTCCAAGTGCAGCGTCTCAAAAGGCTCAGTGGCCGGACGAAGGGAGGAGGAGTGAGGGGTGGCGCGCAGCCTACCCTCGACGCAAGGACTGCACGGTGGTGCAAGGGACGGCGGCAGCGACGGCAAGACACGCGGGAGACCTAAGACAAGACGCTGACGAGACATGGCGCGAAGACGAGGAGGAGAAGGGTGCCCCAGCCGGTGGTGCCACAAAACGGTGGGGTGGGCAAGCGACCGACAGGAGCACGACGCAGCGACCGGACTAGACGGAGGAACCTGACAAGACACAGCTACCTGGGGGGACGGAGCAACCTGGTGAGACGCGAGGACTCGAACGGGGGGCAAAACGGGGGCCAGGGGTAGGAGGGGCGGCTGTGGCTGCGGCTGCGGCTGCTGCGGCTGCTGCTGCTGCGGCTGCTGCTGCTGCGGCTGCTGCTGCTGCTGCTGCTGCTGCTGCGGCTGCTGCTGCTGCTGCTGCTGCGGCTGCTGCTGCTGCTGCAGTCGCTGCTGAGCGCGCGGGCCAGTGTGAAGAGTGTAGAGACCGGAGCCCGGCTCAGCAGCAAAAGTGGCGAGGGGCTGGTAAGAGTCCCCGTCAACACACACCGCAGTCTCTCCAGAAGGCTCAAACCACACACCCACGTGCTGACTCACGAGGGGTCGCACGCCCACCAAGTTCCGGGAGAACGAGGGGACGTGAAACCCAGTGAGAGACCCAGAAGTAGCAGCCGGACACGGCAAGGTGGTAGTGTGACGCGCGGTGACTGGTCCCGAAGTGGGATCAGCCAGCGCCACAGAAACAGGCGCAGGAAGAGGCGTAAGTGTTGTGCTGTCACGAAAGAAGCAGTGAGAAGCTCCAGAGTCCAGCGTGAACGACAGAGAACCGTCCTCTGAGGTAGCCGCTGGACTAGAGTCTACACAAGAACCTACACTAGCAACAGGCAACTGAGCAAGGCTAGCACCTAAGCTAACAACACCAGAGTAAGCAGAGTCAGAAACACTAGAGTCAACAACAGCATACATAGCATGGGGAGTACCAATGAGATCAACTAACTGCTCAGCAGACATGCCCCACAGAGCGGAGCCGTAGCGCTGAACAAGAGGCAGCCAGTCAGGGGCAGGAGCACCAACCCCGTAGACCAAACGAACCGTGTCAGTGAGCTGAGCAAAGCACTGACCAGGGGGGTGAAACCGGCCACAAGGGTGGCCACGACGAGGGCCTGTCAGAACCTGGTAGGTGCAGGGAGTGTAAGTAGCACCGCGCTGGGTCTGACGCAGCCCCGACCCTGGAGCCAGCTGCTGCCGCTGCTGCTGCTGAGGCTGCTGGGAGGAGAGGGGCTGCTGGTGCTGCAGAAGCTGCTGCTGACGCTGAGCCTGGTACCACGCCGCTGCTCCACCAACCGGGGCAGGAAGTACAGGAGGCGACTGACGAACTCGGGCGTCGCCACCACCAGCAGGCGCAGTGGAGTCACCAGTCACTGCACGAGGCGCCTCTCCAGGCCCTGAACCTCCACCGCCGCCAGGCGCAACGCCACCTCCACTACCTCCGCCTCCACCTCCACTACCACCACCAGAACCGCCTTTCTTGCCACTCCTACCGCGGGACCGCGACGCAGTCGTAACAGCAGCTGCAGTCGCGTCAGTAGCGGCAGTGGCAAGTGAGGCAGTAAAGGTGGGTAACTGCGGGACTGTGCACCCATGGAAGAGTGGGGGGGGCACAGCACCAGAGGCAGCGGCTACCGAGCGAAGGTTGCTCTCGACGTCCTTGAGTGCAGACTCAAGGACCTCGACGGTGAGCTCACTAGGGTGCTTCAGCAGAAGCGCGTCGCGAACGGAGGCAAGGCGGTCAGGGAGGCTAGTGGCGATGAAATAGATAGTAATCGCCATAGGGGGAGGAAGCAGTGCAAGCTGTGCCTCAGTGCAAGCAGCGCGGTAACTAGCGTCGAGCGAGCGGAGGTGAGCGATCAAGTCAGCAGAGCGCTCAAAAGACGCTAGGTCAGGAAACAGGAACGGGAGGAACAGGCGGCCAAGAGAGACAGCAGCGGGAGTAGAGTAGCGGGCCTTAATCGCAGTGAGGTACGCAGCAGCGGTGCGAACCTGAGTGAAGTGAACCTCCTCAGACTCAGGGAGGAGGCTGCTGAGCGCGATGCAGGCCGCAGCGTCACGTGACGTCCAAGCCGTCTGGTCAGCTCGCTGAGTGGCAAAGCGGGCTCTAGCGGCGTCGTCAGGGGCAGGTCCTAAAGGCGTAGGGTCGGGGGGCGCAGGTAGGGCACCAGTAGCGTGCGCCCAGAGGGTCTCGCCTGCCTGGACCTGACTCTCTAACAGGCGGCGAGCGCGAAGAAGCCAGACTGGGAAATCGAGCGGGCGACCGTCAGCATCGAAACGAAGGACGCGAGGGGTCGCCATAGTGTGCAAACGGAATTGGCAGGGAAAGCAGGGCGCAGCGGCAAGGGAGAACGGGCAGGAAGAGCGGGCAAGAGCGGGCGGGTAGGTCAGGTGTGGCGGGCGCGCGGGTAGGGCAAAGGCGCCGGGCCTGGGCGACGGGCTAGGGCGCGAGCCAGGGCGACGGGCTAGGGCGCGAGCTGGGGAGACGGGCTGGGGCGCGGGCCAGGGCGACGGATCGACGGGCAGCAGGGGGAAACGCGGGTCGACAGGCAGCGGGGGGAAGCGCGGGTCGACGGGCATCGGGGGGAAGCGCGGGTCGACGGGGCGGGGGGAAGCGCGGGTCGACGGGCAACGGGGGGAAGCGCGGGTCGACGGGCAGCGGGGGGAAGCGCGGGTCGACGGGCAGCGGGGGGAAGCGCGGGTCGACGGGCAGGGGGGAAGCGCGGGTCGACGGGCAGCGGGGGGAAGCGCGGGTCGACGGGCAGCGGGGGGAAGCGCGGGTCGACGGGCAGCGGGGGGAAGCGCGGGTCGACGGGCAGCGGGGGGAAGCGCGGGTCGACGGGCAGCGGGGGGAAGCGCGGGTCGACGGGCAGCGGGGGGAAGCGCGGTTCGACGGGCAGGGGGGGGGGGGGGGGGGGGGGGAAGCGCGGTTCGACGGCAGCGGTACGCTAGATCGGGCTACGCTAGATCGGGAGGAAGAACGAGCGGTAACGAACGAACGGGACTAGATCGGGCCGGCACTAGGCTCGGGCAAGACGGGCGAAACGAGAGCTAGGATCAGGCTCGGGTGGTACGATCGGAGAACGGAGAAACGGGATCCCACAGGATCCTAACCTAACTGATACCATGTCAGAATGAGGAATGAATGATGCATTGATGTTGGTTGGGGTACATATAGCTAACCCTAAGTTTTGTACCCCCTAAGACAAACCTCACTATAGGCTACAACATTTGACAGTGCGCCACTAGGGGTCAAAGACGGGCCTGCTACTCCACGTGGAGCAACTCGCGCACGAAGCAACCGGTTCAAGTCATTCGCACGTTTACGCTTCAGCCCTTCTAGTATCCATGCGTTCGCACTCTCGGTGGTAGATGAACTCTTTCTACACACCGCTTTGTGATTAATCAACCCCTGGCCAGTAGTGCAAAGGAATCCACAGCCACATGTTAAGTCCATGACTAATAAAAGGTACACTGGGATGTGGGGCACCGTGTGATGCAAGCAAATTGTGAGAAATCTAAAGCTAACTGCTATTTTCAAGTAACACCCCAAGTCTAATATACATGCAATAACTTCAGCATCCTCTTCTGGACCTGCACACAGTCAGCAGCCATGTCAAACGGTTATGACTGGGAAGTGCAAGTGGGCGCAAATACACGGGAAATCCTAAAATCCTAAAATTGTTGGGAAAAAAATACCAACAACATGGGCCCCTCAAGCCGCGGCACTTTCGCGCACTCTACACCGCGTCGGCAAGCCGCGCATATGCTGATGTGTTGACGGAGTTGCTAAATCGTTTGGGGGGGGGGGGGGGGGGGGGGGGGGGGGGGGGGGGGGGGGGGGAGGGGGCGTAAAACGAAGCTACTTTGAAAAAAACGCGTTTCTGTCGCGCCCGAGTTCTACCTAGTTAGATGCGAGCCGCGCATCGCATGGATCGGGAGGCGGCATTTAATTAAAAAAAAAAAACGGGCGGTTTAGACTAAAAACAGGCGTTCCCAGGGGGACGGCGGGATCAACGGTGGCGCCATGGTGGGTAAGTTATGCCTGCTCTAATAGTTGTTACTGCTCTGATTATGACGGGGGAAAGGGAGGGGTTGGAGGCGAAGGGCTACATGGTCCTTACAAGTGGTTATCGAGATGGTTGTACCGCCATCTATCGCGCAAAACCACTCTAAATCAACCCTTAACCCTCCAACCCTAACCTGCCACAGTGACGTTGCAAAATGTTACGTGCGGTTTTCACACGTAGAATGGTTTGCGACCCGGTCGAATTATTGTCCTACAGTAACACTCGCGGGTCGAAAACGAGCCGTCAATACAGGTTCGCGACTTGGTTTTCGTGAGTTTGCGTCGCTAACGCTAAGCGCCCTGGTAACCACTCGCGTACGCTCTATCGTTTTTCCATGTACGTTGTGAACATATGATTGCAAACATGTGCTTACAAGTTGATTTTGATTTTCTTGTGTATCTACGAATTCACTTGCAAATTTCCATTTTTACAACCATAAAAAGGGATTCAATTTATGTCGTCCATAAAAATTTAATTTGAGCACACAAACTGTTGCGAAGGAAACCTACAAATAGAGACTGTTATGAGTTGTACTAAGAAGAGTGCGCGGAAGACTTTATAAAAAGGATGAGAACTACAGAATGTCGAGAATGATAAAGAAGCAAGCATTTATAGGTTCGAAACCGTGCTAGGCGAGGACCTCGGAACGTGGTTGGCTTGGAAGTGTCGCGATTGGTGTGGGGCGACTCGGCGCTGGTTCGGTGCGAAAGTGTAGTCCGAGCCCAAACTGACGCGAACAGTTCGGGCTGTCTTCGCTAGGAGCAGCCTCTACAGTAATGAATTCACATTCATTACAGAGACTTTCAGTGTGGCTGCAGTAGAAGTTATTGAAAACAAGTATTATATGGTGCATGTCAATTTGAGTTTCGCGCCGTCCAGTCTTTTCTAAACCATTGCACCGTATTTCACCGGCTGGTGTCCATCGTTCCAACGGGTTGCTTTTTTGAGCAGATTGCCTGCAAACTGTTCCGTGACAGCACGAACCGAAATTTGGGTAAATGCGGGTGATCACTGGCAGATCGGAAACTGAGGGCAATTTGAAATAAACACCAGAAGCAAACTTCCGGGAAACGATATCGCCCAGCTAACCACCGGCTGTTTCCCATCGCACACCAGCAGAGTTGCGATGCGAGTAATGGACTCAATCGCTCTGGAGCGAGAACGGGGAATCACAATCGCGAGTAAGGTGCGCATTACAATCTAAACAGCGGGAGACAGCAGAGAACACCACGATACATAACCTCCGATCGAAGTGAATTCAGGTGTTGGGAGGTCCAAATTTGACGATATAAACTCTTCAGTGAACCTGGAACCTTGAACCAAAAACCTCGAACCCAACCCTCGAGATTCAAACCCTTAGGAGCATTTTCTTCGTCCGCACGTTTCCGTTTGTGGATGTTGTGGCTGATCAGGATCACGTCGCGTATTTGCAACGAATGCTGCCAAAATAGGTCTGTGTGTGATTCTGGCGTTTTGAGATTGTGATGCATGTATTTGTGACAGTACACGTCGGTCACGTTCACAGGAACCACGCTCAACCTTGTGGACACGCCGGGCCATGCCGACTTTGCAGGGGAGGTGAGATCCGAGGGAGATGAGATCCGAGGGAGGTGAGGCCTGAGGGAGGTGAGATCCGAGGGAGGTGAGATCCGAGGGAGGTGAGATCCGAGGGAGGTGAGACCTGAGGGAGGTGAAATCCGAGGGGAGGTGAGATCCGAGGGAGGTGAGATCCGAGGGAGGTGAGACCTGAGGGAGGTGAGATCTGACGGAAATGAGATCGGAGGGAGGTGAGATATGGAATGTTGAAACGAGACAGCTAGATTAGGGGCAAGTCAGTGCACGTAAGGGAAGATGAGTTGAAGGGGAGGTTGGACCTGCTATTGGTTGAGTGGTATCTCTTCCGTGCCATGCCATGCCACTTGGTGCAAAAGTGTTGTGCCACATTGATGGATAAGTTTATCTCGTGGATCTTGCCTTTGATAACTGTTTATTCCCTAAGTTTCTGAGTTTGTATCCCCCCATCCACCCCTCCCCACAGGTGGAGCGGGTGATGGGGATGGTGGACCGGGCGCTGCTATTGGTGGATATGGCAGAGGCGCCCTTGGCTCAGACCAAGTTCGTGTTGGGGAAGGCGCTGCACCCACCTCCCACCTCCCACCCACCACCTCTTCACCCCCATCACCAATCCCCCCCTTTCTGACCCCCATTACCCCTTAGGTGGAGCGGGTGATGGGGATGGTAGATGGGGCGCTACTATTGGTTGACGTGGCGGAGGGCCCGTTGGCTCAGACCAAGTTTGTGTTGGGGAAGGCGCTGCAGAGAGGCTTAAAGCCCATCGTCGTGCTCAACAAGTGCGACCGGCCCTCAGGTGATTTCGACAAAGTCTCAGGTAATTCCAACAGAGTCTTTTAGGTGCTTTTGATAGTGCAGCAGCTGACTTCAACAGAGCCTCAGGTGAATTCTAGAGACTCAGGTGGTTCTTGCAGAGTAGCGGGTGAATTTCATTGAGGTTTTGAGACTCAGGTGATTCCAACTTATTAGCTGGTTTTTTTCATGCCGATGCAAAATCGTTCAATTGCCATGCCATACCATGCGATTCCATGTCATGCCATGTGATGTGATGCCTCGCCTTGCCATGCCTTGCCATGCTATGACATGTCGCTTCATGTTATGTCATGTTAGGTTTAGGGTTTGCTCTGCATCCCTCTGTCACCCCACCCCACCCCATTCCACTCCACCACACCACACCACACCACACCATAGTGAGTCAGTGACCACGCAGACGGTTCACCAAGTAGAATCTGCCGACTTGAACCGCCATTCTTACTCTTCTTCCTCCCCTTCTCTCCCCTCTCCACCCCATCCCACCCCACCCCACTGCACCACACCACACAACACCACACCCCACTGCACCACACCGCAGTGACCACGCAGATGGTGCATCAAGTAGAGTCGGCCATTTTCGACCTCTTTGCTTCCTTTGATGCCACAGGTGGTTACCACTCCGTGCCTGCCAGTGATCACCACCATGTGTCAGGTGGTTATCACTCCTTGCCTATCAGATGGTTGCTACTACTACGTATCTGTTAGGTGGTTACCATGACGTGTCTAGAATTCATGCATGCATGCATGCATGCGTCTCTCCCTTCCGCTCTCTCTCACACACAGATATCTCAGTATGTCTTCCTTCCCTTGCTTCCTTCACTTGTTATAGCATCGCCTTGCCTTTCCCAATCATCTGTTTATCATGCCTTCGTCTCTCCATCCCTCTACCTTCACTGTCAAACAACATCCCATCATGATAATTGTATTCTGATCTCCCTCCTTCACTTCCCTTGCCGCCCCTATCACTCCCTCCCGTTCCACCCGGTATCCAAACTGCTCCCTGTGACAGGTATCAACCCTCCCACCATCGCCATGACCTTTAGCGTCAACGTCTCCCCGTCTCACCTTCATATCACCTTCACATGTTTATCCCTCTCTTGCTCCCTTACTCCCCTCCAGGTATCCAAACCGCTCCCTATGACAGCTATCGACCCTCCCACCATCGCCATGACCTTCAGTGGCAGTAACATCCTTTCACCAATCACCCCCTTGTTCCACCATCACCTCTCTCCTACTCGCCTCGCCGCGCCACTCTCTTTCCCCACTCCCCATTGGCCACCCCCCTCTCACTCCTCCCCTCCAGGTATCCAAACCGCCCCCTGTGACAGCTATCGACCCGCCCACCATCGCCATGACCTTCAGCGTCAATGACTCTCCCCTAGCAGGGAGGCACGGCACCCAGGTGAGCTCTTGGAATTTCAGGTGTATTCCCAGATGAGTCTCTGATTTTCCCACCATCGCCATGACCTTCAGTGTTGATGACTCGTCTATAGTGGCATGACATGGCACCCAGATGAGGTCTCAGGTGAGTTCTCACCTGATCAAAGCCCTGCCATCCCCGCTAACACTAGGTGACCGAACCAAAGATAGGAGCACAGCTCAGGGCAGAGGTGGCGGCTCAAAGTGCTGTGCCTCCATACCTCTCGTCTTTTGAGGCGCCTCAAAAGTGCTGTGCCTCCATACCTCACGTCTTCCCCTCACAGATGACCGGCCCGAAGATTGGCGCGCGGCTTAAAGCAGAGGTGGTGACCAACGTGTCCCTGGGCCTGGAGGCAGGCAATGGTGTTGCTGTGACTCCATACCTCTCGCTTTCCCCACTTACCCCCTCCCACATTCACCAGATGACAGGTCCAAAGATCGGCGCGCGGCTCAAAGCAGAGGTGGCGACCAACGTGTCCCTGGGCCTGGAGGCAGGCAATGGTGTTGCTGTGACTCCATACCTCTCGCTTTCCCCACTTACCCCCTCCCACATTCACCAGATGATAGGTCCAAAGATCGGCGCGCGGCTCAAAGCAGAGGTGGCGACCAACGTGTCCCTGGGCCTGGAGGCAGGCAATGGTGTTGTTGTGACCCCATACCTCTCGCTTTCCCCACTTACCCCCTCCCACATTCACCAGATGACTGGGCCAAAGATCGGAGCGCGGCTCAAAGCAGAGGTGGCGACCAACGTGTCCCTGGGCCTGGAGGCAGGCAATGGTGTTGCTGTGACCCCATACCTCTCGCTTTCCCCACTTACCCCCTCCCACATTCACCAGATGACTGGGCCAAAGATTGGTGCACGGCTCAAGGCAGAGGTGGCGACCAATGTGTCTCTGGGCATGGAGGCGGGTCCCTCTGCGGATGCCTTCAAGGTGCTGGCGAGGGGCGAGATGCAGCTGGGTGAGTGTTGAGTGTCTGTCTGTAAGTTGTCAGGTTTAATGCCGAGGGGATGAGGCTTCAAGTTATGGTTTACACATCTCTGGGGCTGGAGGCGGGTCCCTCTGCGGATGCATTCAAAGTGCTGGCGAGGGTCGAGATGCAACTGGGTGAGTGGCGGTTGAGTCGATTGTCCTGGTGCCGTGACTTTCAGTCAAGCGCAAACCTGCGCCTGCACCTGCACCTGCACCTGCAGCGGCTCATTTTCCTCTCACGAGATACAAAGTCCGTCTCCAAATCAAGGGCAATCTCCAATGAGACTTCCTGGAATCTCCAATTGGTGGGTTATCGTCTTAGGTTCACGGCATTTGGTTAAGGTTGGGATGGTGGTGTAACACCCAATTCACAAAAACGATGAAAAAGGTACAATTACATTAGTGGGATCGTAGGTTATCTCTAACACATTTCTCCTTCCCCGTTGCTCTCTGCATGTGCCATGTCCACTAAATCAGGTGTGCTTATAGAGAGTATGCGCAGGGAGGGATTTGAGCTCTCCATATCGCCACCGTCCGTGGTGTGAGTATGTGGATTAGGGGTATGCTGACTAACTACTGTGAGTGGATGGATTGTCTCGGCATGCTCGCAGTAATGCTTGCACTCTCCATGTTGCCGCCCTCTGTGCTTTGTGTAGATCTGTTTTTGGGTTCTGAATAGTCTCAAACTCAGATTACTTTTCTTTCAATCCTTTCTCTGCTGAAAAAGGGACGGTTGCCTTTTCTTCTCATCGCCGTCCTCCTCCTTTCCCCCTCCCCTCTCTTGCTCACTTGCACAATCATCGATTTGACTATGGGAATCATTCTCACCGTACATACGGGGCGGTACGAGTGGATTGTACCACCCTCACCTATCCACTTCTGGTACAATCCACTCGTACCACCCTTCTCCCACCCTCACCTATCCACTTCTGCTCCCCCTCTCCAACCCCCCCGTTATGTACAACTCTTCCCTCTGCAGCTACCGGGAGGAGGGTGGGAAGAAACTGGAGCAGATTGAAGAGCTTATGGTGGAGGTGAGTGGTGATGAGGGGTGGGGTGCGGTGAGATGCAGTGTTGTGTGGTCGGGTCGGATATGGTGGTGTATGGTTGGGGTGGTCATCGACGCCCTCTCTTGCTGTCTCTGTCTGTGTGCGTGCCCTTGGACCAGCCTATGTTCACCTGTGCTTGTGACTGACTGTGTGCCCTTCACCCACACAAAGGTGGACGAGGAGTATGATGCAGGGGCAGTCATCAGCGCCATCTCTCTTAGTCTGTCTGTGTGTTTTCATGACTCTGTGTATGTGTGTCTGCCTCTCTGTTCACCTGTGTGTGTGTTGGTGTGCCTGCACACAGGTGGATGAGGAGTATGCATGGACAATTCTCTGTGTAGGAGGAGTATGCACAGGTGGAAGAGTGCTTTTCTAAGCACTCTTCCTCCACCTGTATGTGTGTATGTGCCCCCTCCCCACACACACAGGTGGACGAGGAGTTTACAGGAGCGGTCATCGATGCCATCTCTCTCAGAAAAGGGGAGCTCCTCGACATGATCACAGAATCCACCTCTTCCTCCTCATCGTCTTCCGATTCCAGCTCATCTGTTGCTGACTCAGCAGCATCTGCCACGTCACCACCATCACCATCCACGTCATTGCCCTCCTCTCTCAGCTCAGCATCCTCGTCCCTCTCCCGTACACGGCTGCTCTTCACCTGCCCTTCCAGGTGAGATCCATTCTACTTGTCATTGGTTGTTCCCTTCCAGCTGAGACGAAATTAGCATTGAACCGTAAACTCTCCAATCCTAAACCCTTCTGTCCTAACTCCTTGCTGTAAACTCCTGTCACCCGTGCAAACATGTGCGCAGGGGCCTTCTGGGAGTGCGAGGAGTGCTCAACACGGCCACCAGAGGCATTGCATCCCCTGGCCTTCAAGCTTAGCCCTAAACTCTAAGCGCAATTCATCATCTCATGGTCCCACCCATACATCCATGCATGTGTGCAGGGGCCTTCTAGGAGTGCGAGGGGTGCTCAACACGGCCACCAGAGGCACAGCAGTGCTGCACCGCTCCTTCCTGCGTGAGTTTCATAACCATACCACACCATTCCAGGCCATCCGTTATCTCTTCACTGCCCATATTTCCCACACCTCTCCACCGCTCGTCACACCTCATCATGAGATGATTATTGAGGCGCCGTCCCCACTTTCTCTGGACCGGTTACGAGCCGTGGAGGGGGCAGCTGGAGAGAGGGCGAAAGGGTGTGATTGTATCGATGGCCGTAGGTACAGTCACACTGGTGAAGTGAAAAGTGGCATGGTTGGTCGGTAGCACTGGTAAACGCATACTATCACAACAGCTTCTCTTACTATCACAGCAGCTTCTCTCACTGTAACAACAGCTTCTCTCACAGTCACAGCAGCTTCTCTCACAGTCACAGCAGCTTCTCTCACAGTCACAGCAGCTTCTCTCACAGTCACAGCAGCTTCTCTCACTGTCGCAGCAGCTTCTCTCACTGTCACAGCAGCTTCTCTCACTGTCATAGCAGCTTCTCTCACAGTCACAGCAGCTTCTCTCACAGTCACAGCAGCTTCTCTCACTGTCTTAGCAGCTTCTCTCACTGTCACAGCAGCTTCTCTCACTGTCACAGCAGCTTCTCTCAATGTCACAGCCGCTACTGCCGGTAAGGAGAATATTCTATCCCTGACGCAGCTGCTACTGTCACCAGAAGCTCTGGTATTAGCCATGTTGCCGGTGTCATGCAATCCGGTGTTTTCTGTTGTAAAGACTTTCCTGTCCACCAATCTGTTCTAATAAGAATATTTCTTTGAGTCACATTTCTTCTGTTTAATCTTCTTGTGACATATTACTGCTTTTCGGTTATCGCATATTGGTCCAAATGGTTGCAGGTACCATCACTGCCCTTGCCCTCTCCTCTCTTGAAGCTCGAGGCACTCTTTTTGTTAGCCGTGAGGACGAGGTAAGGGGTGGGGTGGGTGCGATACTGTGAGAGTACGACGGCTTTGCTATGATTTACTAGCTTGATTATGCTTTATTATGCATTATCTAGCTTAGCTTTGCTTTATTTTGCTTGCTTTTGCTAGATTTCCTAGGTTCGTTGCTCTTACTATATTTATTATAGTTATAGGCACCGAACTAGGTTGAGTGCACCGAATTCTAGGCTTTTCGGTTGCCACCGAATTGCCTTCTACCGAATTCGGGAAGGACCCGTTTGGGACGCTTCTCGACCCACGGAACCTTCTAGTAACACCAGGGTTACTGCCTTTGTGTCGAGCCTATATATAGCGTCGCCTTGTACCCAGGTGCATTATTCAATAGTTCAATATTTCCTGAACCAGATCCTCACACTTGGTAATCAGAGCTTGTTTACACTCGAGTCCTTCTTCAGCTTATAACCGGCCTTTAAAAACCGCAGGGGCGACGACGAACGCGCCGATACGGGTATGTAAAACAAGTTCCGCGCGATTTTTCTCTAAGTCCCCCTCGATTCGGTTTTGAACACCCCTCAGGAATATTGGTGAACATGTTGGAATTTCGACCGTCAGATCGATTTTTTCTTCAATTGCCGAGATCGGACGCGAATTTTGCCTAAGGGAGATTTGCGCGACGTACAGAATTCGAGCTCGTCGATTTTACAGTCGATTCGACTCGCAGTAAGTCGACCAGCACCCATAATTTAATTATTTTCGTCGCACATCTTTCTGTAAATTGCCAATAGGGAGGAAAATAGAAATTTCTTTATACGGAAAATCGCGGAGTTACGTGCTGAGCATAAGCAAATATTTGCGGCGCTCCCACGACTTCAAAAACTCATTGCGATCCAATCAGTAGCCGCAGCAGCAGCAAAAGCGACGACGGCGACATCGATAATTGTACCTGCGACAACGGCATCAGCTACATTGAATCTCGAAGCAGTAAAGTCGAGGCGACAAGATGCGTTCGATCCTAGAGCGAAAGGGAGCAACGTCCGTCGATTTGTAGCTGTATTAGAAAATTTCTTCGAAGCCGTTGAATGTACGACCCTCAACCCAGACGCATTGCGCATACGGCTCGCAGCAACACTGTTACGAGGCCCAGCTTTAGAGTGGATGAGCAATAGATTTGTCCAAGGCGAAGAGACGCGGGCGCAGTTTGGAGCAGCACCGATCGAACAGTTCGACGCGTTGAACAGTAGCTACTACGGAACACGACGCAACAAGCCAATTAGTGGCATGGAGCGATTGGCACAACCCACGACTGCCGACCCGATGGAGAACGACAAGTACGATGCGACGCAGCGGCTAGCAAAAAATGCGACGTGCGAGTTTTGCAGCGCTACAGGACATCGTATCTTGGCGTGTTGGAAAATGAAGAAGGTACGTGCGGAGCTGAAGGGCAGGAACAGTGTGGCACCCCCGAAGCAGAAAACGGACAACGTGGCAACTTCGGAGAGGGTGAAAAAAGGAGATTATGGTGGCGCAAATTTAAAACGCCACGACCAGCCGGCTTCAGGGGAAATCGCCGAGACCAATGGAGACTCCGCGAAACAAGACCCTGCACCGACCGGGAAACTCCAGCCGTACACCCCGACAAGTAAGAATTCGTTAAAGTTATCCTATAAAGATACTTTAACTAAGAATATTACTTCTCGTGGTTTTCAAGCCTATTTTAAGGGAGAGTCAGAAATTAAACCGGTACCGGGTAATATGGGGACCCTACTCCGGAGCGCTGATAAGGGTTGAGCGTTCCGATGAGTGTCACGTTTGCATGAATGTGAAGGGTAAGGCATTACGGTGAATGGGCTGTATATTCTGTAGATACTGTACATAGCGAAGCGGAGTGCAGTGAGGACGGGAGCCGAAGAGACATGTGACGTTTCAGGAACGGAGGAGGACATTGGGGAGCTGACGGTTGCCGAGCCTGAGGGTCGGAGGATTGCATGGGCGAGCGACAGCTGGAACTTACGTAAGCAAGGAGAGGCGGGCTGCAGAACAGAGGCAGACCAGGGCAGCGGCAGCAGGAGGCAGTAACGTAGGATGAGAGGATGGGTGTGTGTGTGCATGCTTGTTTGCTTTGTTATGTGTGCAGGATAGGTTCGGGGAGCGAGCTGGATCTGAGAGTAACAGCTGGAGGAAGAGCAGACAGGGCAAGGGAGGGTGGCAAGAAACAGCACGGATGCAAGCCTGTGTGAAGTAGTTCTCAGCTACTAGCATAGGCAGGGATGATAGGACCGGAATGCGGTGGTGGCGTTGCTGGTAGATTAGGTGGATTCATGAACATACTATCCATTGCTTGTATGTTTCCCTTTTACACGAGTGCTTTGCTGTAATCCGAGCAAGCGGTGAACTCAGGGAGATATGGCGAGCAAAGAATTGTAGATCGGGGAAGAGGAGGTTTAGTATGTGAAGGAGCACGGAGCTCATCACATACAAGCAATCAGAGAAGGCATGCCCACGAGGTCAGGGTTGGATTTCGCGGCGAAGGAACCTATCGTGGTGAGCGACGCGATGGAGGGTGATGGTAAGAACGACGTAGAGGCTCAGGGAGTAGCCAGCGCGCACGGCGCGGAAGAAGGCGAGCACGGTAGTCAAGGGGAAGCCACGGGCTCCGACACCGCTCGCGAAAAGGCGGGGTCCACGACGCGTGAGTCCGACAGAGCAGGAGAGGAAGGCGGGGCGAAGAAGCCTGTGTCGGGGAAGGCTGGGACGAACGCCTGGGGAAGGACGGGAACAGATCGACCTTACCAGCGCAGTGCGTCATGGCAGGGATTTGAGGAGGAGGCTGCTTCGGCGCGGTGGCGGTACACCATGCTCCCGAAGGTGGAAGTGCCGTAACGGTTCTCGGGAGAGGTGCGGCGAGGGCCTTCCTTGAAAAATTATCTCATGCAACTAGAAAACTTGCGAGCGCGATGGCAGCGAGATCAGCTGGCAGCGGAAGAATTCTTCCGAGGGCTGGCGAATACGCTGACAGGAGAAGCGGAAACTTACTACCGAATTTGCCGCCGTGAGCTGCTGAATTGGGCGGCGCAAGGGAGAGCGGGAGAACGAGATCCGACGAAACGGTTCTTGGAGATGCTCCGCTAGCAGTTTCCGCTGCAGACGCCAGAGCGGGTCGTGGAATTCCAAGACTTCAAGCGAAGGACGGGCGAATCCCTGTTGGCATACTACGGGCGACTGGTGGAGTTAGGGGAGGACATGAACTGCACGGATCAGGGGCGACTCGTCAGAAAATTCTTGAACGGATTGAACTACGAACTGCATCGGGATGTGCAGGTGAAGATTTTTGAGTTGGGGGCAGCGACGACGCTGAAGGAGGCGTACGGGACGGCAAAGAGAGTGGAGATAGGTCAGCGGCTGTTCGAAGTAGAGCGCACCACGGAGAGGTCAGCAGAGAGGAGGCGCCCAGCGTGGACCGCCAGCCCGGTAGAGCACGAGCGGCCGCCAAGAGAACCGGCAGATCCGCGCAAGTGCCACAACTGCGGGAGGAGCGGACATCTGCGACGCGACTGTCGCAACCCACCGGCATGCTCCATCTGTGGAAAAGAAGATCATCTGCGAAGGGATTGCCCAGAGGCGCCGACGTGTGACAAGTGCGGAAGGAGGGGACACATGGAGAAGGAGTGCTACTCGCGTCGAGGGGATCCGCGAGAAAGGGGGGAAGTAGCGGAGATGCGAGCGGAGATCGAGCGGCTGAGGGCTCAGCTGGAGGAGCGCGAAAGGGAACCAGAGCGAAGGCCAGCTATGGTGGCGAGGCAGGAGGAGGAGGAAGGAGAAAGCGAAGAAGAGTGCAGTTTCATGGCGAGGCCGGCGAGGGACAGAGACGAGCTGGGACTCAGGCCAAGAGAGAGGTACCTCAGGCAGAGGACGGAAGGACGACAAGAGCACGGACCAAGGAGGTTGGCAGGAGAGGACAGGGGAGGGGTGGCACCTCGTCGACACCCACTGGAGAGGCTCAGTTGCGCGGCGTCAGTACTGGTGGCAGAGAAGGGGTATATTACAATAGGGGGGCTGCCGGTGAAGCAGGCCATCATTGATACTGGAGCCCACCCGGTGCTGATAGGAAGCGGCTAGCGGTGCAGATGCAGCTGGACAGGCCGGAAAGGAAGATAGCAAAAGGACTGCTTCTAATGATGGCCGAGGGAGGTGGCACAAAGTGGATGCCAAAGACGCGAGCCACGGTGGAGATCATGATCAGGCAAGGAAGCCAAGAGGAATGCTCGGTGAAGCTGCAGTGCGGTATCTCACCTTCAGAGGACTATGATCTGTTGCTGGGAGTGGAGTTCCTCTATAGCATCGGCTCGACCATCTGCATGTGGGAGGAGCGACTGACGTATCGAGTGATGTATTGGGAATACGACGGTTGCGTGGCAGAGCTGCCGGTGCGCTTCATTCGAAGAGAACCCAGAGAAGCGTATCAAGCTGAGGTGAAGACGGCAGAGGAGGAGATGGGCCGCCTGAACTGGGAAGCGCTGGAGGAAGAGAGGAGGTACAGAGACTGGCATCGTCAGCAATGGGGAGAGAGCGGCAGCCTGAGGCAGCTGCACTTGGATGGCAGGGTGTTTCAGAAGCCGATTGTGCTGCTGGAATTGTTTGGTGGGATCAGCACGGGGCTAGCAGCGGCACTGAAAGCTGGTCTGAGTGTGAAAAGGTACATTTACGTGGACAACGATGACATCGCGAGCACGATATCATGGCATCACTTAAAGAAGCTGGAAGAAAGGTACCCGTCTCAGCTGTATGAGGGAGCGGTGGAGCAGGGGGCAGTATGGATCTGCCATCGAGTGGAGGACGTCAAGGAAGATGCGCTGGCCCACTGGGGGCACATCGACTTGGTAGTAGCAGGCTGGGAGTGTCAGGGTATGTCCAGAGTAGGGGAGGGACGAGGGATGGCAGATCCAAGGAGTGGGCTGTTTCGGGAGCTCATCAGGATCTTGAAGCTGATCAAGCGCAAGCAAGGGGAAGTGGCGTACATAGTGGAGAATGTGGACACGAGGGATGACCTGAGAGAGGCAGTGAAGCAAGCAGAAGAAGAGATCCGAGGGGAGCTAGGAGCAGGGGTAGCGTGGGACGCAGCCCAGAATGGCAGCAGGTCACACAGGCCACGAAGGTACTGGCAGAACGTGCTACCGGAAGCCGTGCTACAGTATGAGCTGTCGCTCATGGAAAGGCCAAAGCCGCGACTGGTGGCGGATATACTGGAGCCTGCGCGTACCCCAGCGCCAGTGCAACACGCGGATCATGAGACGCAGTACCCGTGCAATGAAGTCGGCAAGCCAAGGCAGGCCTGCCCCACGCTGGTGGCTTACCAGAACGCAGAGGGATTCAAGCTGCAGAACGGGCAGGAGGGGCCGGGGATGGTGTTCGACCGGTTAAAAGGAGTCTGGGAAGAGCCAACTGCAATGGAACGAGAACTGGCCATGGGCTTCATGGCAGGAGCGATCGCAAGCATAGAAGTAACGGAGGATCAGAGGAGGAGAGCTCTGGGAAAGGCCATGGATCTTAACGCCCTGCACTGGCTGATAGCGACGATGGACCGGCACTTGGAACGCAACAGATGGGAGCGGAGAAGGGATCATGCAGCACGGGCAGATCCTAAGACAGAGGACGATGAAGCCAAGGAGAGTCAGGCCGAGAGATTCTTGGAGCTCCTAGAGGAGGAGGCATGGGAGATGCGAAGGAAGGGAGTGCCGCAGGAGAAGCGGATGGCCAGGCTAAATGACCACCTAGGGATGCCAGGGAGCTACCCGGATCAGGAAGAGGAAGAGGAGGAATGGTGGGAAGGAGAGCCAGAGATGGATTGGGATTCAGAGGAGGAGGAAGACCCAACAGAGCAGTGGATACCGGATCCGGACGAAGTCTTCTTGGGACCTAGCAGGGCCTACATGCAAGAGAGGCAGAGGAGCTAAGGGGACAGGATCAGGAAGGGGAGGGAGAGGCTGAGGAAGCAAGCGAAGAAACGAGGGCAGAGCCGGCGGCGGCAGGGGAGACAGAAGGAAACGCGGAGAGCAGGATAGAGGCAGCGCCGCCTGCACCAGCCGAAACTCTATGGGACATAGGAGGCGCCATGCAAGGAACCGCAGCGATCAGGCTGGAGGCTGTGCTGAGGCAGCACGCAGCAGCATTCGCCCATACGATTCAAAAGCTAGGCAAGTGCGTGACCAGCACCATGCGACTACCCTTGACCAGCGAAGTACAGGTGTATCAGCGGCGAAGGAGGATGAGCCCGCAAGATATCAGCATCTGCACTGAAAAGTGTCAAGAGCTGTTGGCAGCAGGCCTCATCAGGCAATCAACATCGGACTACGCAGCAGCCACAGTGGTAGCAGCTCGGACAGACTTGACAGGCGCAGTCCTATCCCGACGCATGTGCGGGGACTACAGGGGGCTAAACAAGGTGACAGCAACGGACAGATACCCCATGCCAATGGCCGAAGAGATATTCGACCAGCTGCAGGGAAGCTGGGTCTTCTCCACCCTGGATCTGCGCCAGGGCTTCAACCAGATACCGATAGCCAAGGAGGACAAGAAGAAGACCGCGTTTCACGGGCCGGATGGACTATACGAATGGAACTTCATGCCATTTGGCTTGAGGAATGCTTCACCGGTGTTCCAGCGCATCATGGATGCGGTGCTGAGGGAGGTGAAAGGGGCGGAGTGCTACATCGACGATGTGATCATCTTCAGCCCAGATGCAGAGACGCATGTGCGAGATGTGGAGGCGACGCTGACAGCAATTGAAGCGGCCGGCCTGACCTGCCATCCGGGGAAGTGCCGCTTCGGGCATGGTAGCGTGGCGTACCTGGGGTTTGAGGTGGTAGGAGGAGTGCTCAGCATCCAGAAGGCCAAGGTGGAGGTGTTAGACCGAGTGGAAAGGCCGAAGGATAGGAGCAGCCTGAGGGCTCTGCTGGGTTTCCTCAACTACTACCGCAAATTCATCGAGAATTTCAGCAAGAAAGCGGCGCCCCTGAACAAGCTGCTACGTGAGGAGCAGAAGTGGCAGTGGGAAGAGCCGCAAGAGCAGGCCTTGTGCGGTTTGATGGAGGCAGTCAAGGCCGGGGCCGTGCTGAAGCTACCTGACAGACAACAGCCGTTCATACTGTATACGGACTGGAGCAGCGTGGGAATGGGGGCAGTCTTGAGCCAGATGGATAATGGAGTGGAGAAGGTAGTGGCCTTCGCGAGCAGGACCTGTAGTCCAGCAGAAGCCAACTACTCGTCCTACGAAGGGGAGGGGCTGGCAGCCGTCTGGGCGGTGGGACACTTCCGAGTATACCTGCAGGGACGACATTTTACACTAGTCACGGATCACCAGCCGCTACTGTGGCTGATGCACAACCGAACGCTGACTGGAAGGAACGCGCGGTGGGCCATGAAACTCCAAGAATACGACTTCACGATGAAGCACAGGCCAGGCACAACGATGCAGCATGTGGATGGGCTCTCCAGAAACCCACCAAAAGGAGGCGGGAAGCCGGAGCCGGAGGTGGAGCCCCCATCAGCAGCGCTGACGGCCATGGTCAGGGAACAAGGGGCGGGAGGAGAACGGCAGAAGGGCGCAGCAGATGTGTGGCAGGACGAGGAGACTCTGAAGTGGATAAAGGGGGAGACAGCCGAGGACGGGGGAGCGGGAGCAAGAGCGAGGGCACGGGGGCAACACTACAGGTGGTTCCAAGAGCAGGTGCAGCTGCAGACAAAGGACGGGTGGAAGCGGGTGCCGGCGCCGGCGGAGAGGGAAGGCATCATCCGAGAAGTGCATAACAAACTAGGGCATTACGGCCCACTGCGGACACTGCAGCTGCTGCAGATGGGATGGTGGTGGGCGCGGATGCGCAAGGAAGTGAAGGAGTGGGTGGAAAAGTGCGAGCTATGCTGCAGAAACAAAGCGAGCCTGCTGAAGAGCCAGGCAGAGCTACAGCCCTTGAACATCGTGGAGCTGGGGTATCGGTGGTCGCTGGATATCGCGGGGGAGCTGCCCGTGTCCAAGAAGGGCAGGCGGTACGTGCTGCTCATGATTGAGCAAGTGAGTAAATGGGCGGAAGCTAGGCCCTTGGTGGCAAAAACGGCTGAGGCAGTGGCAGAGGCGTTCGAGGAGATGGTACTGACAAGGTTCGGCGCGTGCGGGGAGGTACTGACAGACCAAGGTACGGAGTTCCAAGTGGAGTTCAAGGAGCTGCTAGCAGAAAACGGCATACAGCACCGCACCACCTCCAGGTACCATCCTCAGAGTGACGACCTGACAGAGAGGCTGGTGCAGACGGTGAAGAAGGGGCTGCGTGTGTACGGAGAGGGGAACAAGGGAGACTGGGACAAAAAGCTGGCATGGGTGATGGCGGGGTATAGGTTCAGCAAGCAGGCGTCGCTGAAGGACGTGTCCCCGTACTACCTGCTTTTCGGAAAGCACCCCATACTGCCGGTGGATGCACCAAGGCTGATGCTCGACACCGTCAGGACAAACACGGTGGAGAAGTGGGTAGCTCTGGCTGACGCAAGGGCCAAGTACCTGAAGAAACTGCTACCGGCCGCCATGGAGAGCCTGAAGGTGGCGCAGCTACGGGACATACACCGCTACAAGCAGCGGCAGCTGAACAAGATGGCGGGAAAGCAGACAGCAGTCGAGGAAGGGCAGGCGGTGTACATACGGCGAGCTAAGCGAGATGGACTAGACATGGGAGTGTCACAACATAGGTGGGAGGTGAAGGAGGTTCTGGACTCAGGAGTACTGGTGCTGGAGGATGCAAAGGGGAAGAGAGTCATGGACCACGTCACCAACGTGGCCCTCGCAGGAAAGCAGCAGCAAGCGGGAGGCTACACCGGTCCCATGACCAGGGCGAGGACGGCAGCAGCAGGTCATGGGAGGGGGCAGGAGAAGTAGCCACCAGAATACAGCATGAGGAACCAGAAGTAAGCACACCAGGGAAGGGTGAGGACAGAGAGCTCAGGAGGACAGGAGCAAGAGAAGGCGAGGGGTGGTCCGGAAGAGGAGAGGGAGAGAGGTCGGCACAGCACAGGGGTGAGTGAGCAGGAGCAGTGAGGAGTGATGAGAGGAGGAGGAGGGAGGTATCCGACAGCTGTCACATTTGCATGAATGTGAAGGGTAAGGCATTAAAGTGAAAGGGTTGTATATACTGTAGATACTGTACATAGCGAAGCGGTGTGCAGCGAGGACGGGAGCCGAAGAGACATGTGACGTTTCAGGAACGGAGGAGGACATTGGGGAGCTGACGGTTGCCGAGCCTGAGGGTCGGAGGATTGCATGGGTGAGCGACAGCTGGAACTTACGTAAGCAAGGAGAGGCGGGCTGCAGAACAGAGGCAGACCAGGGCAGCGGCAGCGGGAGGCAGTAACGTAGGATGAGAGGATGGGTGTGTGTGTGCATGCTTGTTTGCTTTGTTATGTGTGCAGGATAGGTTCGGGGAGCGAGCTGGATCTGAGAGTAACAGCTGGAGGAAGAGCAGACAGGGCAAGGGAGGGTGGCAAGAAACAGCACGGATGCAAGCCTGTGTGAAGTAGTTCTCAGCTACTAGCATAGGCAGGGATGATAGGACCGGAATGCGGTGGTGGCATTGCTGGTAGATTAGGTGGATTCCTGAACATACTAACCATTGCTTGTATGTTTCCTTTTTACACGAGTGCTTTGCTGTAATCCGAGCAAGCGGTGAACTCAGGGAGATATGGCGAGCAAAGAATTTTAGATCGGGGAAGAGGAGGTTTAGTATGTGAAGGAGCATGGAGCTCATCAAGGAGAAGTAGCCATCAGAATACAGCATGAGGAACCAGAAGTAAGCACACCAGGGAAGGGTGAGGACAGAGAGCTCAGGAGGACAGGAGCAAGAGAAGGCGAGGGGTGGTCCAGAAGACAAGAGGGAGAGAGGTGGGCACAGCACAGGGGCGAGTGAGCAGGAGCAGTGAGGAGTGATGAGAGGAGGAGGAGGGAGGTATCCGACATGAGTTCATATTCTCTCCCAGCAGCCCTGTTCAAAGGCTCCCTGCCGTTCCCCACAGGAGCCTACACAGCTGCAAAGGCTTAGGGGAAGGTTCCAGGCGCTAGAGAAGTTGAATCGGCCTCGAATAAATCCTTCTAACCCTTCTAAGTTGGAAACTGAGTAAGCAGCTTCAAGCGCAGGACTAAGGGATGATACATTCGATCTACCTTATGATCCTATAAGCAACACCATCTACAGCTACTCGGAGCAGCAGCAGCCACTAGTACTCGAGGTGATCTGCAACGGGCGACACCTCCAGGCACTAGTTGACAGTGGTGCGTCCCACTCGGTATGCGACCGCGGGACGTTGGAGAAAATCGGAGAGTCATCGAATGATACCCAGTTTACAGCAACGATGGTGGACTGTACGAAGCTTCCCATCCACGGCGAGTAAACACTGCAGCTGCAGATAGGGGCGTTAAGGTGGAAGCTGACGTTGCCGATCACAAACATCATGGAATTAGACTTCATCTTGGGGAGTGATTTTCTGAAGCGGTTCAACCCCGAGATCAACTGGGTCAACCGGAAGGCGTGTATCTACAACAACGGGAAACGTGTGAAGCTGCGAAGCTGGACGGATACAGGGAGCGTTCCTGAAACGACACTGGCGCGGTTCGAACGGACGGTGAACGAGAGTAACACGGGTTACTTAGCACTGGTTAGGGCAGCAGGAGAGGAGGAAAAACCGAACTCGAAGCTACCTGCAGCAGTAAAGGAGGTGTTGGAGCAGTACAAAGCCATCATGCCAGACGACCTACCTGCAGGAGTACCCCCAGCGCGCACACACGAGCACGAGATCGTGGAGGAACCAGGTGCAAAACCCGTTTCACGTGCACCGTACCGACAGAGTCCGACTGAACTGACAGACATGAAGAAACAGATTGAGTATCTACTGGACAGAAAACTGATCCGCCCATCCACCTCTCCCTACGGCGCACCGGTTCTCTTCACTCCAAAGCCAGACGGTAGTTTACGGATGTGCATCGACTACTGGGCACAGAACGAACAAACAGCCAAGAACAAATACCCCATACCGTGCATAGACGATCTTCTAGACCAACTGCGTGGTGCGACGGTGTTTTCGAAGCTGGACCTATGGTCGGGTTACTGGCAGATCAAGATGGCGGACAACTCGATCCACAAGACGGCGTTCCGTACCAGATACGGCTCCTACGAGTACTTAGTGATGCCGTTCGGACTCTGCAACGCACCAGCGACGTTCCAGGCGGATATGAATCATATCTTACGACCCCTGCTGGACGAATGCATGGTGGTGTACCTGGACGACATTCTGATCTATGAAGGAGCATGTGGAGCATCCGCAGAAAGTCTTCGAGATCCTGCGGAAGAATAAGTTCTACGTGAAGCTGTCAAAGAGCGACTTCGCATTGAAGAAGGTGCAGTTTCCCTGGCACATGGTGAGTGCGGAGAGCGTACACGTGGACCCGCGGAAGATCGAAGCCGTCAAGAAGTGGAAAGTTCCAGAGAACGTGAAGGAGTTGCAGCAGTTCCTAGGCTTTGCCAACTACTACAACAGGTTCGTGCCGCAGTACGCTAAGATAGCAGCGCCACTGACCAACCTACTGAAGAAGGATACGCCCTATAAATGGGATACTCCTCAACAGCAAGCCATGGAGCAGCTACAGACAGCACTGACTATAGCGCCAGTACTCATCCTACCGGATCCAGACAGAGACTACGTGGTGGAAGCAGATGCTAGTGACCAAGCAGTCGGAGCAGTACTGATGCAGGATCATGGACGCGGTTTGCAACCCATCGCCTATCTCAGTAAGAAGCTACACGGAGCAGAACTAAATTACCCCATCCATGACAAGGAAGCCTTAGCGATAGTCACAGCCTTTAAGGCGTGGAGGTCTTACCTAGAGGGAGCCAAGACTACAGTTTACACTGACCACTGCAGCCTCAAATACCTGAAGTCGCAGCCGACACTCTCACGACGACAGGTGCGGTGGGTGGACTTCTTGGAAACCCACTTCCACTACGACATCGTCTACAAGCCCGGGCTCCACAACAAAGCTGATGCGTTGAGCCGCCACAGTCATGTAGCAGGCATCCAGCTCGACGGGATGAACCCTCTACTCAAGGGTCTATTCCAACATGGGTACTCCGTGGACGCAGAGATCGCTACAGCAGAGAAACAGAAGTTGTTACAGTGGGAGAATGACTTAGCTGTAAGAAAGGGATCGGGAAAGATTTGGGTACCGAACTATGCCCCGCTCCGATAGATCGTACTGGAGGAGTTCCACGATGTGGCCTCGCGGGACATTTCGGGAGCAACAAGACGTTAGCGGGAATAGCGAAGTATTACTACTGGCCCCAGACGGCAGCAGACGTGCAGCAGTTCGTCACCTCATGCGACACGTGCCAGCAGATGAAGAGTAGCAAGCAGAAAAAAGCAGGGTTACTTCAGCCTCTATCCGTACCGGAGCAGCCATGGCAAGTTGTTAGCCTAGACTTCATCACTGGGCTTCCTTCGACCTCACGAGGGCATGATGCTATACTCGTGGTGATCGATAAGTTCTCTAAGATGGGACACTTCATTCCGACCAACGCCACGGCTACAGCTGAAGCAACTGCTCGTCTCTTCTTCGACCGCATCATCACCATCCACGGCATCCCCGCTACACTCATCTCAGACAGAGACCCAAAAATCACTAGTAAGTTCTGGAGGGAACTCATGGAATTGTTGGGGACAAAGCTTGCAATGCCACCCTCAGACTGACGGACAGACAGAGCGACTCAATCAGGTGGTTGAACAGTTACTCCGCACAGCTTGCAAGGAAGACATCAACCACTGGGATCAACAGTTAACAACCCTTGAGTTCGCTTACAACAACACGTCGAATGCGGCCACAGGGAAATCTCCTTTCTTCCTGTGCTATGGATGGGAACCACTTACACCACAGCAGCCAACCACACCGGCACACGTCCAAGCCGCACACTACTTCGTCACCACCATGCAGCAGCTATGAGAGAAGACTCAGCGACGTCTCACCTGTTGGTGCAACCCTACGGTTTGCACTTGGCTTGTTGTGCGTGTGCGTGCATGCGTGTGTGCATGGAGTGGTATGAGTGCATGAAATAAATATATATTTCATGCTTACAATAGTGTGTGAATGATGGGTCATGATGTAGCGTGTGTGTGTGTCGAGTCAATAGCGAGTTATCGCTAGCCGCGTGTTAAGGCAGTCATTTGTGTCTCGCGCGCGGTTTCTATTTTGTCGTGTGTCCCGTGCGCGGTTCCTATTTTGTCCTGTGTCGAACGTTCGGCGTGTCGCAGGTGTGTGCAGCAGACCCATCAAGAACTCAAGGTTGAGTTTGTGATGAAGAACCCGAGCCTTAGTTGCAAGCTTCAAGTGATTTCGAAGCTGGCCAAGAGGGTACACCTCAAGATATTGAAGATAGTTACATTACAATTTGTAGTGTAACATTTCTATGGGTGTAGGCCCTTCTGGAGGGTAGTTTCGAGACCCTTCTTGGTTGGAGACAGTGTGGCACTCTTCCCCATCACTGTACCTCGACTCTTGGGGTTTGTAGGAGCTGGGAGTCCTTCCCAACTCGTAACTCTTCCTAGTTGTTCGTGATTGTGTGTTCTAAGACTATGTCGCTGCCATAGTGCCGTTCGTTCAAACCGACGCTGTGTCGTCAAAACTTAATAAAATCGTGCGATCTAAAAAGCCTGTTGTAGGCGACGTTAAGACGCTCCAGATCCAAGTTGAATGAGGTCAATTGGAGCTGTGACCAGATCGCTATGAATGTTTAAAGCCGCTGTGCAGAAACCTGACTGCGCACTCTATCCTTCGTTTTAGGCACATTGAAGCCTATAGTGACTATAACATCACCACGATGCAGAACTCCCAGAAGCAGTATGCTGATCGACAGCGACGAGATCACTCAGTAGCAGTCGGAGATCAGGTGCTTCTCGACACACGCAACTTGAACTTGTCCCACATTCCGTCCAAGCTCCGGCCTCGCTTCTGTGGTCCCTTTTGTGTTGAGGCGATGGTGACACCAGTTACATTCCGCTTGCGCTTACCTTCTACGTGGAAGCTTCACAACGCTTTCCATGTTCATCTGCTGAAACCCTACAAGGACCCCAACCAGCAGTTCACAGGACGACAGCTACCGCCACCACCACCTGTTCTTGTACAGGATGAACCAGAGTACGAGGTGGAACGAGTTCTCGCTCATCGACGCAGACGCGGCAACACGCTCGAGTTCCTGATACGTTGGACGAGATATGACCCGTCAGAGGACAGTTGGGTTGCAGAAGCTGATATGGGCAACGCACGCCGTGCTCTCAAGGATTATCTTGTCAAGCAGGGTGTCTCTCACGCCACCCAGCTTTGAGGGGGGGACGTGTGAGAGTACGACGGCTTTGCTATGATTTACTAGCTTGATTATGCTTTATTATGCATTATCTAGCTTAGCTTTGCTTTATTTTGCTTGCTTTTGCTAGATTTCCTAGGTTCGTTGCTCTTACTATATTTATTATAGTTATAGGCACCGAACTAGGTTGAATGCACCGAATTCTAGGCTTTTCGGTTGCCACCGAATTGCCTTCTACCGAATTCGGGAAGGACCCGTTCGGGACGCTTCGCGACCCACGGAACCTTCTGATAACACCAGGGTTACTGCCTTTGTGTCGAGCCTATATATAGCGTCGCCTTGTACCCAGGTGCATTATTCAATAGTTCAATCTTTCCTGAACCAGATCCTCACAGATACGATGCAGTGCGGCTGCGTGGTTTAGTGTGGGGTGGTAGTTAGAGAATGGTTTGTGGCATAGCCTCTTCTCCTTTCCCGTTCGCTCCTTCTCTTCCTCCTCTTCCTCTCTTCCTCCTCTTCCTCTCTTCCTCCTCTTCCTCTCTTCCTCCTCTTCCTCTCTTCCTCCTCTTCCTCTCTTCCTCCTCTTCCTATCTTCCTCCTCTTCCTCTCTTCCTCCTCTTCCTCTCTTCCTCCACTTCCTCTCTTCCTCCTCTTCCTCTCTTCCTCCTCTTCCTCTCTTCGTCCTCTTCCTCTCTTCCCCTCGTCCATGTGCATTCTCTCTCCTTGCTCCATCCTTCATCCATGTGATGGCCATATCATTGGAGAGAACGCTAGGGACGATGACATGGAGATGAGGAGAAGAAGGGGGTGAGGGTGAGAGAAAAGTTGTATTATTCCCCGTCCCTTCTCATCCGCCCTCCCTGCCTCTCCTTCAGACATTTGATGGGCATATTGTTGGAGAGAACGGAAGGGGCGATGACATGGAGGTGAGGGGGAGAGGGGTTGAGGATAAGGCCTAAGTTTGAACTTTCCCACTCCCTTTTCTTCCTCCCCGCCCCATCCTTCAGACGTACGACAGGCATCTCATAGGAGAGAATGCCAGGGACGATGATATGGAGGTGAGGCAGGAATGGGGGCGAGGGGGAGAATGAGTGAATGGGGACAAGGGGGTGAAGGGTGTAACGGGGTAAAGGTAAAAGTAAGTGAGTGGGATAAGGAAATGGATGAGGGAGAAAAAGCCGTGATTAAGCTGAGAGGTCGCATTTCATGGCTGTTAGGTGCTGTAGTAAGGCTGTGCAGCCTCTTAACATCGAACATGCACTAAGGCAGACTTGAATAAATTACGCTACCATTCCCTCTGTTGATTCCCCCTTCCCCAGGTGAACCCTGTATGCACTAAGGAGCTCACCAACATAAGAGCAGCTTCTAAGGATGAAAACATTCGACCCACACCTCCAAGACAGGTCAGCAGTGTCATTTGTTACAATAGTTACATTGGGCGATTCATATGTACAGTTCCAAGGATGAGAACATTCGCCTCACGCCCCCAAGACAGGTCAGTACTATCATCTGTTACAATTGTTACATCGGGCTATCCATATGTACCGTTATACACAGCTGTTCACACCCCTGTACCTCACTGAAAACCACAGATGAGCCTGGCAGAAGACATAGAGGTGACTCCTGCTGCCATTCGCCGTTGTGCACCATCACCTCTACCTACCCCTGTGCCCCATCACACACCCCTGTACCACTCTATACCTCACCGCATACCACAAATGAGTCTGGAGGAGACCATGGTGTATGTGCAGTGCATATGGGTGAGCTGGGGGAGGGGGCCTGCTGCTTTTCATGGTCGTCCCATGATGTTCAGTGCTGCACCTCCGTATCTACCCCTGTACCCTCCACACACCACTTTGCACCCCTTTTTACACCACAGATGAGTCTGGAGGAGGCGATGGGGTACGTTCAAACAGGCGAGCTGGTGGAGGTGACTCCTATTGCCGTTCGACCTTGTGCATTCATATACCTACCTCCTCCCTGTATCCCTCCACACACCTGAAAATCCCTTGGCAAACCACAGATGAGTCTAGAGGAGGCCATGGGGTATGTGCAAACAGGCGAATGGTGGAAGTGACTCCTGCGGCCATTCGCCTTCGGAAAAAAGAGCTCAGCTTGTCCAAAAGGATGACCTCTAGACGCAACCAGAAGGAGTGATGTGATGTGTGTGGTGCTACGGGTCAACCCAAACACTCCTTGAAAGGAAAGAGCTTAGCTCGTCCAAGTGGATGACCTCCAGACGCAACCAGGAGGAGTGAAATGTAACATGTGTGTAATGTGATGTGTGTGATACATGTGGTGAGTTGGAATGAAGTGCCTCATGTAGGCATCTCCAAACAAAGTAAGAGCTCAGCTCGTCCAAGAGGAAGTCCCCCAGACGCAACCAGGAGGAGTGAAATGTAACATGTGTGTAATGTGTGTGATACATATGGTGGGTAGTAAGAACTAATGCTAGGCACAGAGGCTGATTGTATGGTGAGGTGAGGTACGTTATTGACGCATATGAGCTGATCGCAATCAGGCATGAATGAAGTGAATTGTTTGTTGCCTCTATCTGTGCCTTGAGCACTATTGGTCCTCTCTGGCTCCTACACGCATCGTTTTGAAATGCCAAGACATTTACTTAGAAATCAGTAGACAAAGAAGACAAACATTCACTACTGCTGGCGGTCTAACCACACCAAAAGCACTCTCCCGCCTCAGGTAAGAGGATCTTCACCCCACCCTGCACCACAATGCCTACGGTATTACATGTAACTTCAGTAAGGCATTGAAATCTGATTCTTCTCAGCACCACCCATCCCCCTCTGGTCCCCTCCCTCCCCTCCCCTCCCCAACTCTCCCCTCTCCCTCTCTCCCTTGCATTTTCTCTTGAACCACCCAATCTGAGTCATCAACTTGTTAGTCTTAGTATTGGTGCACGAGCGGTGCACTGCACTTCCTTCTGACCATCTGTCTTCTTGAGAACGGTTCCATGAGTTTAGTGGGGCACAAAGCGGTCCAATCAGGTCCGGTGCGGTTCACTTGGGTCCTGTTAGGTAGTGTATGGGTACTCCCCCTGCCAGTTCCCCTGCGGATAGTAATGACACACCCACATCCCACCCCTGTCACCGCACTGAGCCGCAGTGCACCCTACATTTGTCGTATCCTGCCACACAATCTGCGTATAATGCAAGCACTGCTGCCCCTCCGCACACCCCCCCGGAATCGCACTATAAGTTTAATAGTTCTTCTCATCCACCCACCAATACACTGCTTCACGGTCATCATCCGCGTTAAAAGCAGCAGGCCGCTTCCAGTATAAGTTCTGCCCCATGTTGTCGTGTCCCCCGTGCTCCATGGGGCATCCGCGCGAAGCCAGGTTGTCCGCCCATGCCTGCGCGGAGGCCGCCAGATTCGCGTCCCAGCCTAGCGCGGGGAGGCCCAGCTCCGCGCGCGCAGCGTTGTGCCCCTCCATCATCGCCCCCGCGTCCACCGTGCCCCCGCCCTCGCTATTTCCGCCGTTTCCGCCAGTTCCGCCGCTGCTCCCGTCGCTTCCACCGCTTCCGCCGTCCCCCCCGCTGTCGCCGCCTCCGCCGGAGCTTCCCCCGTCCGAGATTCCCCTGTCGTCCCAGCCCCCTACGCCGTCAGAACCACCGTCGGGACTACCGTCGTCCCAACCACCGCTGTCAGAACCACTGCCGTCAGAATTTCCACTGCCGTCAGAGCTACCGTCGTCCCAACCTCCATCCCAAATTTGTTCGGCTTATATTCTATGCACCTACTATGTGTGTACATGCACCTACATGCTGTACATGCAGAGGGAGCCAAGACTACAGTTTACACTGACCACTGCAGCCTCAAATACCTGAAGTCGCAGCCGACACTCTCACGACGACAGGTGCGGTTGGTGGACTTCTTGGAAACCCACTTCCACTACGACATCGTCTACAAGCCCGGGCTCCACAACAAAGCTGATGCGTTGAGCCGCCACAGTCATATAGCAGGCATCCAGCTCGACGGGATGAACCCTCTACTCAAGGGTCTATTCCAACATGGGTACTCCGTGGACGCAGAGATCGCTACAGCAGAGAAACAGAAGTTGTTACAGTGGGAGAATGACTTAGCTGTAAGAAAGGGATCGGGAAAGATTTGGGTACCGAACTATGCCCCGCTCCGATAGATCGTACTGGAGGAGTTCCACGATGTGGCCTCGCGGGACATTTCGGGAGCAACAAGACGTTAGCGGGAATAGCGAAGTATTACTACTGGCCCCAGACGGCAGCAGACGTGCAGCAGTTCGTCACCTCATGCGACACGTGCCAGCAGATGAAGAGTAGCAAGCAGAAAAAAGCAGGGTTACTTCAGCCTCTATCCGTACCGGAGCAGCCATGGCAAGTTGTTAGCCTAGACTTCATCACTGGGCTTCCTTCGACCTCACGAGGGCATGATGCTATACTCGTGGTGATCGATAAGTTCTCTAAGATGGGACACTTCATTCCGACCAACGCCACGGCTACAGCTGAAGCAACTGCTCGTCTCTTCTTCGACCGCATCATCACCATCCACGGCATCCCCGCTACACTCATCTCAGACAGAGACCCAAAAATCACTAGTAAGTTCTGGAGGGAACTCATGGAATTGTTGGGGACAAAGCTTGCAATGCCACCCTCAGACTGACGGACAGACAGAGCGACTCAATCAGGTGGTTGAACAGTTACTCCGCACAGCTTGCAAGGAAGACATCAACCACTGGGATCAACAGTTAACAACCCTTGAGTTCGCTTACAACAACACGTCGAATGCGGCCACAGGGAAATCTCCTTTCTTCCTGTGCTATGGACGGGAACCACTTACACCTCAGCAGCCAACCACACCGGCACACGTCCAAGCCGCACACGACTTCGTCACCACCATGCAGCAGCTATGAGAGAAGACTCAGCGACGTCTCACCTGTTGGTGCAACCCTACGGTTTGCACTCGGCTTGTTGTCCGTGTGCGTGTGCGTGCATGCGTGTGTGCATAGAGTGGTATGAGCGCATGAAATAAATATATATTTCATGCTTATAATGGTGTGTGAATGATGGGTCATGATGTAGCGTGTGTGTGTGTCGAGTCAATAGCGAGTTATCGCTAGCCGCGCGTTAAGGCAGTCATTTGTGTCTCGCGCGCAGTTTCTATTTTGTCGTGTGTCCCGTGCGCGGTTCCTATTTTGTCCTGTGTCGAACGTTCGGCGTGTCGCAGGTGTGTGCAGCAGACCCATCAAGAACTCAAGGTTGAGTTTTTGATGAAGAACCCGAGCCTTGGTTGCAAGCTTCAAGTGATTTCGAAGCTGGCCAAGAGGGTACACCTCAAGATATTGAAGATAGTTACATTACAATTTGTAGTGTAACATTTCTATGGGTGTAGGCCCTTCTGGAGGGTAGTTTCGAGACCCTTCTTGGTTGGAGACAGTGTGGCACTCTTCCCCATCACTGTACCTCGACTCTTGGGGTTTGTAGGAGCTGGGAGTCCTTCCCAACTCGTAACTCTTCCTAGTTGTTCGTGATTGTGTGTTCTAAGACTATGTCGCTGCCATAGTGCCGTTCGTTCAAACCGACGCTGTGTCGTCAAAACTTAATAAAATCGTGCGATCTAAAAAGCCTGTTGTAGGCGACGTTAAGACGCTCCAGATCCAAGTTGAATGAGGTCAATTGGAGCTGTGACCAGATCGCTATGAATGTTTAAAGCCGCTGTGCAGAAACCTGACTGCGCACTCTATCCTTCGTTTTAGGCACATTGAAGCCTATAGTGACTATAACATCACCACGATGCAGAACTCCCAGAAGCAGTATGCTGATCGACAGCGACGAGATCACTCAGTAGCAGTCGGAGATCAGGTGCTTCTCGACACACGCAACTTGAACTTGTCCCACATTCCGTCCAAGCTCCGGCCTCGCTTCTGTGGTCCCTTTTGTGTTGAGGCGATGGTGACACCAGTTACATTCCGCTTGCGCTTACCTTCTACGTGGAAGCTTCACAACGCTTTCCATGTTCATCTGCTGAAACCCTACAAGGACCCCAACCAGCAGTTCACAGGACGACAGCTACCGCCACCACCACCTGTTCTTGTACAGGATGAACCAGAGTACGAGGTGGAACGAGTTCTCGCTCATCGACGCAGACGCGGCAACACGCTCGAGTTCCTGATACGTTGGACGAGATATGACCCGTCAGAGGACAGTTGGGTTGCAGAAGCTGATATGGGCAACGCACGCCGTGCTCTCAAGGATTATCTTGTCAAGCAGGGTGTCTCTCACGCCACCCAGCTTTGAGGGGGGGACGTGTGAGAGTACGACGGCTTTGCTATGATTTACTAGCTTGATTATGCTTTATTATGCATTATCTAGCTTAGCTTTGCTTTATTTTGCTTGCTTTTGCTAGATTTCCTAGGTTCGTTGCTCTTACTATATTTATTATAGTTATAGGCACCGAACTAGGTTGAATGCACCGAATTCTAGGCTTTTCGGTTGCCACCGAATTGCCTTCTACCGAATTCGGGAAGGACCCGTTCGGGACGCTTCGCGACCCACGGAACCTTCTGATAACACCAGGGTTACTGCCTTTGTGTCGAGCCTATATATAGCGTCGCCTTGTACCCAGGTGCATTATTCAATAGTTCAATCTTTCCTGAACCAGATCCTCACAGATACGATGCAGTGCGGCTGCGTGGTATAGTGTGGGGTGGTAGTTAGAGAATGGTTTGTGGCATAGCATCTTCTCCTTTCCCGTTCGCTCCTTCTCTTCCTCCTCTTCCTCTCTTCCTCCTCTTCCTCTCTTCCTCCTCTTCCTCTCTTCCTCCTCTTCCTCTCTTCCTCCTCTTCCTCTCTCTTCCTCCTCTTCCTCTCTTCCTCCTCTTCCTCTCTTCCTCCACTTCCTCTCTTCCTCCTCTTCCTCTCTTCCTCCTCTTCCTCTCTTCGTCCTCTTCCTCTCTTCCCCTCGTCCATGTGCATTCTCTCTCCTTGCTCCATCCTTCATCCATGTGATGGCCATATCATTGGAGAGAACGCTAGGGACGATGACATGGAGATGAGGAGAAGAAGGGGGTGAGGGTGAGTGAAAACTTGTATTATTCCCCGTCCCTTCTCATCCGCCCTCCCTGCCTCTCCTTCAGACATTTGATGGGCATATTGTTGGAGAGAACGGAAGGGGCGATGACATGGAGGTGAGGGGGAGAGGGGTTGAGGATAAGGCCTAAGTTTGAACTTTCCCACTCCCTTTTCTTCCTCCCCGCCCCATCCTTCAGACGTACGACAGGCATATCATAGGAGAGAATGCCAGGGACGATGATATGGAGGTGAGGCAGGAATGGGGGCGAGGGGGAGTATGGGTGAATGGGGACAAGGGGGTGAAGGGTGTAACGGGGTAAAGGTAAAAGTAAGTGAGCGGGATAAGGAAATGGATGAGGGAGAAAAAGCCGTGATTAAGCTGAGAGGTCGCATTTCATGGCTGTTAGGTGCTGTAGTAAGGCTGTGCAGCCTCTTAACATCGAACATGCACTAAGGCAGACTTGAATAAATTACGCTACCATTCCCTCTGTTGATTCCCCCTTCCCCAGGTGAACCCTGTATGCACTAAGGAGCTCACCAACATAAGAGCAGCTTCTAAGGATGAAAACATTCAACCCACACCTCCAAGACAGGTCAGCAGTGTCATTTGTTACAATAGTTACATTGGGCGATTCATATGTACAGTTCCAAGGATGAGAACATTCGCCTCACGCCCCCAAGACAGGTCAGTACTATCATCTGTTACAATTGTTACATCGGGCTATCCATATGTACCGTTATACACAGCTGTTCACACCCCTGTACCTCACTGAAAACCACAGATGAGCCTGGCAGAAGACATAGAGGTGACTCCTGCTGCCATTCGCCGTTGTGCACCATCACCTCTACCTACCCCTGTGCCCCATCACACACCCCTGTACCACTCTATACCTCACCGCATACCACAAATGAGTCTGGAGGAGACCATGGTGTATGTGTAGTGCATATGGGTGAGCTGGGGGAGGGGGCCTGCTGCTTTTCATGGTCGTCCCATGATGTTCAGTGTTGCACCTCTGTATCTACCCCTGTACCCTCCACACACCACTTTGCACCCCTTTATACACCACAGATGAGTCTGGAGGAGGCGATGGGGTACGTTCAAACAGGCGAGCTGTTGGAGGTGACTCCTATTGCCGTTCGACCTTGTGCATTCATACACCTACCTCCTCCCTGTATCCCTCCACACACCTGAAAACCCCTTGGCAAACCACAGATGAGTCTAGAGGAGGCCATGGGGTATGTGCAAACAGGCGAATGGTGGAAGTGACTCCTGCGGCCATTCGCCTTCGGAAAAAAGAGCTCAGCTCGTCCAAAAGGATGACCTCTAGACGCAACCAGAAGGAGTGGTGTGATGTGTGTGGTGCTACGGGTCAACCCAAACACTCCTTGAAAGGAAAGAGCTCAGCTCGTCCAAGTGGATGACCTCCAGACGCAACCAGGAGGAGTGAAATGTAGCATGTGTGTAATGTGATGTGTGTGATACATGTGGTGAGTTGGAATAAAGTGCCTCGTGTAGGCATCTCCAAGCAAAGTAAGAGCAAAGTCCAAGAGGAAGCCCCCCAGACGCAATCAGGAGGAGTGAAATGTAACATGTGTGTAATGTGTGTGATACATATGGTGGGTAGTAAGAACTAATGCTAGGCACAGAGGCTGATTGTATGGTGAGGTGAGGTACGTTATTGACGCATATGAGCTGATCGCAATCAGGCATGAATGAAGTGAATTGTTTGTTGCCTCTATCTGTGCCTTGAGCACTATTGGTCCTCTCTGGCTCCTACACGCATCGTTTTGAAATGCCAAGACATTTACTTAGAAATCAGTAGACAAAGAAGACAAACATTCACTACTGCTGGCGGTCTAACCACACCAAAAGCACTCTCCCGCCTCAGGTAAGAGGATCTTCACCCCACCCTGCACCGCAATGCCTACGGTATTACATGTAACTTCAGTAAGGCATTGAGATCTGATTCTTCTCAGCACCACCCATCCCCCTCTGGTCCCCTCCCTCCCCTCCCCTCCCCAACTCTCCCCTCTCCCTCTCTCCCTCGCATTTTCTCTTGAACCACCCAATCTGAGTCATCAACTTGTTAGTCTTAGTATTCCCACCCCAGCATCATGAACAACGCAAACCTGTGCAGAACTCAAACGGTAAGAGTATTTGAGTTTTGAGACGCCTCAGAACTCGGTTATTCCCCAACAATGACAACCTGTACAGAGTTCACGCAAAAGCACGTGTTGGTGCACGAGGGGTGCACTGCACTTCCTTCTGACCATCTGTCTTCTTGAGAACGGTTCCATGAGTTTAGTGGGGCACAAAGCGGTCCAATCAGGTCCGGTGCGGTTCACTTGGGTCCTGTTAGGTAGTGTATGGGTACTCCCCCTGCCAGTTCCCCTGCGGATAGTAATGACACACCCACATCCCACCCTCGTCACCGCACTGAGCCGCAGTGCACCCTACATTTGTCGTATCCTGCCACACAATCTGCGTATGATGCAAGCACTGCTGCCCCTCCGCACACCCCCCCGGAATCGCACTATAAGTTTAATAGTTCTTCTCATCCACCCACCAATACACTGCTTCACGGTCATCATCCGCGTTAAAAGCAGCAGGCCGCTTCCAGTATAAGTTCTGCCCCATGTTGTCGTGTCCCCCGTGCTCCATGGGGCATCCGCGCGAAGCCAGGTTGTCCGCCCATGCCTGCGCGGAGGCCGCCAGATTCGCGTCCCAGCCCAGCGCGGGGAGGCCCAGCTCCGCGCGCGCAGCGTTGTGCCCCTCCAGCGTCGCCCCCACGTCCACCGTGCCCCCGCCCTCGCTGTTTCCGCCGTTTCCGCCAGTTCCGCCGCTGCTCTTGTCGCTTCCACCGCTTCCGCCGTCCCCCCCGCTGTCGCCGCCTCCGCCGGAGCTTCCCCCGTCCGAGATTCCCCCGTCGTCCCAGCTACCTACGCCGTCAGAACCACCGTCGGGACTACCATCGTCCCAACCACCGCTGTCGGAACCACTGCCGTCAGAATTTCCACCGCCGTCAGAGCTACCGTCGTCCCAACCTCCATCCCAAATTTGTTCGGCTTATATTCTATGCACCTACTATGAGTGTACATGCTGTACCATTAGTGCTTACATTGTACCTATGAACTATGTAAGTATAGGTTCTGCGACTTACAAGCTACTCTACACATGGTAATAAGGTAAGCGCTATGTGGATACTCAAATTTTGGGTAGAACGTACAATGTACATGCTCTTCAAACAGAAAGACCATACTCATACCATCCTAATAGAGTCTGGGAAGTTCAAACTATGACCCTTGTGCTCAGAGAACCTGAAGTCAGAACATTGTATCTACGCCCTTATAACGTGAGTACTGTGTCCTTACAATGTAACTATTTTTTAGGTATTTTTAGCGCATTGCTGCATTATTTACATTCTATTTCAGGCTGTAGCCCTTTATCATATGTTGCGTAGCAAGATTTGTGGTTGAATCACATATACTAATCAATATGTACATGGTTACTGTCAAACATTGTATATGTTATATTTGTGTAGGCTGTAGTGGGTTAGCCTATAAGGGGGTCACAGCGTTAGGGTTTCATATTTGTACTCACATTCCATTCTAGTTCACCATTCCAGTCTGTTATTTTTGACATGGTTTCAGAGCAGGTCCTTCGCTAGGACCGTCCTAAGGGCCCACCTACCTACCTACCTACCTACTTACTACCTACCTACTACCGGAGCGCGTTCTTAGCGCCTCCCCCGTAGCGCCCTCGAGCGCTTTATTATTAACTTTTTTTTCCGGCCCCGCTGGCCCCGTCGATCGAGCCCCGCCTAGAGGCCCCGCGGCCCCGTCGTATTTGACCTAGAGGCCCCTCACGGCCCCGTCGCGCCGCCCCTTAGCGCCTCTTACGACCCCGCCGCGCCTCTTACGACCCCCGCGATCCCCCCTAACGGCCCGCGCACCGCCCGCTACCGACCCACGCAGCCCGCACTTCACCCGCGCGGCCTGCGTGCTGCCCGCTGCCGGCCCGCGCACCGCCAGCGCCACTCGCGTACCGCACGCCCGTTGCCTGCAGCCGCTCGCGCACGCCCCGCAGCCGCCCGTCGCCTGCTCGCACACGCCCCGCAGCCGCCCGTCGCCTGCTCGAGCACGCCCCGCTGCCCGCAACTGCTCGTACGCTGCTGCCTCCGCTGCTGCTTGCGCACCGCTGCCTCCCGAGCGCCGCCGCTGCCCGTGCGCCGTCGCTGCCCCTACGCTGCCGCTGCTCGTGCGCCGCCGCTGCCCGTGCACCGCCGTTCCCCGTGCGCCGCTGCCGCCCGTGCGCTTCTGCAGCCGCCGCCCGCGAGGCACGCGCTCTCACTGTTTTTTACTTGCTACCTACCGCGCACACTGCTGCCACTGCAGCTGCCACCAGTGCGCCGTTGCAGCTCCTGCTGCCACGCTACCTACTACTGCCGTTCGTGTGCCACTACGGACAGTTGACCCTCCGCACACCTTTCCAGCGGCCTGATTCCTACTACTACTGCTACTGCTACTGTCACTATGGCTAGTCCTCCCGTTCTAGCTTTCGATGCCGAGGGCCGTCCAGTGAAGTTCGAAACCTGGCTAGATGATCTGCACCTGTTCCTACAGCTCACTGCCAAGGAAGATATCTCACTGTACGACCACGCCCTAGGCCATGCCACTGCCCCTGACTCGTCTGCTGACAGCACTCTGCGTTCCCAGTGGCAGACCCGTGATGCGCACGCTCGCTTTGCTATTCGCAACTCCCTGCCGCTAGACGAGCGCGAGCACTTCGGCCAGTGCAAGACTGCTAAGGACCTCTACACCGCTGTAGTTGCCCGCTACTCCTCACCCGCCTCTGCCACGCTAGGCCGCCTCACTCTCCCCTACCTGTTCCCCGACCTAGCCTTCTTTCACACTGTCGCAGACCTCATCACCCGCCTTAAGACTAGTGAGGCCCGCTTTCGCGCTGCTATGCCTGCCGAGTTTCTCACTAGCAACCCCCCCCCACTCTGGATCACTCTCTACCACATCGTCACCCGCCTCCCTGACTCTCTGCGCGCAGTCAGGGACCACTTCCTCTCTCGCTCCCCCACTGAGCTCACTGTTGCCCTCCTCGAGAATGAACTGCTTGCAGCTGAGGCGAGCATCGTCGCTGTAGGCACCTCTCGTGGCGACCCCCGCACCCCGTTCTTTGAGGGGTGTTCCCCTTCCCCCCTCCTCCCCTCTGTCGCCTCTGCTGCTGCTGTCGACCTTCTTGGTGCTGAGAAGGTCGGGACCGCGTCTGCATCGAGCGGGCGCCGCAGGAACAAAGGGGGCAGGGGGGAGGTGGGGGTGGAGGCGGTGGGAGTGGAGGCGCGGCTGCGGAGACTAGTGGCGGCAGTGGGGGAGGAGACAGCAGCGGTGGGAGTGGTGGTGGAGGCGGTAGCGGAGGCGGAGGTGGTCGTGGCGGCGGCAGGGGTGGAGGTGGCCGGGGCGGCGGCGGTGGGGGTGGTGGTCGTGGAGGTGCTGGCGGAGGGCAGAGTCAGCAGCCCGGCCCGACGCTTCAGGCCGCCCGTGAGTGGTATGCGCAGCGTAGCGTTACCTGCACGTACGTCATTCGCACAGGTGACCGCAGCGGCCAGCAGTGTGGGAGGCCGCACCCCACGCAGCGCTGCTTCGCGCGCCTTAACGACGCGTGGCGCACTCAGTTTCCTGCTGCCACTGAGCTGCCGCGCTGGGCTGATCTGGAAAAGAGGGGTGTTGATATTTGGGCTTTAGACTTTGATGCTATTCTCACTGCCATGTATGCGATGTCTATTAGTGGAGAGGGTGCTCAGTACTTGCGTGTTCCGCCCGACCCGGGCATTCAGGCCAGTCCGGCTGCCGCTCTAGGTGCTAGCGCGTCTGCTCCCACAGGTCCTAGTGAGGCTGCAGCCCTAGGTGCTCGTGCGTCCGTGTCCCCTGGTACTGAGTCGACTGCAGCACTGCACACCTTCACACTGGACTCAGGTGCTTCTCGCTCCTTCTTTCGTGACCGCACTGTCCTTGAGCCACTCGCTCGGCCAGTTGCTGTCTCCCTTGCTGACCCCTCTGGGGGTCCGGTCATTGCGACCTCCTCCACTGTCCTTCCTTGTCCGGCGGTCCCGTCCGGCACGCTGTCAGGTCTCTACCTCCCCTCGTTCTCTACGAACTTGGTGGCAGGTAGTGCGCTCCAGGACGGGGGTGTTCACCAGTTCACCCCCGCCTATGAGCGCGTGACACACTGCACGTGTGCTCGGACGGGTCGCCACCTGGCTACCTTCACTCGGGAGCCGGGGTCGGACCTGTACACACTGACCACTGAGTCTCCTCAGGTAGCTGCGTCTGCGTCTACGTCTGCGTCTTCGTCAGGTCAGCTGTCCGCCCCCTGCTCGTGTCGCTCTCTGGCGCATGAGACTGTCCTCTGGCACCACCGCCTTGGTCACCCGTCTGTGCAGCGCCTTCGGGCCATGCACAAACGGGACCTTGTTGCTGGTCTTCCCAGGGTGCTCCCTCCCCTTCCCGACTCGCCTGCTCCTCCCTGTATTCCCTGTGTCGAGGGACGGCAGCGCGCCGCTCCTCACTCCTCCTCCTTTCCCCCGACGACTGCTCCCTTGCAGACGCTCCACATGGACGTGTGGGGCCCAGCCCGCGTCCGTGGTCAGGGTCAGGAGAGGTACTTCCTGATTGTTGTTGACGACTTCTCGCGCTACACCACGGTCTTCCCCTTGCGCGCCAAGGGTGACGTCCCTGATGTCTTGATCCCTTGGATCCGCAGATCTCGTCTCCAGCTCCGTGAGCGTTTCCGCTCCGACTTCCCTGTCTTGCGTCTGCACTCTGACAGAGGTGGGGAGTTTTCCTCTGGCCTGTTGGAGGCCTTCTGTCAGCAGGAGGGCATTGAGCAGTCGTACACGCTTCCGGCCTCTCCACAGCAGAATGGGGTTGCTGAGCGCCGCATTGGTCTGGTCATGGAGGTCGCTCGTACCTCCTTGAGCCATGCGGCTGCCCCCCATTTTCTGTGGCCGTTTGCAGTCCGATACGCTGCGCATCAGCTCAACCTCTGGCCCCGTGTCTCCCTGCCCGAGACTTCTCCGACACTGCGTTGGACGGGAGAGGCTGGCGATGCGTCGCGTTTTCGGGTCTGGGGATCCCGAGCTTTTGTCCGCGACACGTCCGCGGACAAGCTCTCCCGTCGCGCTGTCCCCTGTGTCTTCCTTGGCTTTGTCCCGGACGCCCCTGGCTGGCAGTTCTACCACCCCACCTCGCGTCGTGTCCTGGCCTCTCAGGACGTCACTTTTGACGAGTCCGTCCCCTACTACCGCCTCTTCCCCTACCGCACTGCCCCGCTCCCCCCCTCGCCTCTCTTCCTCGCTCCAGGTGCTGAGGTACCAGACCCCCTCCCCCCTCAGGGTGCTGCTCCCTCAGGTGTGTCCCAGGTAGACCCGGGTGAGCCTGTCGAGGTAGCTGTTGACTCTCGTCCGTCTGGGGGTGCTGAGCCTGGGGGTGCTGCGTCCGGGGGTGCTGAGCCTGGGGGTGCTGCGTCTGGGGGTGCTGGGCCTGGGAGTGCTGAGTCTGGGGGTGCGGAGCCTGGGGGTGCTGAACCAGGAGGTGCGGAGCCTGGAGGTGCGGAGCCTGGAGGTGCTGAGCCTGGGGGTGCTGAGTCTGGGGGTGCCGAGTCTGGGGGTGCTGAGCCTGCGCGTGCTACACCTGGAGGAGCCCTCTCCTCCCAGCAGCTGCAGGAGAGGTACCTCGAGTACTGCCGCCTCCGGAGAGGTGCTGCTGGAGCTCGTCCCGGTACTTCCCCTCCTACCCAGGAGCTCCCCCCCATTCAGCAGATCCGCGAGTGGTACACACGCCGCTGCAGTCTTCGGAGTGGTGCTCCTGGTGCTGCGGACCCTGGGGGTGACGCTGCTGCTGGTGCTGAGGACCCGGACGTTGGAGCTGCTGCTGGTGCTGCGGACCCGCCTGGTGGAGCTGCTGCTGGTGCTGAGGACTCGGACGTTGAAGCTGCTGCTGGAGCTGAGGACCCGCGCGGTGGCGCTGCTGCTGGTGCTGAGGACCCGGACGGTGGAGCTGCTGCTGGTGCTGAGGACTCGGACGGTGGAGCTGCTGCTGGAGCTGAGGACCCGAGCGGTGGCGCTACTGCTGCTGCTGAGGACCCGGGCGTTGGAGCTACTACTGGTGCTGAGGACCCGGCCGGTGGAGCTGCTGCTGATGCTGTGGACTCGGACGCTGGAGCTCCTACTGGTACTGAGGACCCAGCCGCTGGAGTCTCCTCTGATTCTGGAGACGCTGCGCGGCCGCGACCGTACTTCGTACCGCTCCTTCAGCAGGTTCTTGGGCAGGCTCCTCCTCCTTGTCCTCCTCCCTCCGTAGAGTGTCCCCCGCCTGTCCAGCCGCAGTCACAGTTACCGCCTACCTCGCCTCTCCCTGCTCCCTCTCCTTACACTGGTCCCACAGGAGGTCTTACAGAGCGTCGTGAGCCTGAGTCTCGTCTTGCGTCGCCTGTTCGTCCTGCTCGCACTGGTAGTCGTGTCCGTCGTGAGCGTCCTCCTGCTGTCCCAGGCACTCACTACATGACTCTGCGTCCCTCTACTGCTCCTCAGCGTGTCCCTCTACCGTCTCCTCCTGCGTCCTCTTTGCCTGGCGTTCCGGACCCTGAGTCTGACCGGTATCGTGCTGAGCACCCTACTGTCACGCGTCTCCTTGCTACTGTTGTCACTGACCCTACCTTTGAGACCTCGGCTGCGTCTGCTCTGGTCGCTGAGTTGGTTGACTTTGCTGCTGCCTGTCGTCTAGACTATGCTGCTAGCCTTGTTGCTGAGTCTGTCTGTCCTCAGTCCGTCGGGGGTGAGTGTGCTCTTGGCACGGACGTCCTTGAGGACAGACAGGAGGAGTTCCAGTGTCTTGCTGCTGCTTTGCCCCGTCTCGTGTCCTTGCTAGTTGCCCCTGAGGGAGACCCGGATGCACCAGACATCCCGACCCCGCGCACTTACGCTGAGGCGATGGCGGGTCCCTACTCCTCTCAGTGGCAGACAGCCATGGACGCCGAGATGGCTTCCTGGAAGTCCACACGCACCTACGTCGACGAGGTTCCCCCTCCTGGAGCAAACATCGTCAGTGGCATGTGGATTTTCAGGATGAAGCGGCCGCCGGGTTCTCCGCCTGTCTTCAAGGCGCGTTACGTGGCTCGAGGCTTCAGCCAGCGAGAGGGAGTAGACTTCTTCCAGACCTTCTCCCCCACCCCGAAGATGACCACTCTTCGGGTGCTGCTGCACATAGCCGCTCACCGCGACTACGAGCTTCACTCACTTGACTTCAGCACTGCTTTCTTGCAGGGCAGCCTGCACGAGGAGATCTGGCTGCGCCGCCCACCTGGCTTCACTGGGTCGTTTCCTCCTGGTACCCAGTGGAGGCTTCAGCGGCCGGTCTACGGTCTCCGCCAGGCTCCGCGTGAGTGGCACGACACACTGAGGACTACACTTGCGGCTCTTGGGTTCGCGCCTTCTACAGCTGACCCGTCGCTGTTCCTGCGCACCGACACCTCGCTGCCGCCGTTCTACATCCTCGTGTACGTCGACGACTTGGTCTTTGCCGCTGCTGACACTGCAGGACTCGCCTACGTGAAGTCGGAGCTGCAGAGGAGACACACGTGCACAGACCTGGGTGAGCTGACAAACTATCTTGGCTTGCGGATCACCCGGGACAGAGCACGGCGCACCATCACCCTGACTCAGTCACACATGGTGCAGCAGGTTCTCCAGCGCTTCCGCTTCACGTACTCCTCGCCTCAATCCACTCCTCTGCCTACCGGTCACTCGCTCTCAGCTCTGCCTTCGGATGAGTCCGTAGAGCCGAGTGGCCCGTATCCAGAGCTTGTGGGCTGCCTCATGTACCTGATGACCTGCACTCGACCTGACCTTGCATACCCTCTTAGCATCCTTGCACGCTATGTCGCTCCTGGCCGTCACAGGAAGGAGCACATGGATGCCGCTAAGAGGGTGTTGCGCTACTTGTGCAGTACGTCGGGCATGGGGCTTGTGCTTGGAGGGCGAGACCGAGTTGTTCTCACAGGGCACTCAGACGCTTCTTGGGCAGACGACCAGACCACTCAGCGGTCGTCTCAGGGCTACACCTTCAGCCTTGGCTCTGGCTCAGTTTCTTGGCGCTCTACACGCTCTTCTTCTGTTCTCGGCTCCAGTTGCGAGGCTGAGATCTACGCTACAGCCATGGCTGCCCAGGAGCTACGCTGGCTGACCTACCTGCTGACCGACCTCGGAGAGCGGCCTCGTTCTCCTCCAGTACTGTACGTCGACAACAAGGCTGCCATTGCCTTGTGTGAGGAGCACAGACTGGAGCACAGAACGAAGCACATCGCCCTGCGGTACTTCCTTGCTCAAGAGCTGCAGCAGCGCGGTCAGCTTTGTATTCGCTACGTGGCCACTGAAGCCAACACTACTGATGTGTTCACCAAGGCGCTTCAGCCTCGTGACCATCAGCGCTTCTGCACTCTATTAGGCCTTGTGCCTACTGGACCTCACTTGCTTACCTCTTGACTTTGCTTGTACTGTGATCACTATATATATCTATACCTGCATGTTTACTCTTGCTAGGTTGTGATCAATGTATCTCGTGCTCTGTTATAAACCTGCATGTGAACTGGTCTTGTGACCACTAGCTTGTGCTCGGAATTTGTGTGGAATCCTTGAGATCCACCCTGAGCTTGTTGTTGCCTTGCTTTGCCTTGACTGGTCTTGTGACCCCTAGGTCTCCCCCACTTTGCCTATGGGGGTGTGTCAAACATTGTATATGTTATATTTGTGTAGGCTGTAGTGGGTTAGCCTATAAGGGGGTCACAGCGTTAGGGTTTCATATTTGTACTCACATTCCATTCTAGTTCACCATTCCAGTCTGTTATTTTTGACAGTTACACATACATCATCATCTAGGAAAGTCTTCACAACAACCCTAACATGGAGTAAAGTCATTGACAACCATGTGACTTCACACTAAAAGATCCTCGTACGAGCTTGACGAGGTCTCATCCTTCCCTGCAAAAATGGGAAACAAATTACTACATTCAATAACGTCGCTCGAAAATGCTGAAAGTGAAGATAACTTACAGGTTATGCTGCTTGGACAATGAAGTCCCCGGCAAATCCACGTCGCGTTAATGTGTGCGCTTCACAACCACAACGAGAAATCAGGCCTGCTTAAACAGTCAAGTCGCCTGCAAAACCATGGCGCGTTAGTGCTGAAAAGGGCTCAAATACAGCAAGAATATCAAAAGTCTAAACTGTAAGGTACTAATGAAGAAACTAGACGATAGCGAGGTAGCTGGTTAACTGGGACACGGGACAGCGACGGAGGTTAAAACAATAGCCATAAGGGGAAGACAAGACCTGGAAGCATGAGGATGAGCTATGAAAAGGGACTAGGGCTGGAATAACGATCGTAAGTGGAAAACTAACTTGTATGGAATCAAACGAGAGATCGAGGAAATAGAAGTTAGCTTGGTGCTTAGGTTGGCATATATGTGGCGTGACTGCTTGCCCGAAATCAGTGCGATGGAACATCGACCAATGAGAACAAGTCTGCATTATCTTCTGCTGCCAACTCATTTCATCTCTCGATCCTAACCACCAGTACCTGATCAATCGATGGCTGTTACTTGAGATCGGTCACTGGAATCAACATGAAGGTCCATGAGTCATAGACGGTTAACATTCCAACTTAACACACCTCACATCTTTGATACCGACGGCTGAAATAACATATCACAATCTGCTGATCGACGGTTGTCATTCCAACTTGGAGCTAAGACATAAAGTTTCGATCTCGACCGTTCCCGTTTGTTGACATCAACGGTCCAGTTTCCAATCTGGACGAATTTAGCCAATGACCCCGATTGTAATCTTGTCCGTTCGTGTGTATTCAAATCGACAGACAATTTTTCTGATGCTACTACACTCAGACAGTCCGGGTAAACTGACGCGAAAACCCAACAGTAAATTCAGTAGTTACGAAGTCAGAAAACTGTAGCGAGTTGTTTGACAAGGCAAGGTATCTAACGTATCAACAGCCACAGAGTCGACATCAGGAGGGAATAGTTTACAAATTGAGATTTTACTTCTCATAAAGTACAATGTGTCTAGTTTGGTTTGGGGTATTTGCTGGGTGAGAGGTGGCTATAAAACTCACCTTGTACAGCACATCTACAATACTTCGACTTCAACTTTTCTTTGTTCCTGCCACCGAGGTGTGTACTTCAAATTTGAATACGACTTCCCCCCCAGAATGATTTTTGGGATGTCCGCCGTCAAAACTACCGTCGCCGTCAGAGCTACCGTCGACCCAGCCACCGCCGCTGTCGCCACCCCAGCTTCACCATCGGGCAGATTAGACCAGTCGGCACCGTTGTTTAAACAGGTCGACAAATCGTCGGGCAAATTAGACAATCGCCACCGTTGTTTAATCATGTCGACCAATTGTCGGGCAAATTAGACAAATCGCCACCGTTGTTTAACCAGGTCGACCAATCGTCGGGCAAATTAGACAAATCGCCACCGTTGTTTAACCAGGTCGACCAGACTCTCCGCTCGATGACTCACCGCCATGGCTCAACGCAGTCTCTATTGTCAGGAACATCGGCCCCAACAATGTCTAACCTAACACTGTCAGTTACAGGATCCACGCATATATTTGGAATCCACGCAACAAGAGCTCTTGATCGTCGCCAACATTATGTTCACACAGCGAACATTTGGACGACGACATCATTGCTCTGGCAAGATTCAGATGCTCGGAAATCTAACTGCACACAAGCTTTAAGGCATCGTTACAGGGGTGTTTCAACGACTGTCAAAGAGATAACATCGCGTCCAAGATGGCATCAGAGAGTCCAAAAGAGTGCTGGTCAAAACTTGAAGTTTAAATACAAGAAAGCTCCGAGCTTCAACGGAACGTCTTCAGACTATCGTTTTGCTGCCATTCAGCGCCAGTTCTTGCTTCACGAAGACACAGTGGATGAGTTAAATCGCAGATTGGCTCCGAGCTATGCAATGACCAAGTCCAGACCTGTGTCGGGTTCCAAGGATCTAAGAGAAACAGCTTCAGCAAAACGCTTCAATCCATCTGTTTCCAACATATCCGCTCATGTAACTAACGACGACGCATATTTCCCGAATAATCTGAAGCCAAAAGAAGTCATATCTGGAGAAAGTGCTAAGTTTCTGAAGACTACGCAAAAAATATTGACGGCGACGTGTTCTTTCGACATGGATGCTGTTGTGACTGACGACAAGGCTTACTTCCCGAGTGATTGGAAGACAAAGGGAGCTGTATCTGGGAAAAGTGACACAATGACACGGCAAGTATCGATGGATCCTACCACGATGAAGTTCCAAGAAGATTACATACAGCTAGAGGATGACACTCATCTATGGCGTTTGCATCGTACGGATATGATCATGTCTGAGAGAAACGGGACGGAAGCATCAGCAGCACCGGCTGCTACCTTGTCTTGGCATAGGCGCCAGAGAATATGCGGAATCCCTGCCATACCTACACGAGTACCATCAGCTCAAGTCTCACAATTTTCACGGATGCACCAGATTGCAATTGTGGTTGGAGGTGTCCGCCACTGCTCCCGCAGCAAAGCATAATCTGTAACAACCGAACCAAGGCACGCTCGGCAATGCAGGGTCGGAGCGAGCAAACCACAACCGAAGTGTCAAGCGCAGGAGGGTGGTGGTGCTGCAGATGTGATTTCACGAGTGCTGAAGTTTGCCCATGGCACAACGGATTCTCCTAGCGGGCAAGATGCAATATTTAGTCGTTTGATTTTCAAACCACCGTAGAGGTTTCCGCGAGGGTACGGTACGATTGTACCTAGGCCCTCTAGCCTGGTTACGACTGTGGATGGTGTTTTTTGCATTGCATTATGTAATTTCACCTCCTTAAAAAAAAAAAAAAAAAAAAAAAAAAAAAAAAAAAAAAAACAACAACAACAACAAAACAAAACAAGAGGCGACGAAATCGTCTTAGGGTTGCAAAGCTGTTTTCACATATCCGGTTATTTTTTCTATATCTTATTCTCAACCTTGCCTAGGAGTGTTTTAATCTTATCTGATATAGAATGTTTGTTTAGCAGAAACTGCAAAACGGTTGCAGCAAGTATCGAACCGAGCACTTTTCGATTACCGGACACCCTCAAAACTGCGGAGATAGACTACGGGCTAGGCACAGGTGCTCGTGTGATCTCTGCGTTCGTTGCTCCTCAGTCGTTTTCCTAGTGCGCACACTGCTTGCTAGTTCACAAGGCAATTTGGCAAGAGTTTCACTAGAGAAAGTTTAACAACAATGGTACAATGAAGTTGGAAAGACTAGACTACATCAGAGCTAGGATGCAAGCAGGTCGATTGCCAGCGCAGCACGGTCGACCGCGTGCCAGCACGACTTGGTCGACTGCGCTCCAGCAGTGCAGAGTCGCGGCTTGCCAATGCTGCAGGTCGACGGCGTGACAACAGCGCAAGTCGACGGCGTGCCAGCGTTGCTCCCGCAGTACAGCATCGCACCTGCTTCGCAGGTGCTCGCAGATGATTGGCGTGCAGTGCCTCGTTACCTGCACAGCGCACACACCAAGTCAACTTCGTGCTGACGACAGCTTCTGATTAGCCACGTCGACCTCGGGATACCACCACCGAGGTCGTCCTCGCCAACGTCGCCTGGGCGACCGTCGCGTGCCTTCGCAGACCCTCGTCACCCAGGTAACCTGGTCGACCGGGCAACCAGGTCGACCAGCTGCTCCTGTATGTGCCCGTCGACCTCCCAAGTCGATGGCCACCTCTGGTCGACCTCACCAGGTCGACCATTACCTCAGGTCGACCAGCTACAGGTCGACGTCATTCCTGGTCGACCAACTCCTCGTCGACCAGCACGGTTGTCAGCCGACCCCAAAAGTCGGCTACCTGAAGTCGGTGTCACCACGTTGACGCCCTGCTGCTCGACGCCCAGCTGTTCGGCGTCCTAAATCCTCCTGACGAAGTCAAAGTCGGCCCCTCCTTCGTCAACCACCAAGTTTGGTCGACCACCAGGTCGACCAACCAACCAACCAAGTCGACCAGGAGGCCTGGTCGACCAACCGGGTCGACCAACAGGTCTGGTCGACCAACCAAGTCGACCAGCAGCTCTGTCAGCCGACCGTCCAAGTTGGCTGGCTCAAGTTGGCGTCACCAAGTTGACGCCCTCTGCAGGTCGACTTCCCAGATCGACCACACGAAGTTGGCGCCCTCCCAAAGTCGGCGCCCATGCAGTGGCTCCTCGTGCAAGTCGACCAACCCCGTCGACCAGCTCGCCCCCTGCTGCAGGGCGGCTGCACCCCGACACCCGACCATGAAGTCGGCTCCGCCCAAGCGAGGACGGGGCCAACACACATCTCCCGTTGACACTCCCCTGCCACGTTCACACTTGGGCCCCCAACCCACACGGCAGTACTTCTCGGAGACAAGCTCGTCGACGTGCACCCAACACACAGCACGTCGTCCACTGCACCAGCCATGCAAGAGGGCATGGCACCTACTGCTGCACTTCGTTAACTTCGTCGCCCACGTCGGCCAAGCGTACCTGGCCGATGGCGACGAGCACCGGTTGAAGGCTGGATAGTGCAGTGCCTTCGTCAGGAAGTCGGTCGGCTGCTCTGCGGTTGGAATATACTGCAGCGCAAACTTCCCCCGCTTCACCATGTGCTGCAGCCAGGCCTGTCGCCGCTCCATGTGCTTGAGGTTGCCCGTTAACCCCATGCCCTCGGCGACCGTGATGGCCGACTTGTTGTCCACGCTCAGGACCGTCGGCCTTCCAGCATCCAGCTGCTGGAACTCTACCAGGAGGAAGCGAAGTCGGCGTCCCTCCTTGCCGGCTTCGATGGCCGCCACGTACTCCGACTCGGTCGACGACAGCGTCGCGCACTTGATGCGCTGGCTCGACCAGGAGACTGCGGCTCCTCCGTAAACGAACACGTAGTCGCCTGTGCTCGTCCTATTCTGCTTGTTGCCGGCGTCGTCGGCATCCACGTAGGCAACCAGCTCCAGCGACTCAGGTCCACCGCCAAACTCCAGGGCGGTGTCACGCGTGTTGGTGAGGTAGGCGAGGCAGCGGTCGACCTCGCGCCAGTGCTGGTCGCTCCTCACCGTGAGGCCACTCCCCAGCTTGCTGCAGGCAAATGCGATGTCCGGCCTTGTCGTCGTCGTCGCGAACTGCAGCGAGCCGACCTTCTGCCGGTACTCCTCATCCTGTCGCTCCTGCGCCTCCTCGTCGTCGAAGGTGAGCTCGGCATAGGCGTCGACCGAGACCGGCGTCTTCGGAGTCCGTCCGCCCTGCTCCTCGTCGATGAAGCGCCTACGCAGCTTGTCGGCGTAGCCCTGCTGGTGCAGCAACAGCTTCCCCGCCGACCTGTCGCGGACGATCTCCAGCCCGAGGTACTTCTGCACCGGCGAGATCTCGCGTAGCTCAAAGGCGGCCTCCAGCCGCTCCTTTAGCTCCTTCAGCATCGCGGGGCTGTTGTTGGCGGCGAGCAAGTCGTCGATGTAGACCAGCACCCAGCAAGTTGCTACGTCGTCGCCGACCTTGAAGTAGAGAGCCTCGTCGACCTGGCTCTTCTTCCACCCAGCGCCGACCAGCACGTCGTTGAGCGCCAAGTACCACAGCAGCGGCGACTGCTTCAGCCCGTACAGGCTCTTCAGTAGCTTGCACACCCGGCCGGTTCCGTCGTTGAAGTAGTCCGGCTGGGACATGTACAGCACCCGGTCGAGCTTGCTCTGCAGGAAGGCGTTCTTCATGTCGAGCTGCAGCAGGTTGAGGTTGAGGACGGCGACGATGCTGAGGAAGATCATCAGCGTCACGTAGCTGCCCACCGGCGTGAACGTCTCGTCGTATTCGGCGCCGTACACCTGCGTGAAGCCCTTCACAACCAGTCTCGCCTTCTCGCGCTCGACGGTGTCGTCGATGTGGTACTTCGTCGTCAACACCCACCGGTTCTTCATGACGTTCACTCCCGGCGGGCGTTCGACGAGCTCCCACGTGCCCATGCTGATGAGGCTGCGTATCTCCTCCTCCATGGCGGCCTTCACCGCCGGGCCCTTCCAGCTCACCAACGCCTCCTTCACCGTCATCGTGGAGATGTCCCAGCGGTGCTCGGGGTCGGCCAGCATGTCGGGGTCGAGCTCCGGAAACTCTTCATCCTCGTCGGCGTCGTCGTACAGCAGGTCGTCGTCCTCGTCGACCACGTCATAGACCGTGGTGAAGGCGGCTGGGAGAAAGAAGTCGGGAGGCCTCCGAAGTCGACCTGACTTCCGGGGTTCAAGCGGAACTCCCACCACGTCGCCCAACTGCTCCCCTTCATCTTCACTGCCGTTCTCGTCGTCCTGCTGCTCTTCGGTCGGCGTCCCGACCGACTTCTCCCCTGCGGTCAGCTCCCTTGCCGACTGCCAGGTCGCCGACTGCTCTTTGGTCAGCCTTGCTGCTGCCTGCTCCCCTGTGGGCTTCACCCAAGTCGGCTGCACCTCCTCGACCTGCTCCCCCCTTATCCAGGTCGACTGCACTCCCAGGTCGACCTGCTCGTCCCGTCGGCCTCGGGCGATGCCCTTGGTCGACGCCACAGGCGACGTCCCACTGCTCCCCTCATCGCCGGAGGCCGACCACGGAGTCAGGCCACGCAGGTCGACGAGGGGAGGGTGTCGAAGTAGTAGGAGAAAGTTTAGAAGCAGAAAGAGGGTTTGGACTAGCAGCAGTTGAGATACAAATAGCAAACCCTAGATTGGGCTGTACTCGCTATAGAGTACCCCACTGCAGGCTAGACAAATACAACATTCTGACACACCCCCATAGCCAAAGTGGGGTGTAATCAGCACAACAAGCAGTCATAATAGTAGTTCACATTTTATGAGCAAAGCTAGAGGCAGTCACAGAGGGCAAGTGAGGAGGAGGAGGGCTGGCGAGAGGAGAGAAGAGTGGAGGCGACGACTGAAGCTGCAGACACACGGGCAACAGACGGCTCTGGTGCAGCTCTAGTGGCTACCGGGAGCAAGGGCCCCGGAATACAGGCTCTGCGTCTGATCAGCAGCGACAGGAGCAACGGACCCACGGGCGACAGGTGCAACCGGCTCTCTGAGCTACCGGTGGCTATCAGAACCCCGGAATACAGGCGCTGCAGACGACACGACGGCGGCCTCCGCTCAACCTCCCCCAACAGTCCCACACCCCTCGACACACACCCTCTGCTTCGCCCCTAGCTCCACTCCCCTTTCACCCCCCTAGTACCACTCCGTCGGCTCCCCACACACCCACCCCCCTGAGCGGCAGCTGTAGCAGCGGGAGACGGAGGAGGAGGAGAAGGAGGGGACGGGGCACACAACCGGCACCCCCACACCCGCCACCCCCACACTCCCCACCCCCAAACCCTAAAACGGGCGGAACGGGGTAGGAGCGCGGGGGACGGCGAGGGGGAAGGCGCGCGGCCCCCAGGGCGCCACCATGGGGCAGCGAGGGGCCGCGCGCAGCCCCCCAGGGCGCCGCGACGGGGCAGGGGGTGGGTCGCGCACGGCTCCAGGGGCGGCCCGCGGGTCTCCGGGGGGCGACGCGACTGTCGACGAGGATCGCGCGCGGGTCCCGCAGGGCGACGCGACCGTCGACGGGGCAGCGAGGGGTCGCACGCGGCTCCCCAGGGCGGCGTGACGGGGTGGCGGGGCGACGCGACCGCCGACGGGGCAGCGGGGGCTGCGCGCGGGTCCCCCAGGGCGCCGCAACGGACAGGGCGGGGGCGCGCGGGGGTCCTCTACGGTAGGAAACCGCCGCGCGCCTCGGGGCGCACGGCGGGCAGAAAACCGCCGCGCGCCCCGAGCGCACGGCGGGATGAAAACCCTAAAAAAAATTCGGCAGGAAGTCGGCGTCGCGCGACCAAGGCGCGCGACAAGTAGAACAGCAGCGGAAGCATTAGGTGGTGGGCCCACCCACAGGATCGACCCAAGGGGGTCGACCTGCTCTGATAGCATGTCGAAGTAGTAGGAGAAAGTTTAGAAGCAGAAAGAGGGTTTGGACTAGCAGCAGTTGAGATACAAATAGCAAACCTTAGATTGGGCTGTACTCGCTATAGAGTACCCCACTGCAGGCTAGACAAATACAACATTCTGACAAAGGGGCAGGGGAGGAAGGGTGGACGACCTCGGCGTCGTCCTTAGCAAGCTCACCAACCTCGGCGAGCAGAGGGAGCGTTGCCGTCGAGGTATCCGTCGGCGTGGCCATCAGTGTCCGCCCTGACACGGGTCCATGCTCCGACTTCCACTCCTCCAGCGACAGGTCCTCGTAGAACACCACATCCGACGTGGTGACCACCCGGTTGGCGGCAATGTCGAGGAGCTCCCAGCCCTTGCTTGCCTCTGACACGCCGAGGTGAAGGCCCCACTTGGCCTTTGGCTTCAGCTTGCCACCACGCTGCTGCTCGGGGACGAGGAACTGCGCCATGCAGCCCCACACGCGCGGAGACACGGCATGATGTTAATGGTCAGTATCTCCGCCTGTCACGCGGAAGATCCGGGTTCGATCTCCGGCATCGGCGTGTTTTGTGGGTGAAAATCTTGTCTGACTTTTGTTAGTGGTTCTGAAGCTGAGTACCGTGTGCAGATCTCGACTCACCGCTCTGCACCTCATTCAGCAATTTCCTCAACCGAATTACTCTTCGTGTCCAACCCCGGCACGCCAGTCACCACCAGGTCTAGCTACAAACCAGCTGTCACGCAATTCTCCGAGCTCCTAGGTGCTTTGTTGGTTGCTTGCAGAAGCCTCAATGTAGCGAGGTTTGAATTCTGTCTAGGAGGAGAGCGATTTGGGGTTATGGTTTTTGATGACGCGTATCATGTGATAGGGTTCGTGGGAGGCTGCAGGTTTCCTTTGTCCACAGCGGCTCAGACATACAAGGTTCTTAGGACCAAATCAGCCACCGATATAAGCTACGCCTGGTGAGCTCGCGGATGAGATAAGGTATTTCTAGGTATTGATTGTGTTTAGCATGCTTGCATGCAGTAATCGCGATTTTTGTTGCTTGGCGAAAGGATTTATAGTACCTCTCGTAAGCCCCATGCCATTCAGAGGTATTGGTCCGCACGCGTGCGAAACATCATATTGACTTGTCTGGCCGTTTATAATATCATCTGATATTTTGAGCTCCCTGGATACGATTTTTGTCCTTGTTGGAATAACCGAAAGGTTATAAAGGCATTCCCGAAGCTGTACCACTGTACCAGTACCGCATGAGCTCATATAGAGCACGCGGAATGTCGAGGGTCACCCGAAGGTCAACCGTTTGAGGAAGTCAACGGTCGTGACCCTTGACGATCCGGTAACCGCGCGACAGTTAACTGTCTGCAACACGGTAACTGTCAAGGATAGTAATAGTCGCAGTTACTGTAGCTATGTAATACTGTTAATAAGGGAATGTACCCCTCATAGTACATGGCTAGTTAGTTGCTATTTAATTCCTTGTACTTCTATCTCTCAATCATCTTGTTCTCTTTCAACTATTATTCAACAAGGTCACTACAGAGACTTTACTGTCTCCTTTCAGGCTTAACACATTCTATCCTATCCACTGATCCTTCGGTTGTATCAGCATGGTATGAGAGCTAGAGTGGATTATAGAATCTGTCAAAGCCCTCGTTCTTCCTAGAACAACCTTTTATAAAATCATTCATTATATCCTAAAGTCTGCAACACTATGGCTCCTGAAGGGAAAGCTACTGCAGACTCACCGGGCCCACCACCAGCAACTACTAACGCGCCATCAGCGGTGACCTCCGTCAGCGCCGCTATCGTTGAGCAGCTAGTCGCGCGCATCAACGCTCTTGAAAGCCACCAGGCTATGAGCATTGATGGCTCAAGCTATGCACGTGGCGTTGCTGGACTTCCTCTCCCTGGAGAAGACCGCCGCGTCAACTCCGAGAGATCCTTCACCTTTGACAATCGTCAAGGGTCAGCTCCTGCACAAGACAACCCACAGCGGTCGCAGTCAGACATCGCTTCAATGCAAACCAAATTTGTATTAACTTCGAAATTGAAGACCTCAATCCCTTTCGACGGAAAGGATTTCTACACGTGGAGTTTCGAATTCGAGCTTCTCGCCACAACCGCCCAGATCTGGATGTACTACGACGGAAGTCTGCCTTTTCCATAGGAAGGCACCATCCAGGAGAAGCATCAATACTACCACGAGTCTCTTCTCGCGTACACCGCTCTCCTTCGCAATCTCTCACCTGAAGAACAGCTCGTCATTCGACCGTACAAGACGGAGTGGGCTCCTGCGCACGCATCCTGGGAACACCTGCACAACAAAAAAAGCAACAGATCCAGTCACAATGAGTCGCCTGCTCAGTCAACTAACTTCGGTTAAAATGAAGCAAGGGGAGAAAGCGGGACCATATGTTAATAGGTGCCGCAATTTGCGCGATCAAGTCAAGAAGTGTGGTGGTTTTGTCCTCGACGACATGTTCATCTCAATGGTCATTTCAGGCCTTGGCCCCGACTGGCGTCAGTGCCAGTCACTCCTTCGCGCCCGAGCAACTATATCGGAGTCGGCTCTGTGCGCCACGCTTCTTTCGGAGCAGAAGGAGATCGACCTGTACAACGAGAAGAATGTCAAGCGGGAAAAATTAGCCTTCTACACAGGAGGATCCCAAGGGGAGCAACGCGGAAAGAAGGGAACTTTCTGCAAATACTGCAAGAAGTCTGGCCACTCCATCGACCAGTGCTATAAGCGACAGGCTGCTGACGAACGGCGCAACGCCTCCAACCAGCAACCTTCGGCTCAACCAAAGCCACCTGCCGCAACCTCCACTGTGTCACCCCCTTCGGTCGCCAGCACTTCTCAGTCCCCTGCGGTCATCACGGCAAAGGACAAAGGGAAGGGAACAATCATAAGCTGCATGGCTCGCCGTAGCAGAGGGTTCCGCTACTGGGATAGGGATCGAATTTCATTCCCTTCCAACAACCCCGCCCCCGTTGCGCCCAGCTCAGATAACGACCCAACGGTCTTTACCTGGTCGACTCGCCCTTCAGAAATCCCTCCTGACTTCGAGCTTCCTCCTCCTACTCCGGAATCACCGCCGAGCATCTCCGCAAACCGATATTTCGCTCTCTCGCCATACACCGGCGACTTCGATCGCATCATCACGCCCAAGATCGCCAATCTCGCTCGCCAGCGCCACGAGGATCTGAACACCTGGTACCTCGACAGTTGCTGCGGGCAACACATGGTGGGATCGCCAAAGTTTATCACCAACTCCCGGCGCATGCGTCGACCCTGCGAAATCACTGCCGCCAACAACGGAAAGATGAAGGCATATGAGATTGGCGAAATCTACCTTGAGGCCAACGACACCAAGTTCACTATTCACATCGAAGATGTCCTCGTCGCACCAGATCTCCAGTACAACCTGCTCTCGTCAGCTCAACTCATGCGGTGCGGAATCGACATTCGCAGCAACCGCAAAGAAAAGACCTTCGAACTCTTCCATAACGAGACTTACATCGGAAAGGCGGTCGATGACGACGGAGTCTTCGTGCTGCAGTTCTCCGCTCAGGGCACAATCGGGGACTCCCACCGCACGCTGCTCCTGAAAACGACTCCCACGGAGGCGCCAACGTGGTCACATCCTGACGAGATGGACCTCGAGCGACCCGCCTCTGACGGCCTTCTGCGCTTGCGCACTGTCCCGACCGCCTCGACCTCGAACCCTGCTGAGACCATGGAGGAAGACAGTGGCACGTCAGGCCCCGCAACACAACCCGCCGAGGGAAACACACCGGCGGAAACGCGCTGGACAGGCTGGGACACTTCCGGACTCGCGCTTGGATCCTGGTGTGAAGTTCTGACTCCAGAAGAAGCAGCCGCAAACGGATGGGGCACCATCGCAACAGAAGAAATTGCTGCAACTGGCTGGGGAACTCCCCCTGCCCCAACCAAGGAAGGTGGCACTGGCTGGACTCCTCCTCCCCCATCTGGGGAAGTTGGGGCAGAAGCCAAAGACGCAGCAGTCAGAGAAGCAAGAACAACCGGAAACACGTGGGGCACCGGAGGGGGCTGGGGCACTTCGGGCGAAGCGGAACAAGGACACGCCGTAGCAGCCGGCCTTCCTCCCGCGGAAGTCGCCATCGTCGATCCGTACTGGGCAACTCGCGGCACCTGCTGGGGAGGCCCTCCTCTTCCAGATCAGTACGCTCCTGACACACCACCACCAAAACAAGAGGAATCAGAGGAAGAGGAGACCTACGAGTTCATGGGTGAACCAGCAGAATTACCTGAACCGACCGAAGAACCGGAGCCGCCAGTACAAGGACCCCAAGAAATTGAGGTCATTGGCGCCGAATACAGCTACTACCGGATTCCCATGTCAGGACTCCCCGCTCAGAACTGGCCTGATCGATGCCTGCTCGTCACCGGTGACCAAGTCGAAACTGGCGATACCGACGACATCATCGGTATTCCCCGCGCGCTTCTGGAACGGAAGGCAATTCGCGCGCTCGCCACCGACATGGATAACGCCGCCGACGCAGGACCTGAAGGGGAGGCAAACGACGAAGCAGCACGACAAAAATATTATCAGAAGACAGTCAGCTACCGTGCGGACCCAGCAACATGGCACCAACGACTTGGACATCCATCTCACGCCACGCTCAAAAATCCGCTAAAGGCTGGAGTCTTCGACGACGACGCACTTCTTCTTCCCCGAGACGGTTCCCTCACCGCGGACTCTCCCAATCCACCCTGCATGGTCTGCCCAACTGCATCACTCAATCACAAGCCGTTTCCTGACCTACCTCCGGGATACGAACGCTAAAAACCGCTGGACAAGGTCTACAGCGATTTCTTGGTGCTCAGCCAGGAAGGGCTCGATGGAGAGTACTACACGCTCACCTTCATCGACGCCTCTACGCGCTACGTTTGGGCGATCAACACCGACTGCAGGTCACTGGCCTTTGAGTGCTTTGTTGCGTGGATGAAGCGGGCTGAGCGTCAGTCTGGGCTAAAACTCAAGGCCTGGCAGACAGATGGGGCCCTGGAGTTCTTCTCGGATGAGTTCAAGGAACTCTTCAAGCGAAAGGGAATTGAGCACTTGGTGTCTCTGCCCTACGCTCACCAACAGCAAGGCGTAGCAGAACGGACAAACAGGAGCCTCGCCACGCGGATGAGGGCTCTGATGAAGCAGTCGGCCATCCCAACCAGATATTGGCCATTTGCGATGAATCACGCTGTTCGGCTGCACAACTTGCTGTCTTCACGAAGCCTCAAGGACAACAATTCTCCTTACCGGGCTTGGACGGGCAGAAAAGCAGATACACGCCTGCTTCGGGTGTTCGGTTGTATGGTACAGTACAGACCCCACACTGCGCGGACGGGAAAATTTGCTGACCGGGCAAGATGGGGCATCCACCTCGGGATCGAAAAGGAATTCAAGGCGTGGATCGTGCTGAACTACGCGACACACGAGGTGACGAAATCACGTGACTGCATCTTCTACAAGAAGCTGACTCTGCCCTCTTTCAAGGAGCACTAGGAAGCTGACAAGCTACCCGAGAAGCTCTTCGAGGGCCACCGCAGCTTCGCCACGTCACACGACGAAGCTGATCTGGCTGAGGATGCAGACGCACCTGATGTCACCCAGATGAATTCTGCTCCGAACATCCCCCTTACGAGCCAATTCGGAACTCCGACATTTGTGCCCGTACACCAACCCGATCCGGATGATATAACACGCGAAGCTCACAACTACAACAGCGAAGCACGCCGATCGCCTGATGCTGAGTTACCACAACCCAACACGTCGCAGAACACCCTCCGCCTCGGCAACGACAGCGATGACGACGTGGTCGAGGTTACCAGCTTCCACGACTACGATCGTCTTCACTACGAAAAGACCAACGAAACCGGTCTTCGGGTTCTCGGCCTCGTCGTCGCAGTTCGCCACACCTCGCCCAAGGAACCCACCACCGTCCGCCAAGCCCTGTCTGGCCCCGACAGCGACAAGTGGAGAACAGCCATGGCCGCCGAAATTGCGTCGCTGAAGAAGCGCGGCACCTGGAAGCTGGTACCACGGTCATCGGCAAAGGAGAGAAAAATTCTCAGCGGCAAATGGGTTTTCCGCATCAAGACTCTCGCCGATGGCTCGATCGACAAGTACAAGGCGCGCTGGGTGGTGCGGGGATTCGAGCAAACTCACCTGGTGGACTTCACGCTCACCTACGCTCCAGTCGGCCGCCACACCTCGGTGCGCATCCTCATCTGCATCGCCGCCGTCAAACAGCGACCACTCCGGCAAATCGACGTTGGATACGCCTTCCTGTACGCCCCCGTCGATGCCATCATCTTCGTCGAGCAGCCGCACGCATTCGAAGAAAGCGACGGTGCCGTGTGCCTCCTCCAAAAATCCCTCTACGGAATCAAGCAAGCCCCTCGTCTGTGGCAGCAGTACCTGCATTCCATTCTCCTGGAGCTCGGCTTCACTCAGCTGCCGCACGACCTCGAGATGTACAGAAGGGAGTCGCGGGGAAAATTCATCCTCCTCGTCGCCTACGTCGACGACCTCCTCTACACCGGCGACGACACGGAGCTGCTGGACCAATTTGAAGCCGACATCAAAGAAAAGCTGGAAGTGACTGTCAACCACAACGTCACTCAGTTCCTCGGCCTCAACGTCACTCAGTCCGCCTCCTCCATTCACCTCTCCGCCGCCAAGTTCGCCGAAACACTCGCAAAGCGGTTCGCCATCGCCCCTATCAACCTCACTACCCCCTACCGCACTCCTCCTCCTAACCACGAGCCCGACACCACGCCGCTCTCTCCCGACGACCATCGTCTCTACCAGCAGCAGCTGGGCTGCCTCCTGTTCGCCGCCGTCACGTGCCGGCCCGATCTCTCCTACGTCGCTAGCCAGCTCGCACAGTACCTGAAGCGACCTGAAGGGGAGAATCTGCTGGATCTACGCCGAGCACTGCAGTACTTCGTCTCCACTCGCGACGTCGGCCTCACCTACGAAGCTAACCTCACCGCTACTCTGCAACTCCATGGCTACGTGGATGCTGATCACGCAAGAGATGTTGACAACAGACGCTCCCACACAGGATTTATTTTTCAACTTCAACCTGCGGGACTCATCTCCTGGAACTCCCAGAAGCAGAAACTCATCGCCCTTTCGTCAGCCGAAGCAGAATTCATCGCAGCCAACGCAGCTGTTCGCGAAGGGTTGTACCTGATGGAGCTCCTGCAAGAAGCGAAGGTGACGATGAACGGGCACTTCACGTTACTCTGCGACAATCAGAGCGCGATAGAGATCGCAAACAAGCCCGGCTTCGTCAACCGCACCAAGCACATCAGCCTTTGCTACTTCTTCGTGAAGGACGAAATCGACAAGGGGAGAGTCAAGCTGACGTACTGCCCGACCGGTGACATGGCAGCCGATTTCCTGACGAAGAAACTGCCACGTCAGCAGTACCAGCACTGCGCCGACCTCTGCGGGATCACCAAGAAATCCCACGTGGCCCACCTTCAGGAATGAAGGGGAGTGTTGGAATAACCGAAAGGTTATAAAGGCATTCCCGAAGCTGTACCTTTGTACCAGTACCGCATGAGCTCATATAGAGCACGCGGAATGTCGAGGGTCACCCGAAGGTCAACCGTTTGAGGAAGTCAACGGTCGTGACCCTTGACGATCCGGTAACCGCGCGACAGTTAACTGTCTGCAACACGGTAACTGTCAAGGATAGTAATAGTCGCAGTTACTGTAGCTATGTAATACTGTTAATAAGGGAATGTACCCCTCATAGTACATGGCTAGTTAGTTGCTATTTAATTCCTTGTACTTCTATCTCTCAATCATCTTGTTCTCTTTCAACTATTATTCAACAAGGTCACTACAGAGACTTTACTGTCTCCTTTCAGGCTTAACACATTCTATCCTATCCACTGATCCTTCGGTTGTATCAGCAGTCCTCACGTCAGTCTTGTTTTCCCTTTTCCATGCCATTCTCCTTTTCTCTGGATTCACCATGCGCAGGCAATTCATTTTTGCCCTCGCGCATCTACTCTACGTCGTTTATTCTATTCATTTTGGCTTATGGGTCATCTACATCCCTGAATCCGTGGAGATTGCGCTCTTAATCTTCATGATTGTTGCCAAAGTGTATTTTGACAATTTCGGACCCAAGCGCAAAATCACACGTGCCACGGGAAAGAGTGCGTCCACCACAGGTGAGACCAACATGTCTTGCAGTTAATAGAATTTGCTTTTGTGCGTGTTTACGCAAGTAGTGTGTTCGTTTTATAATCTGGTTGGCATTCACTGATGGTTAGGCCCTTTACCCACTCCTCTCCCACCCTTCATCACTCCATGCCCTGGCCTCCTCTTTCTCGTGCTCCTATCCTTTGTCAACCCTTCCTTTTCCCCCTCTTCGTAATGCATGCTTCATACTTGTACATGGCACCCATGCTGGATGTTCGACAAGCACCAGATGACACAAAGTAGTCCTGTACAGATTTTCCAATAACCGATCTGGACCTTATGAGTAACTGCATTGTCAAGATGAATCTCAAAAGAATAGCTTCAATGAAATTGTAGTTAGTGCTGTATTTCACAGATATATCAATTGTAGCAGACAAGAACGTTACATTCAACGCTATTATATCCAGCTCAGTGTACAACGCTGTATTTTTGTCTGCGTGCAGCACTGACAAGCAGCACTTTGCGGCCTGATGAGGTGGGGATGATGCTGACGCGACAGAAGTATTTTCACAGGAGTTGTTGGGCTTCGCGAAGGTCGCCGACGTGGCGAAACTTCTCCCCTACGGCATCGCTGGTTGCACGAAACGGAAGATCTGCCCGCCACGGAGAAGTTGTTCCAGAAAGTGACCGTTCAACCCTTCTACCCTCCAAACCCAAGTTCGGATAAATCCACTGGCAGAACCAAGAAAGCCTTGATAACATTCAGTCCTTCTGTCAGATCATTGCCACTTTGTATAGCTCCAGACACTTGCTAGGGTTTGCTATCATCCAGATTCCGTAGCCTCTTGACATCCTTCAGCTTCCAAGGCGCATCTTCAATCCTTCGTTCATGTCCGATTTAGAACTCGAGGTTCCTGGGGCCTTCGGTACGTGGTAGCGTGTTGCTGTTGTTCGGCTTAGCTTCTCTTCAACACTTTCTGGTGTAGACCCTGTCTTGACCGTTCCTGAACTTGCTTGCAGACCCGTTTGCTGACGCGAATGCTGCTGATGATCCTGGAGCCGGAACTAAGGATTACGTCCATATCCGTATTCAGCAGCGGAATGGTCGTAAGAGCCTGACGACTGTTCAAGGCTTAAAGAAAGAATTCAACTACAACAAGATATTGAAGGATTTTAAGAAGGTAAGGCTTGTTGAATATTGTGATCGGATGTTTATGTACAAGTGGATGGCTAAGCTTCTGTGTTCTGATTTATTTCTCTCTCAGGAGTTTTGCTGCAACGGAACCGTCGTTCAAGACATCGAGCTTGGTCAGGTTGGTATTCGGTTTGTTTATTCCGTATGTCCTCGAGTCTCAGTGGATCATGCTCCGGTTTACCAACGTTTTGCTTCTTGTTACCGAATTACAGGTCATTCAGCTTCAGGGCGACCAGCGGAAGAACGTTTCCCAGTTCCTTATCCAGGCTGGTATTGCGAAGAAAGACCTCATCAAGATGCATGGTTTCTAAATGTTTATGATGAGATGAGGGACGTGAATGTTCCCCTGCAGATGGGCCTACCAGCTCTTAGAGGTAGGCTGTGTCGGCAAGGGAAGGGTTTGCTGGCTAGAATAGATATGAGATGGAGATGCAGTGCGGATTGGGAAGACTGATCACAAATCGTACCTTGTGTATTGATTAGAATACCTTGTGTATTAATTACTGTTCCCATCTCACAACTGTGGCTTTTTGTGTAGTGTATCAAAGCTATCTTTGCCAACGCAAGATCTCTGATAAATACCAAATTCATGGGGGTTCTTCTAGTCTCACATTTAAAGCCTGGGGTCAGCATGGTAAAATTTCAAGTTATGTGAGGCTTGAATTAGTTCAAAAGGAGGGTGTGCGAAACCCATTTCGGCTGTGTGGCTTTGGCGAGATCAAGATCCATCCGCGAGCAAGTGAACATTTCGCGCACACCCAACCTGCGATTCCCACCAACCTAATGCGAAAAGTGTGTCGCATGGAGAGATTCCTTGGCCATCCAAAGGTTTCACACAAATGCCCACGCTTACGACGAACAAAGTGAGCCTGCACAACACATCTCCTCCCCGTTGATTCAACTCCATGCTAACCAAAGTAGGAAAACTGAGCGACGCACGTGCTAAGGACGAGCTGGAGAAGGGAAATGTCATTCTGTAGACTACGGAGAGACCATTGGAACTAGTCACTACAAGGAATGCAAGCCGTAGTACAGGCGTGACGACATTTTACAACCCTGCAGATAGAAGTGAGCCCACGCTGTAGGCTCCCCTCGAAACGTGCAACACGCGAGGACCAGAGCGCACACCGGGCGAAGGAGCGGACCGCGCACCTGTCGAGGTTTAGGTTGCGCGGATCTCGCGACGCGGAGCACGCGCAACCGGCGACGCCGAGCAGTGCCCGCTCCGGGCGTCTAGCAGCGCACGCTCCCTGCGACGCGCAGCGCGCGATCCGGGCTACGAGCAGTGCGCGCTCCTGGGTGCAAGCAAGGGGCTGATGCGCGGAAAGGGATGAAGCGCGGAAGTGGATGAGACGCGGAGGGGGATGAGGCGCGTAAGGGGATGAGGCGCGGATTCCCCTGATTTCCCTCCTTTCCCCCGTTGCTTCCCCTCCTTTCCCCGCTTGTTTCCCCTCCTTTCCCCCCTTGCTTCCCCTCCATTCCCCCCTTACTTCCCCCCCTAGCCCCCGTTGCTCCCCCTCCTTTCCCCCCCTACTTCCTCTCCTTTCACCCCCTGCTTCCCCTCCTGTCCCCCCTTGCTTCCCCCTTTTTCCTCCCCTGATTCCCCTCCTTCCCCCCCTGCTTCCCCACCTTTCTCCCCTTGCTTCCCCTCGTTTTCCCCCCTGCTTCCCCTCCTCCCCCTGCTTCCCCTCCTTTCTCCCTCTCCTTTCCGTCATCTTCTCCCGCTGCTTGCCCCTTTTCCTCTCTTCCTTTCACATGCGCTCCTGGTGCGTGCCACCCCGGCTTCTCCTCCCTCCCCCCCCCCCCTTCTCTCTCTCTCTCCCCGCCTCTTCTCTCTTTCTGCCTGACCTGCGCTCCTGGTGCGCACCCTGCTGCCTTCTCTCCTCCTCCCCACCTTCCTTCCTCTTCTTGAGCGGTCCTTCTCCCCCCCTCTTTCCTCTCTCTCTGCCTGGTCTGCCAGGTGCACCCGCCCTCTTTCCACTCGCACATAGTTTCCCACCTTCCTTAAACTCACGTCTTGCCACCTCCCTCCCTCCACCACTGCACACCGTTCACCTGCCATACCCTCTACCCCCCCACTCCCTCTTCCTCCCTCTCACTCTCCCTCCACCTCCCTCTCCCTCTCCTCCGCCCCCTCCTCACCCTTCTCCCTCCTCGCCCTTCTCCCCCTGCTCCTCCCACCAGCTGTGCATGGATCAGGGCACGCCATAGCCGCTGTCGTGCACGAGCTATTACACGGTGAACCCGGGTGAGACGTGCTTGGATGTCATGGCTAAGGCACAGCCGCCCATCACAGCGCTGCAGCTCTACTTCTACAACCCCGGGCTCCGCTGACTCCTCCCAACGCCTTGTCGGCCAGCAGGTACGCTTTATTTAGGCTGTTCTGTGCTGTGCTGTGCGGTGCGGTGCTGTGTGACGCTGTGCGGTGCTCTGCTGTCGCTGCTCACAGCGCTGCTATGTTTACTCCTACAACCCCAGCATCACCTGCTCTTCTGACTCCTCCCAGCACCTTGTCGGCCAGCAGGTAGGCTTTTTGAGGCTGTTCTCCTGCTGTGCTGTAGCTTGCGCCGCAAAAGTCCTCCCAGCGTCTTTCTGGCCAGCAGGTACGCTTGTTTCGCCTGCCCTGCTGCCTCCTCGGCCCTGCCCTGCTTGTGCTGTGCTTTGTGCGGTGCTGCGCGGTGCAGTGCTGTGTGCATGGGGGGCCGAGAGTGATCCTCATATGCTTGCACGGGGTTGTGTTGTGTGTGGGTGATCATATGCTCCGCCCAGAGTGCGCCTTGACAATGTTTCTTGGTGCGCGCTGTGAGCTGATGGATCACGACCAAGTGGTCAGTAAGCTGCACACGTGAGGCTGCACGTGAGGCTGCACGTGAGGCTGCAGTGCATGTGAGGCTGCAGTGCATGTGAGGCTGCAGTGCATGTGAGGCTGCAGTGCATGTGAGGCTGCAGTGCATGTGAGGCTGCAGTGCATGTGAGGCTGCAGTGCATGTGAGGCTGCAGTGCATGTGAGGCTGCAGTGCATGTTACACTGCATGTGAGGCTGCATGTGAGGCAGCAGCGTGTGTTACACTGCATGTGAGGCTGGATGTGCTTTTCTGCTTCTCACCCTCGCACTCTCATCCACCTCTCTTCTCCATCGCCCCACCCTCTCCCCCACGCGTCTCCCCCCGCTGCTTGCCCCTTTTCCTCTCTTCCTTTCCCTCTCCTTCCTCATCCAATCTCCTACGTTTCCTCTCCTCCCTCCCCTCTCCTCTCTCATCCATTCTCCTCTCCTACATCTCCCATCTTCCCTATCCCCCCGAAACCTTCTCTCCCCTTTTCTCCTCCTACCCCTCTTCCTATCTCCTCCTTTCTCCTCTTCCCCCTCTTCCTATCCCCTCGTTTACCCCGTGCTAGCCCCTTGCTGCCCCCGTGCTAGCCCTCTTTTCCCTCTCTGCAGGCCTCCTGTTTCCTCCCTGCTAGCCCGCCCTTCCCTCCCTTCTCGACCCTTATTCCCTCCCTCGTCCAATCTCCTCCCTTGCTCACTTCCTCTCTTTCGCACTTTCCCCCTTCCACCCTGTCTCGCCTTTCCCCCCTTGCTTCCCCTCATTTACCCCCTTTCTTCCCCTCATGCCCCCCCCTTGCTTCCCCTCATTCTCACCCTTGCTGTCCATTATGGTCCCTGCTTACTCCTTTCCCCATGCTCGCCATCCTCTGCCCTGCTCACCCCTCCTTTACCCTTTGTTTCTCCTCTCCTTTCAGGTTTTTTTGGGTTGCGAAGTAACCCTTTACGATCGATTGTGCCTAATTTTATTTTCATATTTATATTTTTTAATAAAATCATGAAAATAAAATTTGTCGACTACAGTAATACCCTTCATGTAGTGTATGCATGTTGAGCACTTTTAAATACCTTACTGTTCATAGTGCATTAAACCATATGATATTTTTACAATTGTTTTTTTACAATTGTTTAGTGTATATTTGCTGTACTGTTTGTAATATATGTTACTGTTGATGTTGTGTAATGATAAATAGATGCATGCGTAATGCATAAATGATGCTATAGAATGCATAATGCATAGAATGGTGCTATACAATGCATGTGATATCATGAATGATGCACATGCACATGATAAAATGCGTGACAGTTAACAACCCAAAAACTAAGCTACCGCCATCCCCTGCCTAGCATGGGGGGGAGGTTAATAGCTTAGCACTTGAATAATCAATTATCACATGAAACAACACAATCTGTGAAGTCTAAAAACGAGATCAGCCTACCAAATCCAGTTCAAGTGAGCGTACCCGTTCGAGTGTAACTCAATGAACCTTTGGGAAATGATAGAACTGATTCTCATTTCTAAAAACCACAGACATGCATTGTTAATGAAATAATAGATGGACAATGATATGGTAGATGAATGCCACATATACGAACACATACGCACGCAATCAGACGGACACACGCACGCACAGAAGCTCGGAACAAGCCAATGCATAAAGAACTTACGAAGGAAAAAAAAAACACAATGAGACCTACCATTTGTGGGCCGGAAAATTTCGCTCGTGAGAGAGAGCGAGAGAGAGAGAGAGGCTTAGCCTCTGCCCTCTGCCCTTAGCCTCTGCCCTCGTCCTCTTAGGTACTTAAGTAGCTGTTCGTGCCTCCTCTGCTCATTATTCATTTGTGGGCCGGAAAAGCTCGACGGCGCGGCCTTCGGCCGCGCGTGAGGGGACGGCAAGCGCACACAGCGCAAAGAACTTCACTACTGTGTTGACATACACACATGGCATCACACATAGCGGCCTAGAATGGCGGAGACAGATAGAGGGGAGCCCGCAACTACATGCGGTGAGCTCCGAGGGCGTGAAGAACGCCCGTCAGGGAGCGCCACAGCTCCCGGACCACAAGCGTGCTTGCGCCGATCGCCGCGGCTCCAGATCCAGCGCGCAAGTGGCGCTTGAAGCTCCGGACAGCCTCGTCCAGCTGTCCCGCAGCAGCAGCGCCACCCTCCGCGGGCGCAGCCAGCACGGGCGCCAGCAGCACGGCGAGCTGGTCCGCCGCATCCAAGCAGGTCTCGCGCGGACGGTCGCGGAACGTCTCAGGAGGAACCACGGGGAGGGACGTGTGAGCGAGAACCTAGATTAGCAGCAGTGCGTGAAGACTCTCCGCCAGGCGGTGGAGCTGGCCGAGAGTCGTCTGGGGAACACGAGTCTGCGGAGGCTGGAGTGCCTCCGCCAGGAACTGGAGCGGCTCATCAGCTGCATACTGAGCCGCTGCCGCGCCACCACTCGCGGCCACAAACTCCACCCCCGCAACAGGCGGAACCGGCGGCAGATGCAGGCAGGAGCCGGGAGCCGGCGCTGCTACGGAGAGAGCAGGAGCGGGGGGGGCGAGAACGGGTGGAGGAGGTGCGGCAGCCGACGGAGGGACCGCAGGAGGCGCAGCCGGACGAGGAGCCACAGGCGCCGGCGCGTCCCGCAGGGAACTGCTCTGGCTCTGCGCTGCCCTCTCTTCGCGCACGGCCCGAGACACCTCCCGCTGGAGATCCGCCATTGTCACAGGCGGGCGGAACGCCCCGCGGGGACCCCTCCAGCCCCCATTTCCACCGTGCTGAGAGGGCCACTGCGCCTGTTGCTGGTAACGCCGGGGAGAGTTGCGCCGGCGCCGCGATGACGCCCGTTCCTGCTGAGGCGCGGGAGAATGGGGGCGGGAGAGACGACGGTCGGGCGATTGGGGACGATTCTGCTGCACCGCAGGAGCCGCCGGCAAGAGAGCAGGAGCAGGCTGATCCACGCCCTGAGGCGCAACCACCGGGGCCGGGTCGACAGTGGTGGCGGACGCCGCCCTCGGGGAAGAAGCAGACGCCGGTGCAAGCACGCCGGGGACAGCAACGGCAGGTGCAACGGGAGCGCCGGGGACAAGGACAGGAGGAACAGCGACCTCCCCGGCAGGAGCAGATGCCGCCGGCGGAACAACAGGAACAGGGAGAACAGGGGGAGCGGGCGCGACAGGCGGAGCGGGAGGAGCAACAATCGGCGCAGACGGCTCAGCCCCGTTTGCGACAAGAGGGCCTGCGGATTCGAGGGGAGGAGTCTTTTCAGCGCCTACTGGGCCGGGCGTCAGAGCAGACAGCGGCGGGAACCCCGTCGCCACGGTCCCCGCTCCTGAGGCAGACGATGGCTTTTCGAGCACAACCGACGCAGCGCCAGCGCGCATTGGCGAGTAATCGGTCACACCAGCAATCACCATCGCGAGGCCGGGGAGCGCGGGGCGAAGGGCGAGAAGCAGTTAGCGGACGAGGAGGAGGGCCAGAGAATGGCTATCAAGCGGAGGCCAGAAGGGCTTTAAACAGGCTTCGTAATGAAGAAGAAGAAAATGACCCCTCTTATAGGGAGGAGCCAACTCCCTTGAGTGAAGAAGAAGGGACAGTAGCAGAGGAAGGAGTAGGGGAGAACGGGAGAAGGACGGGAGCGAGACCAAGGCGGTCCCTTGGCGAGCAAAGGATCACTGCGGCTGGACCGTCCGATGGCAATCGAACGGGCGAAATTCCAACCGCATTTTCCCAAGTGAGGACAGGCCGCACCAGGAGAAATCGGGCCGCGACGCACGGGGCAGCGGCGCGAGAAAATCCCAATCTCCCTCGTTATTTTACGCCAGAGGAGCTGGCGATGCGGGCAGACTGTTTCGCGGACATCGCGAACTGGGATATCCCAGCCCTCTGCGACAGTCGACAGCCATCCCTGGCTCGGCGGTTACCGCCAAATTTGTGCCAGCTGTTCTCGCTGGCACTACTGACCCCGTTACTCCACCTGTCTCGAAACCCGGAATCAGAGGCAGGTTGGCGCCTTCTCCTTTTCCTGCCACGTCTGACGCTTCGCCAAACCTCGCCACTGAGACCGAACTGGCCCCAGATCAAGGCCCGGCTCCGAGCCTTCCAGCGTGGCGAGTGGGACCAACTGTACAAGGACGCGATTGAAGCAGTCAACTCTCCCACGCCTCCACGTCATCAGCCCGATGCAATCGGGGTTATCAGCCGGGCCGAGGGCCTGGCGAAACGGGGAAGCCTGCGACGCGCCGTGCTGGCGTTGGAGTCAACGCCGGTCTGCAAACCGACTCCAGAAATTCTGGAGGAGCTCCGACACAAACATCCGCCAGCTGAGTCAGGACAGATAACGTGGCCACCCACTCCCGAGTCAAAACTGTCCATCACTCACGGGGACTTCGCCAAACTGTTGGGGAGGTGCGAGAACGGGGTCGGTGCCGGACCTTCGGGAACGACATTCGAGCACATGCGCGACGCGGCAATCACGAACGGACGAGTTAGCACCCATCTACATGCCTTGGTAAACACCATTTTGAGGGGCAACCTTCCAGCACCGGTGGCGGACCTATTGACAGCTTCGCGGCTCATAGCCCTGGCCAAACCTGGCGGGGGGCTCGACCTATCGCCATCGGCGAGTGTATCACTCGGCTGACAGCCAAGGCAGCCCTCGCAGCCATGGGAGATGCCGCGCGTGCCTTTTTCCTGCCTCTACAGTATGGCATGGCTGTGCCAGGAGGAGCCGAGGCAGTTATCCACGTGGCGCGGGCGTATCTGGACAAGCTACCCAACAGCCTCGTGCTGCAAGCTGACATCTCAAATGCATTCAACAGCATTTCACGACAGGCTATCGCGACAGCGTTACAAGGGCCGGAGTTGTCGCCACTACTGCCGCTAGTGAAACTGACCTACGGTAACCCGTCCAAATTACATGTCGATGCGAATTTTGCATCGGACCCGCTGACCAGCGAACGGGGCGTGCGTCAAGGGGGCCCACTTGGCCCTCTACTGTTTGCTGCGGGAATGCACACAGCACTCCGCGACACTGCTGCAGCATACCCCCAGGTGTTGTGTCTGGCATACGCCGACGATGTCACATTCATGGGGGAGGCAACGGCCACTGTAGCAGCATTCAATCACTTCACTGAGAGGCTGGCACACCTGGGGCTCAGACACAACGCGCATAAATGTGCAGCCTGGAGCAGGGAAGCAGCAGTGAAGGATCGGTTGCTGCACGGAGTACCATTTTCCGAGGAAGGCGTTCGCTTGCTCGGAAGTTTCGTGGGGCCTCACAGTGGGGCATCGCAGTTCCTGTCGGGTCAGCTCTGGGAGATGGCCAAGCCTCTGCCACTGCTTGAGAAAGCCGACCCACAAGTAGCCTCGTTATTGCTCACCCGCTGCATTTCGAGGCGGGTGGCATACCTCACCAAAACTACACCGCTTTCCCTTCTGCCTCGCGACACCTGGAGCCAGTGGGGGACAGACCTGCTTGCGGCACTACTCACAGCATGCCACATCCGCATCCCCACCTGCCGTACTGAACAAGCACGTGTCTGGGCGCAGGCCTCTCTGCCGCCGTCTTTGGGGGGGATAGGCATCACCGACCCCCTAATTGAGGGAGTTTACGCGTACGCCGCGAGCTTCACGCAGGCGGCGCTTTTCATGGCATCACTGGACGCCGCCCCTGAGGGCGCGCTGACGCAGGCGCGGGACCACATGCAGCTGCCTGCGGACGTCGCCACGCCCCTCCACACGTGGCTGTCGGAGTGTGAAGCGGCATTACCTGACGATGCGCGCGAAATCCTGGAGAGAGAGCGGCTGGAGCGATCAGACACGAGGCTCCAGCACGCTTTGGCGCTAAGGGTGCACGGGAGCAGATACGCCGTGCAGGTGCAGGCGACTCGGGAGATGGCGGTGAACCCCTTGTGCGGACATACACAGCGGATGTACTCACTGACTGGGTACGGGACCGGGGATTGGCTGACCGCTATCCCGATTGCGGCCAATAGGAGGATAGGGCCCACTCACTTCTCTAATGCCGTACGTTTCCGGCTGGCCCTCCCCTTCTCTACGCCGAAGAACTGCGACTGTTCAGACCACACTGCCATCACGGACCCCCGCCTTCCTACCTACTCCGCTGCGGCACGGGCAAGCATCGCATCAACACCCACAACGAGCTGCGCGATGCTTGCATTAGCATGGCTCAGGACGCGGGTTTCATCGTTCACAGCGAGTCCTCAGCGCACTGCCCCATTGAGGAACAGACGGCTGATTTTACAATGACAGACAGGAGCAGTGGGGCCGTCTATGTATGCGACGTCACCATCACTGACCCTATCAGCACTAGGGACCCTGAGGCGCAGAAGGGCAGGGGCTGGGCGGCACGGGAGCAAGCGGACAAGAAAATCCAGCACTACGCCTCCCTGCCAGAGACGGTGACTTTCTTCCCGCTAGCTGTGGACACCTACGGCTGCCCATGTGCGGAAGTACCAGTCTTCCTGAAGCTCTTGGCGGACACTGCAGCTCGGCGCCACTTCAACGCTGACTCCAAATCGTTCTATGCTGCAAAGTTCCTGCACCAATTCAGGCAACGCTGGTCAGTGGCCCTGCAAAGGGCCCAATCTGTGGGCCTCCTGCTCAAGCTTGGAGAGGCTGCAGCGGTTGAGAACCCGCCCGTGGGAGGAATTGGGGACGAGTTGTGTTAGAATACCTCTATTCAATTTATCCTGCATATTCTAGTTTGCTTCTCTAGAGTTACGCACCCAAACCTGATTTGGGTGTACAACTGGGGTTTACCCTAGTTGTGGTTTGGTTCCAACCTTGGCCAAAATGTTTGGCCCCCAAAAGTTGGGTTAGAGAATTATTGGAGCCCTATGATTATTGGAGGCTCCAATAATTCCTCCAACCCAATTATTGGTGGGGGCCAATAATCTTGGCCACGCTCCCAACCAACCCCACTCTCCTAGCTCAACTATGTATACCCCTGCTTTTCATTCTAAGATCAATCCTTTCAATTTTCAGTCCTCATCCTTTCACAGGATTCTAACATGTTATCAGAGCATTTTGGCTCACGCCCCTTCCGATCCTAGGACCATGTGTCTTGCGTGTACTTCCACTCTTGCTCCGCCTTTCGCGAGACCATCGGCTGCCTTGCGCAAGGCCACCCTCCCGTCTCGTCCAGCAGCCGCGCGATTTTATGGCGATTTCGGCGACATACGCCCGCCGAATCGCAACCGTCGCGGCCGTCGCGACCAGCAGCCGCGCGGACGCGATTTCGCGGCGATTTCGCCGCCATACGCCCGCCGAATCGCGACCGTCGCGGCCCCCTCGCTTCCTCCTCCCTCGGGCCATCCAGCCCTCCCCCACCTTCCCCCTCACTTCCTCCTCCCTCGGGCCATCCAGCCCTCCTCCCCCTTCCCCCTCGCTTCCTCCTCCCTCGGGCCATCCAGCCCTCCTCCCCCTTCCCCCTCGCTTCCTCCTCCCTCGAGCCATCCAGCCCTCCTCCCCCTTCCCCCTCGCTTCCTCCTCCCTCGGGCCATCCAGCCCTCCTCCCCCTTCCCCCTCGCTTCCTCCTCCCTCGGGCCATCCAGCCCTCCTCCCCCTTCCCCCTCGCTTCCTCCTCCCTCGGGCCATCCAGCCCTCCCCCACCTTCCCCCTCACTTCCTCCTCCCTCGGGCCATCCAGCCCTCCTCCCACTTCCCCCTCGCTTCCTCCTCCCTCGGGCCATCCAGCCCTCCTCCCCCTTCCCCCTCGCTTCCTCGTCCCTCGGGCCATCCAGCCCTCCTCCCCCTTCCCCCTCGCTTCCTCCTCCCTCGGGCCATCCAGCCCTCCTCCCCCTTCCCCCTCGCTTCCTCCTCCCTCGGGCCATCCAGCCCTCCTCCCCCTTCCCCCTCGCTTCCTCCTCCCTCGGGCCATCCAGCCCTCCTCCCCCTCCCCCCTCGCTTCCTCCTCCCTCGGGCCATCCAGCCCTCCCCCCCCCCTTCCCCCTCGCTTCCTCCTCCCTCGGGCCATCCAGCCCTCCTCCCCATTCCCCCTCGCTTCCTCCTCCCTCGAGCCATCCAGCCCTCCTCCCCCTTCCCCCTCGCTTCCTCCTCCCTCGGGCCATCCAGCCCTCCTCCCCCTTCCCCCTCGCTTCCTCCTCCCTCGGGCCATCCAGCCCTCCTCCCCCTTCCCCCTCGCTTCCTCCTCCCTCGGGCCATCCAGCCCTCCCCCACCTTCCCCCTCACTTCCTCCTCCCTCGGGCCATCGAGCCCTCCTCCCCATTCCCCCTCGCTTCCTCCTCCCTCGGGCCATCCAGCCCTCCTCCCCCTTCCCCCTCGCTTCCCCCCCGCAGCCCTCCCGCTGCCGTCGCCGTCCCCCTTAGCCGCCGCAGCCCTCCCGCTGCCGCTGCCGTCTCCCTTCGCAGCCGCGGCTCTCCCGCTGCCGCCGCCATCCCCCTTCCGCCGCCGCAGCTCTCCCGCTGCCGCCGCCATCCCCCTTCCGCCGCCGCAACCCTCCCGCTGCCGCCGCCGTTCCCCTTCCGCCGCCGCAGCCCTCCCGCTGCCGCCGCCGTCCCCCTTCGCAGCCGCAGCCCTCCCGCTGCCGTCGCCGTCCCCCTTAGCCGCCGCAGCCCTCTCGCTGCCGCTGCCGTCTCCCTTCGCAGCCGCGGCTCTCCCGCTGCCGCCGCCGTTCCCCTTCCGCCGCCGCAGCTCTCCCGCTGCCGCCGCCGTTCCCCTTCCGCCGCCGCAGCTCTCCCGCTGCCGCCGCCATCCCCCTTCCGCCGCCGCAGCTCTCCCGCTGCCGCCGCCGTCTCCCTTCGCCGCCGCAGCCCTCCCGTTGCCGCTGCCGTCCCCCTTCCGCCGCCGCAGCTCTCCCGCTGCCGCCGCCGTTCCCCTTCCGCCGCCGCAGCTCTCCTGCTGCCGCCGCCGTTCCCCTTCCGCCGCCGCAGCTCTCCCGCTGCCGCCGCCGTTCCCCTTCCGCCGCCGCAGCCCTCCCGCTGCCGCCGCCGTCCCCCTTCGCAGCCGCAGCCCTCCCGCTGCCGTCGCCGTCCCCCTTAGCCGCCGCAGCCCTCTCGCTGCCGCTGCCGTCTCCCTTCGCAGCCGCGGCTCTCCTGCTGCCGCCGCCATCCCCCTTCCGCCGCCGCAGCTCTCCCGCCGCCGCCGTTCCCCTTCCGCCGCCGCAGCTCTCCCGCTGCCGCCGCCGTTCCCCTTCTGCCGCCGCAGCCCTCCCGCTGCCGCCGCCGTCCCCCTTCGCAGCCGCAGCTCTCCCGCTGCCGCCGCCGTTCCCCTTCTGCCGCCGCAGCTCTCCCGCTGCCGCCGCCATCCCCCTTCCGCCGCCGCAGCTCTCCCGCTGCCGCCGCCGTCTCCCTTCACCGCCGCAGCCCTCCCGTTGCCGCTGCCGTCCCCCTTCCGCCGCCGCAGCTCTCCCGCTGCCGCCGCCGTTCCCCTTCCGCCGCCGCAGCTCTCCCGCTGCCGCCGCCGTTCCCCTTCCGCCGCCGCAGCCCTCCCGCTGCCGCCGCCGTCCCCCTTCGCAGCCGCAGCTCTCCCGCTGCCGTCGCCGTCCCCCTTAGCCGCCGCAGCCCTCTCGCTGCCGCTGCCGTCTCCCTTCGCAGCCGCGGCTCTCCCGCTGCCGCCGCCATCCCCCTTCCGCCGCCGCAGCTCTCCCGCTGCCGCCGCCGTCTCCCTTCGCCGCCGCAGCCCTCCCGTTGCCGCTGCCGTCCCCCTTCCGCTGCCGCAGCCTTCTCCCTTCTCCTTCACAGCCCTCCTGCTGTCACCGCACGGCACGGCACCTTCGGCTGGCCTGCATCCTCACTTACGACAGGCCCCCCCCCTCCTCCCCCTTCATGCTTCAGGGGTTGTCCCGTCTCTCATTCAAGCCTCCTAGCTTTATGCAGGCTAAGGGGTTGTGTTAGAATACCTCTATTCAATTTATCCTGCATATTCTAGTTTGCTTGTCTAGAGTTACGCACCCAAACCTGATTTGGGTGTACAACTGGGGTTTACCCTAGTTGTGGTTTGGTTCCAACCTTGGCCAAAATGTTTGGCCCCCAAAAGTTGGGTTAGAGAATTATTGGAGCCCTATGATTATTGGAGGCTCCAATAATTCCTCCAACCCAATTATTGGTGGGGGCCAATAATCTTGGCCACGCTCCCAACCAACCCCACTCTCCTAGCTCAACTATGTATACCCCTGCTTTTCATTCTAAGATCAATCCTTTCAATTTTCAGTCCTCATCCTTTCACAGGATTCTAACAAGTTGCACCTTGGGGACTGCTTCGCAGTCATTGAGCCCCTCGTGGAGTTGTAGATCTGTGATGCTTGTACCGTGCATGGTTGTAACCTAGGCCTCTATGACTTGCATGCTTGTACCTGATTACTATATCAATACAAGGACCATTAGAGAGAGAGAGAGAGAGAGAGAGAGAGAGAGAGAGAGAGAGAGAGAGAGAGAGAGAGAGAGAGAGAGAGAGAGAGAGAGAGAGAGAGAGAGAGAGAGAGAGAGAATGTGGGAAGGAGAGCGAGTGAGAGGAGTAAGTGAGAGTATGAGAAAGGGAGAGAAAAGAAGAACGAGAGAGATGGGGAGAGGGTTAGAGGGAGGGTGGAAGGAGGGATATATTTGGGTTGAATGGAGGGAGGTCTGTGGGGGGGAATGAAAGCAGTTTGTGGGGTCGAAGGTGGGTGGTGCGTGTGGAAGATGGAGGTGGGTATGTGGGGAGGCGGACAAGTGGGGGGAATGCTCGTGGTGTGTGGGGGAGAAAGGAGACGGACAAGTTGGGGGAATGCTGGGGAAGGAAGTGGGCGTTGCTGAGGGTGATGTTCTGCACGTCCTGGGAGAGGCAGCGACAAGAGGCACAAAGGCAACAGGTCACAGGACATCAAATCAGCTAAAAACACCCCCTATTGAATGAGGTACATCATGCATCATGCAGCACACCCCTTGCACTGCCCATCCACCTTCCACGCCACAAAGTGCTGTGCGGCGCCTTCTGAGACGTCTCAACGAGCAGAACCTACCCATCCGCACATGCTGTGGTGAGAAGTAGGCAGCATCCTGGTTGGCATCGTATCCATCATCAGATGCTCTCAGCGACTGCTGCGCTGCCCTCTTGTTGCGCGTGCGTCCCCACTCTTCTTTGCGAATGTACATGGGGAGGGAGAGGAGAGGTACATGGGGTTCAAAAAGATGGTGAGACAAGTAGAGGGGTGGCATATGGGGAAAGCAAAGGCTCACCTGGTGCGTGACGCGCACCTCTATGAGGGTGGGGGTATGCAGGGCGGAGGTGGCGGGAAGCAAGGCAGAGGGATGGGGGAAGCAGGGCGGAGGGGGGGGGGGAAGCAGGGCGGAGGGGGGGGGTGAAGCAGGGAGGAGGTGGGGGGGAAGCAGGGCGGAGGGGGGGGAAGCAGGGCATAGGGAGGGGAGAAGCAGGGCGGAGGGAGAGGGGTTGCAGGGCGGAGGGAGGGGGGAAGCAGGGCATAGGGAGGGGAAATCAGGGCATAGGGAGGGGGGAAGCAGGGCATAGGGAGGGGGAAACAGGGCATAGGGAGGGGGGAAGCAGGGCGGAGGGAGGGGGGAAGCAGGGCGGAGGGAGGGGGGAAGCAGGGCATAGGGAGGGGGAAGCAGGGCGGAGGGGGGGAAGCAGGGCATAGGGAGGGGAGAAGCAGGGCGGAGGGAGGGGGGTTGCAGGGCGGAGGTAGGGGGGAAGCAGGGCATAGGGAGGGGGAATCAGGGCATAGGGAGAGGGGAAGCAGGGCGGAGGGAGGGGGGAAGCAGGGCGGAGGGAGGGGGGAAGCAGGGCATAGGGAGGGGGAAGCAGGGCGGAGGGAGAATTCGGGGGAATTGAGGTCGATGGGAGAGGGAGTGAGGGAAGAACCCGCTCTCACCCTTCGTCTCTCACTCTCTGCCCTCCCCCCTCTGTTCCTCCCCCTCCATCCTTCCCCTTCTATCTCCCCCACTCCCTTCACCCTCTGTCTCTCCACCTGTGCCCTTCCCCAACTGTCTCTCCCCATTTGTCCTTCCCACTCTGTCTCTCCCCCTCTGTCCTCCCCCCTGTTCCTCCCCCCTCTGTCCTGCCCCCTCACCCCCTTGTCCTTCTACTTCTGCCTTCCCATCTCCCCCGCCCGTTCCCTTCCTGCCCCCCGCCCATCAATCATTCTTTCACTTTGACACCATCCCCCCCTCAGATCGCGACCTGAACAAGATAACCAAGGCGAACAGATACCCCATGCCCACGCCTGAGGATATATTTGACAAGCTCGTGGGAGCAGTGGTGTTCACCACCTTGGATCTGCGACAAGGCTTCAACCAGATCCCGATCAGGGAAGAGGATCGTGCCAAGACAACGTTTCATGGAGTGGACGGGCTCTGGGAATGGAACGGGATGCCGTTCGGGATGCGGAATTCCTCAGCCTTCTTCCAACAAGTGATGGACACGGTGCTGAGGGATGTGGACTGTGCAGCATGCTACATCGACGATGTGATCATCTTCGGCAAGGACCCCGAGTCGCACGTGGCGGATGTGGAGAGGGTGCTGGGAGCAATCATGGAGGCAGTGTGAGGATCTGGTTCAGGAAAGATTAAACTATTCCATAATCCACCTGGGTACAAGGCGAGGCTATATATAGGCTCGACACAAAGGCAGTAACCCGGGTGTTACTAGAAGGTTCCGCGGGTCGCGAAGCGTCCCGAACGGGTCCTTCCTGAATTCGGTAGAAGGCAATTCGGTGGCAACCGAAAAGCCTAGAATTCGGTGCACTCAACCTAGTTCGGTGCCTATAGCTATAATAAATATAGTAAAGCAACGAACCTAGGAAATCTAGCAAAAGCAAGCAAAATAAAGCAAAGCTAAGCTAGATAATGCATAATAAAGCATAATAAAGCTAGTAAATCATAGCAAAGCCGTCGTACTCTCACAGGCAGGGCTGACTTGCCACCCGGGCAACTGCAGGTTTGGTGAGAGCACCGTGAAGTACCTGGGATTCGAGGTGTCGGATGAGACACTGTCAGTCCAGGAGGTGAAGATGGCGGTCCTGGACAAGGTGGCGGTGCCAACAGACCGCAGCAGGCTAAGAGCGGTCCTGGGCTTCCTAAACGATTACAGGAAGTTCGTGCCCAACTTCAGCAAGAGGACAAGCGCACTGAACCAGCTGCTGAAGGAGAGTACCGCGTGGAAGTGGGGAGAGGAAGAAGACGCAGCCCTGAAGGACCTGCTGGGGGCAGTGAAAACAGGCCCTGTGCTGATGCTTCCAGAGAGGGACAGGCCGTTCGTGCTCTACACAGATTGGAGCAGCCTAGGCATGGGAGCGGTACTATGTCAGGAGACGGACAGGGGAGAGAGAGTTGTGGCGTTCGCCAGCAGGAGCTGCAGCCCTACAGAGGCGAACTACAGCTCCTATGAAGGGGAGGGGTTGGCGGCGGTATGGGCCGTGGAGCACTTCCGGCTGTACCTGCAAGGCAGCCCCTTTACCTTGGTGACCGATCATCAGCCCCTGACGTGGCTGATGACGAACCAAACGCTGACGGGAAGAAACGCCAGGTGGGCGATGAGGCTGAAAGAGTACGAATTCAAGATAAGGCACCGTCCGGGGAAGACACTACAGCATGTAGACGGGCTGTCAAGGAACCCACCCCCACTGGAAGGGTGCTCACCGTCGGCTTGCCTCGTGGCGCTGGCCAGCGGCATGCGGGAGACCGAGGAGAGGCGGTACCGAGGAAAGGGGCCAGAGGATGTGTGGGAGGACACAGAAGCATTGTGATGGGTGAAGGGAGAGACAGAAGCAGAGGAGGACGTGGGAGAGAGAGTGAGAGCGCGGGGCAGGCACTACCGATGGTACCAGCAGCAGCTGCAAGTGGAGTCCAGGGAAGGCTGGAAGATGGTGCCCGCACCAGAACTCCGGAAGGCTCTCATCGAGAAGGTGCACGCACAGCTGGGACACTACGGACATGTGAGGACGGCCCAGCTGCTAACAACAGGATGGTGGTGGGCCGGCCTGCAGAGGGACGTAAAGAGAGTCGTGGCAGAATGCGAGCTGTGCAGCCGAAACAAGGCCACGCTGGAGAGGGAGCAGCAGGAGCTGCAGTCACTCCCAATCTGATGATTGGGGTACCGGTGGTCACTGGACCTGGCAGGAGAGCTGCCGATGAGTCGCAGGAACAAGCACTACGTGCTCGTCATGATCGAGCACGTGTCCAAGTGGGTGGAGGTGCGAGCGCTCAGCAGCAAGAGCGCCGAACTGATCGCTGAGGCGTTTACAGACCAAGTACTGACGCGATTCGGAGCATGCAGGGAGGTCTTGACCGACCAGGGGACAGAGTTCAGGGGAGCATTCGATCAGCTTCTGAAGCGAGTGGGGATAACGCACCGCCGGACCTCGCGGTATCATCCACAGGCAGACGGGCTGTCCGAGCGCATGGTGCAGACGATCAAGAAGGGTCCGCGAGCCTACGGAGAAGAGCACAAAAAGGATTGGGACCAAGAGCTGCACTGGGTCGCGGCGGGATACAGGCTCAGCAGGCAAGCCGCCCTGAGGGACTACTCGCCGTACTACCTCTTGTACGGGAAGGAGCCGATGCTGCCTGTGAACGCCCTAAAGGTCCTGACCGGGATCGTGAAAGCCGGAACCCCAGAGAAGTGGGCAGCCCTGGCAGACTGGCGAGCAAGGTACCTGAAGAAGATCATGCCAGCGGCACTCGAGAATCTGCACACGGCGCAGCTGCGGGACGCGAAGAGGTACCAGCAGAGGCAGCTGCAGGCTGGGAAAGGAGGCAGTAAGGGAGTAGAGAGTGGAACCGAGGTGTACATTAGGAAAGCCAAGAAGGACACCCTGGACGTGGGCCTCTCGGTGGAGCGGTCGGTGGTAAAGGAGGTGAAGCCGTCCGGAGTGCTGGTGCTCGAATCCGAGGAAGGCAAGAAGAGGGATGACCATGTCACCAACGTGGCACGTGCGACGGGGAATAAGATGCAAGCAGTTCCTAAGGACCAGCAGCAGGAGCCGAGCAGGTCCCGGAAGGGGGCAAGTGGGTAGATCGCCTGGGAAGCATAAACCTGAGCAGGCACACGAAAGGAGGAGAGAAACAAGAAGCAGGGGAGGTGAAGGGAGCATGAGGGAGAGTAGCCGTTGACTCAGACGAAGAAGAGAAAAGGGGAAAGGGGCCTATGGCATCTGACAACTGTCGCGCGTAACGAGAAAGTACATATGTTTCTGTTCCGAGCGACATGAGTGTACTGGTTCAGAGTTTATCGGTGCAGCAATTAACGAAGAGGCGAGGGAATGTACAGGACAGTTGGAGGGCAAGGACCAGTGGGCAGGTGGCGCAATACCGAGCAAGTACCACGGAATGCAAGCGGGCCGCAAGTACAGTGATGGCAGCCGAGCTGGGGTTTTACGTGAACAGGAACTGGGCGTGCGGTTGGCAAGGGCGACGGTGGGGGTTTGGGGTGTGAACGGCGGGGATTACCCTTGTAAATAGGTGGGCTGTTGTTTGACGACTGAGATGCGTGCATTTCGGATGGTTTGCCTGTTGTGGGCGTGTGACGTTGGCGTCTGTGTGCAGGTTCCGGCCTGACCCCTCGCCCGCAGCAAGAAGCCAGAGGCTAGCCAAGATTCACCTTGTACATAGGCTGCTAGCTAGCTCTAGACTCCTTGCTTGTTTGTATGTTTTCTCGTATAGTGGAGTGCGTTTGTGCTATCTTCCTAGCAGAAGCCAGCCAAATGGGAGGACCCGGTCGTTAGGTCAGTGGACTTTTGGAGTGGGTAGATCGCCTGGGAAGCATAAACGTGAGCAGGCACACGAAAGGAGGAGGAGAGAAACAAGAAGCAGGGGAGGTGAAGGGAGCATGAGGGAGAGTAGCCGTTGACTCAGACGAAGAAGAGAAAAGGGGAAAGAGGCCTATGGCATCTGACAGAAAGTAACGCGCTTACTCTTGGTACTAACCATATGTCTAAGTATCGTGCTTACTCTTGGTACCAACTACATGGATAAGTGAAGCGATTACTCATTGTACCAACCATATGGGTACGTGGCGCGCTTACTCTTGGTAACGTCCACATAGATAAGTGACGCGTTTACTCCTGGTACTATCTATATGGGTAAGTAACACACTTTCTCTTGGTACCAACCATATGTGTAAGTAACGCGCTTACACTTGGTTACCAACCATGTGGGTAAGCAACGCATCTACTCTTGGTACCAACCAAATGGGTAGGTAACGTGCTTACTCTTGGTTCCATCCATATGGGTAAGTAACGCGCTTACTCTTGGTACCAGCCATATAGATACGTAACGGATTTTCTATGGGTACCAACCAGATGGGTAAGGGTGCATTCCTGGTTGGTGGCAGGGCAACTGTTCACATCGAGTTGGTGGCAAGTGTACCCAAAAATTCAGTGGGCCGGAATTCGCGCTTGCCACCAACATTTGCCCTGCCACCAACTCAGGGATGCACCCTAAGTAACGCACTTACTCTTGGTAGCAACCATATGGGTAAGTAACGCGCTTACTCTTGGTACCAACCATATGGGTAAGTATCGCGCTTACTGTTGGTCCCAACCATATGGGTAAGTAACGCACTTACTCTTGGTACCATCTACAAAGGTAAATAACGTGCTTACTCTTGGTACTAACCATATGGGTAAATAACGCGCTTACTCTTGGTACCAACCATATGTGTTGGTAACACACTTACTTTTGGTACCAACCATATCGGTATATAACGTGCTTACTCTTGGTACCAACAACATAGGTAAGTAACGCGCTCACTCTTGGTACTATCTACATGGGTAAGTAACTCACTTACTCTTGGTACTAACCATTTGGGTAAAAAATTCGCTTATTCTTTCTACCAAACATATGTTTATGTAATGCGCTTACCATTGGTACCAACCATATGGGTAAATAACGCGCTTACTCTTGGAACCATCCATATGGGTATCGCACACACTCTTGGTACCAACCATATGTGTAAATATCGCACATACTCTTGGTACCAACCAGATGGTAAGTAATGCGCTTACTCTTGGTACCATCCACAAGGGTAAACAACGCATATACTCTTAATACCAACCAGATGGCTAAGTAATGCACTTACTCTTGGTACCAAGGATATGGGTAACTAACGCGCTTACTCTTGGTACCATCCACATGGGTAAGTAACAAATTTACTCTTGTTACCGACCATTCGAGTAAGTAACGTGTTTACCATTGGTACTAACCATATGGGTAAGTAACGCCCTTACACTCGGTAACAACCATATGGATACGTAACGCACTTACTCTTGGTACCATCCACATATGTAAGTAGCGAACATAATCTAGGTACCATCTATGTGGGTAAGTAATGCGTTACCCTTGGTACCAACCGTATAAGTTAGTAACGCGCTTACTCTTGGTCCCAACCATATAGGGAATTAACACGCTTACTCTTTGTACCAACTATATGGGTACGTGACGTGCTTACTCCTGGTACCATCCACATAGGTAAGTAACGTGCTTACTCTTGGTACTAACCAAATGGGTAAGTAACGCGCTTACTCAAAGTACCAACCATATCGGTATGTAACGTACTTATACTTGGTACCAACCATATGGGTAAGTAACGCGCTTACTCTTGGTACCAACCAAAGGGGCAAGTAACGCACTTACTCGTGGTACCAACCATATGGGTAAGTAACGCGCTTACTCTTGGAACCAACCATATGGATAAATAAATCATGTACTCTTGGTACTAACCATATGGATAATTAACGCGCTTATTGTCAACGGGAGTTGTGTTCGGCCCCGTCCTCGCTTGGGCGGAGCCGACCTTGTGGTCGGGTGTACGGGGGAGATGCAGCCGACCTGCAGCAGTGGGCACGGGGGCCACTGCATGGGCGCCGAGCAGGTGGACGCAGTCCTTAGTGTCTGGGCGGCATCCTGGGCATCTGCACGGCGTCTTGGGAGGCTGGACGCCGAGCTGGGCATCTGCTTGGCGTCCTGTGCGCCTGGACGCCGACCGGAGCGTCTACTGGGCGTCCTGGCCGACCTGGGCGTCTGCTCGGCGTCCGGAGAGGCTAGACGTCGACCTGAGCGCTTGCCCGGCGTCCCGGGCGTCTGGACGCCGACTGGGGCGTCTGGACGGCGTCCTGGGCGAGAGGACGCCGACCAGGACGCTAGGACGCCGACCTGGGGACGCTGGGCTTGGTGCAGTTGGCGTCTAGCAGGGCTGGACGACCGGGCAGGGTTGCCCGGTCGACCGGGATACCCGGGCGACGTGTACGAAGGTCGCTGGGGACGTTTCTGCGAGGACGACGTCGGGGGTGGTATCCCGAGGTCGACGTGGCTGATGGGCGCCGTCACGGGCGGGAATGTCTGCGCTGGGCACGTGACGGGGAGTTGGACGCCAACCAGCTGCGCACACCTGCGAAGCAGGTGCACCGTTGTCCTGCGGGTGCAACGCTGTACAGCCAACTTGCTGCAGCGTTGGAACACCGTGGACATGCAACGTTGGCGCATCGCATCTCTGCAGCGCTGGAGCGGTGCGAGCTTTGCTGCGCTGGAACGCGGCCGACCGTGCTGCGCTGGAGGTCGACCAGCAGCTGTGCTAGCTCTGATGTAGTGATGAATGCCAATGTTGTTGCAATCATTCGGAACCTTTGTTGTGATGTTTTCCTAGTGGAACTCTTGCCAATTTTCCCCGTGAACTAGCAAGCAGTGTGCGCACTTGGAAACGACTAAGTGAACGAACGCAGAGATCCCTCTCACACACGTGCCTTCCCCGTCGTTAGGCTCCCGCTACTAGAGTTATCTCCGCATGGTGCGGTGAGCGTGGACGACACCGCGACGTAGTTCAGTCTAGCCGACTTTGCACTTCCCGACTGTGTTCGTAGGCCGGCAGCTTTGCGTTAGTCACCATGGTAGGCGTTGAAGGTGACGCCGGGGTGGTGGACACCCTGGAGGCACGGCTGGAAAACACGAGGAGAAAGTACGAGGCCAACGAGTATGGCGACCTGCCTTGGGCGGTCGTCGAGGCTGGCATCCGTTCCTTGTGGGCGACGGAGCACCCTTCTCGGCCTGCTTCTCCTCCACCGGTGAACACCGAGGGCGGCGTCGACGTGGGTGTCAACGCCGGTGGTGGCCAATCGGCAGCAGTGCGGGAGGCACGTCGTCGAGGCAGCGTGGTGTGATTCACGCCGATGAAGTCGGCGGCGTTCAGGCATGAGGGATGCGGTCGACTGCCGCTGCAGGCACCTCACAGCGCGACGTCGGAGGTCAACGAAGCGGGTTGTTGCCGATGGCGGCGTCCCAGGTGACGGCGGGCGGAATTGCACCGAGCTACGGCTACTACAAGTTCACGCCGGACAGGATCTCGGTGACTCCCCCGCTGGTCGGTCGACCAGACATCCTCACCTTGAAGGAGGCCATCGAGCCCCAATTGGAGATGGCCGGTTTGATCAACTTCGCTCGAGGCACCGTGGAGACGCCGGACGACCCCGAATTGCGAGCTGAGTTCCGCGCCGTGCAGCTCTTGACCTTCACGGTCATCTCGCGGTGCTGCACGCCGGGCGTGCAGATCGCCTTGAAGTGGTGCAGGGAGTACCTGGACGCCGGGCACCAGGCGTGGCACTTCATCGAGTCGACGTACCAGGTCACCGATGACCTGTTCATCGCCCAGCTGGAGGGACAGCTGACGCGCCTGCGTATGGGCGACGAGGAGACGGCGACCGACTACTGCAACCGGGCCCGGCGAATTTTCGCCACGATCAGGATGGCCGGTGCGGAGTACTCCACGGCGTCCTACGTTACCCACGTTATGCAGGGGCTCCCGAGCAGCTACAACCTGCTGAAGAGGCTGTCTGCTTCGAGGTGAATTCCCTTCGCCATCAATTGGCTGACGCTGAGTAAGTTGTAGCCGAGTCCCTCTGCAATTAAGACCTTCGACATTTGCAGAATAACGTTGCTTTCTCGATACCAAAGTTGAACTATCCCTTGTTGTCGTGTGTGCAGTTTCTGGTTGTTGGCGACAGTGATTACGACTTCGCGTTGAAGTTGGTGATCTCGTTGAACGAAGCGACCCAAAGAGCACATGTGTTGTCTGCAGCAGCTGCCCAAGAACCATGTGTCTTTCCCGGACGGCTCGCTCTGGGCGATCGCTGCATACGTCGGGTTGGTCTCCAGTGACGCGCGGCGAGGAGTGCTTTCATCGAGTAGTTCTTCCGGTGAGTAGTGCGGCGGCAACTCGGTGATGCAAGAGTCTGTTTGTTTTGCCATGCAGCTCACAATGTTTCTTGTGCCTTGTGCAAATTGAGTTGTCGATGTCGTTGAGGACTGCAATTGATTGGTGGGATGCGCTTGTGAAGAAGCTGACTGCTCAAAGGTCGAAGCTGATGTTGCGGCGGTGTTGACTGCTGTTGATTTGGGCAGTGGGTGCGAGGATGTCCTGACGTTTTGCAAAGGTGGCAGAACGGTGGTATGTGCTGTTGTGGTTGATACTTGTTCTGCCGGTTGTTGTTGTTGTAGCGCCGTTGAGTGTGGAACGCAAAATCGGGTGCTGACGTTCTCCTCTTATGACGTTCTTCATGCAGGTCCATGTCCTGCTAACCAGCGTGAATTTTGGCGCAAAGTGCCGCTTCGGAGATCTTCCTGTGAGCTCGGAGAATGGCTCGAGTGCAGTGCCAATGAGGACCGAGGCCAGTGATGACAACTGTGACGAAAGCTTCTTCAGATATCGATCCTCCGCATCGAAGGAGTCTGTCGCGCAGTCCGCGACAACGGCTGATATGCGCCATCCATTTTTCGTCGGGTTTCATTTCCATTGGTGTCAGCTGTGCCATGAGACGACTCTGATTGACACTATCTGTTACTTGATACAGGCTCTTCAGGTGGTTGTGTGCGAGCTTGGTAGAGTTGCCGTATCCACGATAAGACCGGATGTTCTGTGTCAAACATTATATGTTTATATGATTGTAGGCTGTAGTGGGTGATACCTTAGGGGGTACACTGGATTAGGGTTTCCTATTTGTATCCATCCTTCTGTTAGTACAGTGATTCCTGTCTGTTAACTCCGACATGGTTTCAGAGCAGGTCCTTCGCTAGGACCGTCCTAAGGGCCCACCTACCTACCTACCTACCTACTACCGGAGTGCCTTCTTAGCGCCTCCCACGTAGCGCCCTCGAGCGCTTTATTATTAATCTTTTTTTTTTTCTCGGCCCCGCTGGCCCCGTCGATCGAGCCCCGCCTAGAGGCCCCGCGGCCCCGTCGTTTTTTGCCCTAGAGGCCCCTCACGGCCCCGTCACGCCGCCCCTTAGCCGCTCGAGTGCGGTCGCATTCCCTCGCGCACGCCCGCAGCCGCCCGTCGCCCGCCAGCGCACGCCCCGCAGGCCCGCAGCCCGCCGTCGCAGCAGCCGCTCGCTCGCAGCCGCCCGTCGCCCGCTAGCGCACGCTTCGCAGCCGCCCGTCGCCTGCTCACGCTCGCCCCGCAGCCGCCCGTTGCCTGCTCGCGCACGCCCCGCAGCTGCTTGTCGCCCGCTCGCGCACGCCCCGCAGCCGCTCGTCGCCCGCTAGCGCACGCCCCGCAGCCGCTCGTCGCCTTCTCGCGCTCACCCTGCAGCCGCCCGTCGCCTGCGCACACACGCCCCGCAGGCCCGTAGCCCGCCGTCTCAGTGGCCGCCCGCCCGCAGCCGCCGTCGCCCACTCGCGCACGCCCTGCTGCCCGCAGCCGCCTGTCCGCCGCTTCTTCCGCTGCTGCTTGCGCACCGCTCCCTCCCGAGCGCCGTTGCTGCCCCTACGCTGCTGCTGCCCGTGCGCCACCGCTGCCCGTGCACCGCCGCTGCCACTCGTGCGCTTCTGCAGCCGCCGCCCGCGAGGCCCACGCTCTCACTGCTATTATTTTCTACCTACCGTGCACACTGCTGCCACTGCAACAGCCACCAGTGCACCGTTGCAGCTCCTGCTGCCCAGCTACCTACTACTGCCGCTAGTGTGCCACTACGGACAGTCGACCCCGCCCGCGCCTTACCTAGTGGCCCAGCCGGCCCCGTTGACTCTCCGCACACTGTTCCAGTGGCCTGATTCCTACTGCTACTGTCGCTATGGCTAGCCCTCCCGTTCTAGCTTTCGATGCCGAGGGCCGTCCGGTGAAGTTCGAAACCTGGCTAGATGACCTGCACCTGTTCTTACAGCTCACTGCCAAGGAAGATATCTCACTGTACGACCACGCCCTAGGCCATGCCACTGCCCCTGACTCGTCTGCTGACAGCACTCTGCGTTCCCAGTGGCAGACCCGTGATGCGCACGCTCGCTTTGCTATTCGCAACTCCCTGCCGCTAGACGAGCGCGAGCACTTCGGCCAGTGCAAGACTGCTAAGGACCTCTACACAGCTGTAGTTGCCCGCTACTCCTCACCTGCTTCTGCCACGCTAGGCCGCCTCACTCTCCCCTACCTGTTCCCCGACCTAGCCTCCTTTCACACTGTCGCAGACCTCATCACCCACCTTAAGACTAGTGAGGCCCGCTTTCGCGCTGCTATGCCTGCCGAGTTTCTCACTAGCAACCCCCCCCGCTCTGGATCACTCTCTACCACATCGTCACCCGCCTCCCTGACTCTCTGCGCGCAGTCAGGGACCACTTCCTCTCTCGCTCCCCCACTGAGCTCACTGTTGCCCTCCTCGAGAAGGAACTGCTTGCAGCTGAGGCGAGCATCGTCGCTGTAGGCACCTCTCGTGGCGACCCCCGCACTCCGTTATTTGAGGGGTGTTCCCCTTCCCCCCTCCTCCCCTCTGTCGCCTCTGCTGCTGCTGTCGACCTTCTTGGTGCTGAGAAGGTCGGGACCGCGTCTGCTTCGAGCGGGCGCCGCAGGAACAAGGGGGGCAGGGGTGGGGATGGCGGCGGAGGAGGTGGGGGTGGAGGCGGTGGGAGTGGAGGCGCGACTGGGGAGACTAGTGGCGGCAGTGGGGGAGGAGACAGCAGCGGTGGGAGTGGTGGTGGAGGCGGCAGCGGAGGCGGAGGTGGTCGTGGCGGCGGCAGGGGTGGAGGTGGCCGGGGCGGCGGCGGTGGGGGTGGTGGTCGTGGAGGCACTGGCGGAGGGCAGAGTCAGCAGCCCGCCCCGACGCTTCAGGCCGCCCGTGAGTGGTATGCGCAGCGTAGCGTTACCTGCACGTACGTCATTCGCACAGGTGACCGCAGCGGCCAGCAGTGTGGGAGGCCGCACCCTACGCAGCGCTGCTTCGCGCGCCTTAACGACGCGTGGCGCACTCAGTTTCCTGCTGCCACTGAGCTGCCGCGCTGGGCTGATCTGGAAAAGAGGGGTGTTGATATTTGGGCTTTAGACTTTGATGCTATTCTCACTGCCATGTATGCGATGTCTATTAGTGGAGAAGGTGCTCAGTACTTGCGTGTTCCGCCCGACCCGGGCATTCAGGCCAGTCCGGCTGCCGCTCTAGGTGCTAGTGCGTCTCCTCCCACAGGTCCCGGTGGGGCTGCAGCCTTAGGTGCTCGTGCGTCCGTGCCCCCTGGTACTGAGTCGACTGCAGCACTGCACACCTTCACCCTGGACTCAGGTGCTTCTCACTCCTTCTTTCGTGACCGCACTGTCCTTGAGCCACTCACTCGGCCAGTTGCTGTCTCCCTTGCTGACCCCTCTGGGGGTCCGGTCATTGCGACCTCCTCCACTGTCCTTCCTTGTCCGGCGGTCCCGTCCGGCACGCTGTCAGGTCTCTACCTCCCCTCGTTCTCTACGAACTTGGTGGCAGGTAGTGCGCTCCAGGATGGGGGTGTTCACCAGTTCACCCCTGCCTACGAGCGCGTGACACACTGCACGTGTGCTTGGACGGGTCGCCACCTGGCTACCTTCACTCGGGAGCCGGGGTCGGACCTTTACACACTGACCACTGAGTCCCCTCAGGTGGCTGCGTCCGCGTCTGCGTCTGCGTCAGGTCAGCTGTCCGCCCCCTGCTCGTGTCGCTCTCTGGCACATGAGACTGTCCTTTGGCACCACCGCCTTGGTCACCCGTCTGTGCAGCGCCTTCGGGCCATGCACAAACGGGACCTTGTTGCTGGTCTTCCCAGGGTGCTCCCTCCCCTTCCCGACTCGCCTGCTCCTCCCTGTATTCCCTGTGTCGAGGGACGGCAGCGCGCCGCTCCTCACTCCTCCTCCTTTCCCCCGACGACTGCTCCCTTGCAGACGCTCCACATGGACGTGTGGGGCCCAGCCCGCGTCCGTGGTCAGGGTCAGGAGAGGTACTTCCTGATTGTTGTTGACGACTTCTCGCGCTACACCACGGTCTTCCCCTTGCTCGCCAAGGGTGACGTCCCTGATGTCTTGATCCCTTGGATCCGCAGATCTCGTCTCCAGCTCCGTGAGCGTTTCCGCTCCGACTTCCCTGTCTTGCGTCTGCACTCTGACAGAGGTGGGGAGTTTTCCTCTGGCCTATTGGAGGCCTTCTGTCAGCAGGAGGGCATTGAGCAGTCGTACACGCTTCCGGCCTCTCCACAGCAGAATGGGGTTGCTGAGCGCCGCATTGGTCTGGTCATGGAGGTCGCTCGTACCTCCTTGAGCCATGCGGCTGCCCCCCATTTTCTGTGGCCGTTTGCAGTCCGATACGCTGCGCATCAGCTCAACCTCTGGCCCCGTGTCTCCCTGCCCGAGACTTCTCCGACACTGCGTTGGACGGGAGAGGCTGGCGATGCGTCGCGTTTTCGGGTCTGGGGATCCCGAGCTTTTGTCCGCGACACGTCCGCGGACAAGCTCTCCCGTCGCGCTGTCCCCTGTGTCTTCCTTGGCTTTGTCCCGGACGCCCCTGGCTGGCAGTTCTACCACCCCACCTCGCGTCGTGTCCTGGCCTCTCAGGACGTCACTTTTGACGAGTCCGTCCCCTACTACCGCCTCTTCCCCTACCGCACTGCCCCGCTCCCCCCCCCCGCCTCTCTTCCTCGCTCCAGGTGCTGAGGTACCAGACCCCCTCCCCCCTCAGGGTGCCACTCCCTCAGGTGTGTCCCAGGTAGACCCGGGTGAGCCTGTCGAGGTAGCTGTTGACTCTCGTCCTGCTCGGGGTGCTGAGCCTGGGGGTACTGCGTCTGGGGGTGCTGAGCCTGGGGCTGCTGCGTCTGGGGGTGCTGAGCCTGGGAGTGCTGAGTCTGGGGGTGCGGAGCCTGGGGGTGCTGAGCCAGGGGGTGCGGAGCCTGGAGGTGCTGCGCCTGGGGGTGCTGGGTCTGGGGGTGCTGAGCCTGAGCGTGCTACACCTGGGGGAGCCCTCTCCTCCCAGCAGCTGCAGGAGAGGTACCTTGAGTACTGCCGCCTCCGGAGAGGTGCTGCTGGAGCTCGTCCCGGTACTTCCCCTCCTACCCAGGAGCTCCCCCCCATTCAGCAGATCCGCGAGTGGTACACACGGCGCTGCAGTCTTCGGAGTGGTGCTCCTGGTGCTGCGGACCCTGGGGGTGGCGCTGCTGCTGGTGCTGAGGACCCGTACGTTGGAGCTGCTGCTGGTGCTGCGGACCCGCCTGGTGGAGCTGCTGCTGGTGCTGAGGACTCGGCCGGTGGAGCTGCTGCTGGTGCTGTGGACCCGGCCGCTGGAGTCTCCTCTGCTTCTGCAGACGCTGCGCGGCCGCGACCGTACTTCGTACCGCTCCTTCAGCAGGTTCTTGGGCAGGCTCCTCCTCCTTGTCCTCCTCCCTCCGTCGAGTGTCCTCTGCCTGTCCAGTCCCAGTCACCGTTACCGCCTACCTCGCCTCTCCCTGCTTCCTCTCCTTACACTGGTCGCACAGGAGGTCTTACAGAGCGCCGTGAGCCTGAGTCTCGTCCTGCGTCGCCTGTTCGTCCTGCTCGCACTGGTAGTCGTGTCCGTCGTGAGCGTCCTCCTCCTGTCCCAGGCACTCACTACATGACTCTGCGTCCCTCTACTGCTCCTCAGCGTGTCCCTCTACCGTCTCCTCCCGCGTCTTCTTTGCCTCACGTTCCGGACCCTGAGTCTGACCGGTACCGTGCTGAGCACCCTACTGTCACGCGTCTCCTCGCTACTGTTGTCACTGACCCTACCTTTGCGTCTACTGCTGCGTCTGCTCTGGTCGCTGAGTTGGTTGACTTTGCTGCTGCCTGTCGTCTAGACTACGCTGCTAGCCTTGTTGCTGAGTCTGAGTCCGAGTCTGTCTGTCCTCCGTCCGTCGGGGGTGAGTGTGCTCTTGGCACGGACGTCCTTGAGGACAGACAGGAGGAGTTCCAGTGTCTTGCTGCTGCTTTACCCCGTCTCGTGTCCTTGCTAGTTGCCCCTGAGGGAGACCCGGATGCACCAGACATCCCGACCCCACGCACTTACGCTGAGGCGATGGCGGGTCCCTACTCCTCTCAGTGGCAGACGGCCATGGACGCCGAGATGGCTTCCTGGAAGTCCACACGCACCTACGTCGACGAGGTTCCCCCTCCTGGGGCGAACATCGTCAGTGGCATGTGGATTTTCAGGGTGAAGCGGCCGCCGGGTTCTCCGCCTGTCTTCAAGGCGCGTTACGTGGCTCGAGGCTTCAGTCAGCGAGAGGGAGTTGACTTCTTCCAGACCTTCTCCCCCACCCCGAAGATGACCACTCTTCGGGTGCTGCTGCACATAGCCGCTCACCGCGACTACGAGCTTCACTCACTTGACTTCAGCACTGCTTTCTTGCAGGGCAGCCTGCACGAGGAGATCTGGCTGCGCCGCCCACCTGGCTTCACTGGGTCGTTTCCTCCTGGTACCCAGTGGAGGCTTCAGCGGCCAGTCTACGGTCTCCGCCAGGCTCCGCGTGAGTGGCACGACACACTGAGGACTACACTTGCGGCTCTTGGGTTCGCGCCTTCTACAGCTGACCCGTCGCTGTTCCTGCGCACCGACACTTCGCTGCCGCCGTTCTACTCCTCGTGTACGTCGACGACTTGGTCTTTGCCACTGCTGACACCGCAGGACTCGCCCACGTGAAGTCGGAGCTGCAGAGGAGACACACGTGCACAGACCTGGGTGAGCTGACAAGCTATCTTGGCTTGCGGATCACCCGGGACAGAGCACGGCGCACCATCACCTTGACTCAGTCACACATGGTGCAGCAGGTTCTCCAGCGCTTTGGCTTCACGTACTCCTCGCCTCAATCCACTCCTCTGCCTACCGGTCACTCGCTCTCAGCTCTGCCTTCGGATGAGTCCGTAGAGCCGAGTGGCCCGTATCCAGAGCTTGTGGGTTGCCTCATGTACCTGATGACCTGCACTCGACCTGACCTCGCATACCTTCTTAGCATCCTTGCACGCTATATCGCTCCTGGCCGTCACAGGAAGGAGCACATGGATGCCGCTAAGAGGGTGTTGCGCTACTTGTGCAGTACGTCGGGCATGGGGCTTGTGCTTGGAGGGCGAGACCGAGTTGTGCTCACAGGGCACTCAGACGCTTCTTGGGCAGACGACCAGGCCACTCAGCGGTCGTCTCAGGGTTACACCTTCAGCCTTGGCTCTGGCTCAGTTTCTTGGCGCTCTACACGCTCTTCTTCTGTTCTCGGCTCCAGTTGCGAGGCTGAGATCTACGCTACAGCCATGGCTGCCCAGGAGCTACGCTGGCTGACCTACCTGCTGACTGACCTCAGAGAGCCGCCTCGTTCTCCTCCAGTACTGTACGTCGACAACAAGGCTGCCATTGCCTTGTGTGAGGAGCACAGACTGGAGCACAGAACGAAGCACATCGCCCTGCGGTACTTCCTTGCTCGAGAGCTGCAGCAGCGCGGTCAGCTTTGTATTCGCTACGTGGCCACTGAGGCCAACACTGCTGATGTGTTCACCAAGGCGCTTCAGCCTCGTGACCATCAGCGCTTCTGCACTCTACTAGGCCTTGTGCCTACTGGACCTCACTTGCTTACCTCTTGACTTTGCTTGTACTGTGATCACTATATATATCTATACCTGCATGTTTACTCTTGCTAGGTTGTGATCACTGTATCTCTTGCTCTGTTATAAACCTGCATGTGAACTGGTCTTGTGACCACTAGCTTGTGCTCAGAATTTGTGTGGAATTCTCGAGATCCACCCTGAGCTTGTTGTTGCCTTGCTTTGCCTTGACTGGTCTTGTGACCCCTAGGTCTCCCCCACTTTGCCTATGGGGGTGTGTCAAACATTATATGTTTATATGATTGTAGGCTGTAGTGGGTGATACCTTAGGGGGTACACTGGATTAGGGTTTCCTATTTGTATCCATCCTTCTGCTAGTACAGTGATTCCTGTCTGTTAACTCCGACATTCTGCTGCTCGTTCGGCGTTCTGTTTCGTAGAAGTATCGTATATGCCATCAGCGACTGATATGTGTACTGCTGCTTGTCATACTGTGTCCAAGTGTTGGGTATGGCAAGGACCCGTCGAAGAAGCCAATGATTTGGGCTCCTTCCATCATCAGCTCGAACTCGAATGACCAGGTATAAAAATCTTTGCCGTCGAAAGGCGTCGATGTTTGCAGCTTCAAAACGTGTGCGAATTGCGATTAAACCAGAAGTGAGTCTTGTCCAGCTGAAGGCTGGTGTGGCATGTGTCAGAGGTCCACTGGAGATCCCCGATTGATCCTACGGAAGGGTTACAGGCATGTTGGCCTGGGGGGTTATGGGCGCACTCACCCGCTACACAAACAAGCCTTTTTATCCCAGTGGTTAGTGGCCGGGATTCTGACATGGTATCAGAGCGAAGGTCTCGGGCTCGAATCCCGGTGTGTGCACCTCGGTCATCCCAGTGCGGGGGGGTGTCAGAGGTCCACTGGAGATTCCCGATTGATCCTAGGGAAGGGTTACAGGCATGTCGGCATGGGGGGTTATGGGCGCACTTACCCGCTACACAAACAAGCCCTCAGATTCTGACAGCATAAAGCTGATGGAGCCGCGTTGAGGCTCGTACGGAGCAAAGGTAGGTTGCTGCTGGTTTCTGCGCACATAGAATGAGCCGTCAAGACTCATTGGAGTGACGCCATTGTTGTTGTCGCTGTTGTTTGATTGCGCAAATGCTGCTTGCTGGTGCTGCTCGTAAAAGGACATGAAGGAGAAAAATCTCTCCATCATCTTTGGGTCGAAGCCGGTTGCCTGGTTCGCAGGTGTCTCCGTAGACTCAGCAGCTGGTCTTGTCCCCGTGCCTCCCTCTGTCTGTAGGCTAGAGGCTGGAGGTGGAGTAGGAGTATGTCAAACATATGTCTATGCTGTATTTGTGGGTAGGCAATAGTGGGGTAGATAAAGTGTGCTACAACCCCTTAGGGTTTGCTTCTTGTACCAATCTTTTCCTTAGTCAATTCATTCCTGCCTAAGTCTAAGATGGTATCTAGAGAAGTAGGTCTTTAGGACCTAAGTTCCGGCCCACCCGTTACCGTGTTACCTCACCAACGACCTTACCTGCCTGCCTGCCTTACCTGCCTGTCTGCCTTGCCTGCTGCGGCGCGCGCCTCGGCTGCGCGCGCGCGTATTTATTTTTTAGCGCGCGCTGCTGCTGCCAGCCGCGTCGCGCCCTGCACGTCACCCGCGCAGCCCGCCCTGAGCCCGCGCAGCCCGCACGCGGCCCGCAGCTACCCCGCGCACCGCCCGCACCGAGCCCGCGCAGCCCGCACCGAGCCCGCGCAGCCCGCGTCGAGCCCGCGCAGCCTGCGCGCAGCCCGCGCACCGCCCGCGCAGCCCGCGCACCGCCCGCGCAGCCCGCATAGCGCCCTGCCAGCCCGCGCGCGGCCTGCCGCCTCGCCCTGCGCACTTCGCCGCCCGTGTGCCGCGCTTCCGCTCTAGCCGCGCTTCCATGCACCTGCCTGCCTTGCGCCTTGCCTGCCTTGAGCCTTGCCTGAAGTGCGCCTGCCTACCTTGCGCCTGCCTGCATTGCGCGCCTGTGCCTACCGCCTGAGTTTGCTGCCTTTGCTCCTACTGCCTTGGCCTGCTGCCGTTGCATGCGCTGCGTTAATGGCGATGCTAAATGTTCTCGCGTTTGAGCCTGACGGTCGCCCGATAGAGTTTGCCACATGGCTTGATGATTTGCAGCTGTTTCTTATGACGGATGCCAAAGACGCCGAGGTGGGGCGGCGGTGGGACCGGGAGTGGTGGAGGTGGCAGTGGCGGTAGTGGGGGAGGAGGCGGTGGTGGTGGCGGTGGCGGTGGGGGCGGGAGTGGGACCGGCCAGAAGGGAAGCTCCAGTGGTGGCCAGCAGCAGCAGCAGCAGCAGCAACCGCAGCAGCAGCAGCAGCAGCAGCAGCGCTAGACCCTCTCTTCTCAGCAGCTCCATGACTGGTATGCTGGGCGTGGGGCGTCTGGGGGTTCTGGTCGCTGCCTGTATGTCATTCGCACTGGTCCCCGCAAGGGTCGCCCGTGCGGAGGCCTTCACACTGAGTACCGCAGCTTCGCTCGGCTCAGCGACGCCTGGCACGCCAAGTTTCCCGATGCTACTGAATTCCCCAACTGGGCGGATCTGCTTAGGCGTAATGTACCTACCTATGATCTGGACTATGATGCAACCTTGCTGCCATGTATGCATTGACTGTTAGTGCTGAGGGTGATTGTTACTTGTGTGTCCCGCCTGACCCAGGTATAGAGACTGCAGCCCTCGGTGCTAGTGAGTCTGCCCTCTCAGGTACTGCGTCAGCTCAAGCCTTGCACACGTTTACACTTGACTTTGGTGCTTCTCGCTGATTCTTTCGCGACAGTACCACCGTCACCCCCCTCCCTGCACCTGTCCCTGTCTCACTGGCTGACCCTTCTGGGGGCCCAGTGCTTGCACGAGCCACGACTGTGCTTCCGTGCCCGGCGGTCCCATCTGGTGAGCTGTCAGGTCTCCACGTTCCCTCGTTCTCTATGAACCTGGTGAGCAACGCCGTCCTCCAGGATCACTGGGTTGACACCTGGACTCCTGGAGGGCAGCATGTGGCGATCCTCGCGTGCTCCAAGACTAGCCGCCACCTGGCCACGTTCACTCGTGAGCCTGGGTCCAGTCTGTACACCATCAACACAGTTTCACGCTACACTCCTTTGTCTTCCCAGCTGTACGCGTCTGCTCAGGTAGCTACTCAGTGTGAGTGTCGCCACCTATCGCACGACACTCTCCTGTGGCACCACCGCCTTGGTCACCCCTCCCTGCCTCGCCTTCGTAGCATGTACTCTCGCTCCCTGGTCTCTGGTCTTCCCAGGTCTCTGCCTGCCCTCCCTCCCTCGCCTGCGCCGCCCTGCATTCCTTGCGTCAAGGGGCGGCAGCGCGCCGCTCCTCACTCCTCGTTTCCTCCCACAGAGGCTCCACTGCAGACTCTCCACCTGGACGTGTGGGGCCCCGCCCGCGTCCAGGGGCAGGGCCGCGAGCGGTACTTCCTGCTGGTCGTCGACGACTACACACGTTACACCACGGCCTTCCCCTTGCAGCGCAAGGGTCAGGTCCCTGATGTTCTGATCCCCTGGATCCGTGCTGTTCGTCTCCAGCTCCACGAGCGGCTCGAGCGGGACTTTCCTGTCCTGCGTCTGCACTCTGACAGAGGTGATAAGTTCTCCTCCGATCTCTTGGCAGCCTTCTGTGCGGAGCACGGCATCACCCACTCGTTCACGCTTCTGGCCTCCCCGCAGCAGAATGGGGTCGCTGAGCGGCGCATTGACTTAGTCATGGAGGTTGCTCATACCTCCATGATCCATGCGGCTGCCCCCCATTTTCTGTGGCCGTTTGCAGTCCGGTACGCCGCGCATCAGCTCAACCTCTGGCCCCGTGTCTCCTTGCCGGAGACCTCGCCCACGCTGCTGTGGACGGGGAAGGTTGGCGCTGCGTCGCGTTTCCGGGTCTGGGGTGCTCGTGCCTTTGTCCGCGATACCACCGCGGACAAGCTCTCCGCTCGCGCCATTCCTTGTGTCTTCCTTGGTTTCCCTTCTGACGCGCCTGGTTGGCAGTTTTACAACCTTGCCTCGCGCCGTGTTTTCGCGTCTCAGGATGTCACCTTTGACGAGTTTGTTCCCTTTTACCATCTCTTTCCCTACCGTACTTCCCCTCGCACCCCCCCGCCGCTCTTCCTCGCTCCAGGTCCTTTCTAGGTAGCCCCCCTTCCCGCGCCAGGTCCTGCTCCTTCATGTGTTTTTCAGGCAGACCCTCCCGTGCCTGCGCCTGTTGAGGTCACTGGTGACTCTGGTCCTGCTGGGGGTGGTGCTGCCTCTGGGGGTGCCGGTCCTCGAGGTGCGGGGCTTGGGGGTGCGGAGCCTGGGGGTGCGGAGCTTGGGGGTGCGGAGCCTGAGCGTGAGGAGCCTGGAGGTGCTGCGACTGGGGGTGCGGAGTCTAGGGGCGCTGAGCCTGGGCGTGAGGAGCCTACGGGCTTGGAGCCTAGCGGTGCTGAGCCTGCGCGTGAAGAGACTGGAGGTGCTGAGCCTGGGGGTGTTGCGTCTGGGGGTGCAGAGCCTACGTGTGCGGATTCTAGGGGGGGTGAGTCTGAAGGCCTGACGGTACAGAGACTGCTTGTGCGCGGTCTCCTTGGAGTAGCCGCCTTCGTCCGCGTGTGCCGCACACCTCACAGCAAATGCACGACTGGTACGGTCGCCGCCAGGGTCGCGCTGCTGGAGCTCGGAGTTCTGCCGCTGGAGGTGCTGCTGCTGACGTTGCTGAAGCTGGGAGTGGTACTGGTCCTTTGTCCACTGGAGGTGCTGGATTTGCTGGTCCCGCAGGTGCTCGTCCTGGAGGTACTGGAGGGCTGGAGGTGTTGAGCCTGCGGGTGCTACTGCTGGAGACACTGAGGCTGGAGACCCTGGGTCTGGGGGTGCTGATGCTGGAGACATTGAGGCTGGAGACCTGGGACTGGAGGTGCCGATTCTGGGGGTGCTGCTGCTGGTGGAGCTGGTCCTAGAGGAGCTGGCGCTGGGAGTTCTGGAGCTTCTGGAGGTACTAGACTGCTGGAGGTACTGGAGCTGCTGGTGCTGGTGGCACTGCACCGCCACGACTGTTCTTCGCTCCGCCGTCTCCGTCGTCTCAGCCACCGCCTGACACTGTACTTCGTCAGGTTCTCAGCCTCTCGTCTTCTATTGATCTTTCGTTACAGCCTAACTCACCGCTGCCTGCTCCTTCCCCTTACACTGAGCAGGCAGGAGGTCTTGTTGAGCGTCGTGCGCCTGCGTCGCGTCCTGTCTCGCCTATTCATTCTGGTCGTACTAGACGTCGTGTTCCGCGTCCGCGTTCGCCGGCTGTCCCCAGCGCGCACCTCGTCGTCCATCGTCCTTTCTCTGCACCGCAACGTGTTCCTCTGCCGTCTCCTCCTGCGTCCTCTCTGTTTGACGTTGCGGACCCTGAGTCTGACCGGTTTCGTGCTGAGCACCCTACAGTCACGCGTCTGTTAGCCACTGTTGTCACTGACCCGTCGTTTGAGTCTACTGCTGCGTCTGCCTTGGTCGCTGAGCTTGTCGACGCAATGCTGCCTGTCGTCTAGACTACACTGCCAGTCTAGTTGCTGAGTCTGAGTCTGTCTGTCCTCCGTCCGTCGGGGGTGAGTGTGCTCTTGGCACGGACGTCCTTGAGGACAGACAGGAGGACCTTGAGTGTCTTGCGGCCGTTGCGCCTCATCTCGTGGCCATGCTGCTTGCCCCTGAGGGAGACCCGCACCATCACTCTGACTTAGTCACACATGGTGCTGTCAGAATGTATTTGCTGTCTAGCCTACAGTGGGGTACTCTGTAATGAGTACAACCCAATTAGGGTGGTGTACTTGTATCCCAACTCTTGCTAGTGACATCATCCTCCTTCTCAACTTTCTCGACATTCACCTTACACCCTAAAACCTAAACTACTAAGGCACCTAAACTATGGCTTCTAAGCCAAACTCAAGCTAGTATTTTGTCATGTTATCAGAGCTTAACGCTCCTGGCCTGTGGGCCCACTTACTTCCGCTGCCCTACTATGTGTCGCGCGCCCCGTGGCGCGCGACCTCCTATTTTTCTTCCCGCCACGCGCTCGGGGCGCGTGGCGGTTTTCTACCCGCTGTGCGCCCCGAAGCGCGCGGCGGGTTCCTCTCTCGTCGCGGCGTCCTGGGGGCCTGCGCGCCGGCCCCGAGCGTCGCCTCGTCTCGGCGTTTTGGGGGCCCGCACGCAGGCCTCTCCCGTCGCCTCGTCGCGGCGCTTTCGGGGCCCGCGCGCGGTCCCCTCCCGTCGCCCGTCGAGGCGCTCTCGGGAGCCCTGGAGCAGCCGCCCCAGCAGCAGCAGCCTCTGGAGCCGCCGCCACTACAGCGGCCGCCCCAGCAGCAGCAGCCCCTGGAGCAGCCGCCCCAGCAGCAGCAGCCCCTGGAGCAGCCGCACCAGCAGCAGCAGCCTCTGGAGCCGCCGCCACTACAGCGGCCGCCCTAGCAGCAGCAGCCCCTGGAGCAGCCGCCCCAACAGCAGCAGCCCCTGGAGCAGCCGCCCCAGCAACAGCAGCCCCAGGAGCAGCCGCCTCAGCAGCAGCAGCCCTTGGAGCAGCAGCCCCTGGAGCGACCGCCACTGCAGCAGCCGCCCCTGGCCCCTGCAGCAGCCGCTCCTGGACCCGGTGCAGCCGTGGGGGGGTGGGTGTGGGGGTGCTGGTTGTGGGGTGTCGGTTGTGCGTGCCGTCCCCTCCCTCCTCCTCCTCCTTCGTCTCCCACTGCTGCAGCTCTCGCTGAGGGGGGTGGATGTGTGGGAGTCTGGGGTTTAGGGTTTAAGGGGGTGCTGTGGGTGTAGGGCTAGGGTTTGAGCAGGGGGTGTGTGAGAGGGGCGTTAGGCAGCTGGGGAGGTTGAGTGGAGGCAGCAGTCTTGTCGTCAGCAGCAGCAGCAGTCCGGAGGCTACAATCTCCGGTAGTCGCCAGTCGCCCGTGGGTCCGTTGCTCGTCTGCCGCTACTTTTAGCCGCGGGGCCAGTTACCCCAGTAGTCCGGAGCGCTGTTCCGGTAGCCACTGAGCCAGCAGCTCGTCTGTGTGTCTGCAGCGTCAGCAGTCACCTCCCATCTTCTCCCCCCCACGGTCTCTCCTCCTCCTCACTTGCCCTCTGTGATTAGCTCTAGCCTTACTTACCTATTGTGAACTCTTGCTCTATGCTTGCTTATTGTACTGATTACACCCCACTTTGGCTATGGGGGTGTGTCAGAATGTATTTGCTGTCTAGCCTGCAGTGGGGTACTCTGTAATGAGTACAACCCAATTAGGGTGGTGTACTTGTATCCCAACTCTTGCTAGTGACATCATCCTCCTTCTCAACTTTCTCGACATTCACCTTACACCCTAAAACCTAAACTACTAAGGCACCTAAACTATGGCTTCTAAGCCAAACTCAAGCTAGTATTTTGTCAGGTGCACCAGGTCCTTCAGCGCTTCGGCTTCACCTGGTCCTCGCCAAAGTCCACTCCTCTGGCTACAGGTCACTCGCTCTCAGCTCCACCTTCGGACAAGTCCGTAGAGCCGAGTGGTCCTTACCCAGAGTTAGTGGGCTGCCTCATGTACCTGATGACCTGCACTCGTCCTGACCTTGCGTACCCTCTTGGCCTTCTGGCCCGCTACGTGGCTCCTGGTCGACACCGAAAGGTTCACTGGGATGCTGCGAAGAGGGTACTGCGCTACCTGTGCAGTACATCGGGCATGAGGCTCGTGCTTGGAGGGCGGAGATACGTGGTTCTCACTGGGCACTCACACGCTTCTTGTGTCAAACTATATCTATGCTAGATATGTGTTGGCAATAGTGGGGTAGCCCATATGGGGTACAACCCAATATTAGGGTTAGTACTTGTACCCACAATTCACTCAATGCAACCATTCCTATTTGCTATCTTGACATGGTTTCAGAGCAGTAGGTCCATAGGACCGTTTTTTTTTTCCCGGGCCCACCATACTTCGCGATCGACCGCGTTACCGCGTTACCCCACTACTCTGCGTCGCGCTGCCTCGCGCACGCCCTGCCCTGCCCTGCGCCAGCTAGCGCCCTGCCCTACGCCGGCGCCCTGCCCTGCGCCAGCGCCCTGCCCTGCGCCAGCGCCCTGCCCCGCGCCAACGCCCTGCCCTGCGCCGACGCCCTGCCCTGCGCGAGTGCCCTGCCCTGCGCTAGCGCCCTGCCCTGCACCAGTGCCCTGCCCTAAGCCCGCGCTGCTGCCCCGCCCGTCGCGCGATGCTGCCCCGCGCGTCGCGCCCTACGGCAGCCCGCGCGTCGCGCGCTGCTGCCCCGCGCGTCGCGCCCTACGGCAGCCCGTGCATCGCGCTGCTGCTGCCCTGCACATCGCGCCCTGCTGCAGCACGTGTGTCGCGCCCTGCTGCCCTGCATAACGCGTGCCCTGCTGCCGACGCAGCCCGGGCCAAGCAGAGCCGCCCTACCCGACCCGATCCGCCCTGTTGCTCGTGCTACTGCTGCTGCTGGTGGAGGTGCTGCTAGGAGTACTGGAGGTGCTGCAGCCTAGCCTCACCCGGCCGCTCTGCTCCTATTACTGATGCTGCTGCTGGTGCTCGTGCTCGTGCTGCTGTCTTCCCTCCGTACCGCCCTCCGAGTCGCGCGCCTCCTTGCTTACCCACCATGACTTCACTTCGTAATAGCGGTGGGAGAGGTGACGGTGGTGGTGGCAGCAGTGGGAGTGGTGGCGGCCGTAGTAGCAGTCGCTGTGGAGCTGTTCAGTGGGGAGGTTCTGGCGGTGGCCAGATGCAGCTACAGCGGCGTCCGACCCTTACGTCCCGGCAGCTTCGTGAGTGGCTTTACCAGCGTGGGACGTCTCCGAGTCCTGGTCGCTGCACGTACGTCATTCGCACAGGTCGTCGAGCTGGTCAGACCTGTGGGACACCTGGTCACGCACAGTCCCGCTGCTTCGCCTATTTGTCTGACGCCTGGCACGCACAATTTGGCGACAAGGCTGATACCCCCCACTGGCTTGAGCTGCTTCGGTCGGGCGTTGATGTCTTTGCTTTAGACTATGACGCCATCCTTAATGCCATGTCTGCTTTGCTTGGTGGTGCTGAGAGTGACTGTTACATGTGTGTGCAATACGACCCCGGTATGGAGGTTGCTGCTCTAGGTGCTAGTGAGGCTGCTGTTTTAGGTGCTAGTGAGTCTGCTCCCTCAGGTACTGCGCCTGTTGAGGCCTTGCACACCTTCACGCTTGACTCAGGTGCTTCCCGCTGTTTCTTTCGTGACAGTACTGCACTCACACCACTCCCTGCACCTGTTGCAGTGTCTCTGGCTGACCACTCAGGGGGCCCAGTTGTTGCACGGTCCACCACTGTGCTTCCGTGCCCGGCGGTTCCGTCTGGCTCACTGTCAGGTTTCCACCTCCCCTCGTTCTCGACGAACTTGGTGAGCAACGAAGTCCTCCAGGATCATTGGCTTGACACCTTTACCCCTGGAGGACAGCGTGTGGCGATCTGTACGTGCTCCAGGACTGGCCGTCACCTGGCGACGTTCACCCGTCAGCCAGGGTCGAGTCTTTACACATTGACCACTGTGTCTCCTCAGGTCGCTGCTGACGATCAGGTGTCTGCGTCAGGTCTGGTAGCCTCCCCCTGTGAGTGTCGCTCCCTATCGCACCAGACTCTTCTCTGGCACCACCGTCTGGGTCACCCATCCTTGCCGCGTCTACGTGGCATGCACCGTCGCCTCCTTGTGTGTGGTCTTCCCAGGTCCCTCCCTCCCCTCCCTGCCTCGCCTGCGCCGCCCTGCCTTTCTTGCGTCGAGGGGCGGCAGCGCGCCGCTCCTCACTCCTCCTCGTTTCCCCCGACAGAGGCTCCCCTGCAGACCCTCCACCTGGACGTGTGGGGCCCAGCCCGCGTTCGTGGACAGGGCGGTGAACAGTACTTTTTGCTGGTTGTCGACGACTACTCGCGTTACACCACGGTCTTCCCCTTGTGCACCAAGGGTGAGGTCCCTGCTGTCCTGATCCCTTGGATCCGAGTAGTTCGTCTCCGGCACCGCCGGAGGTTCCGGACGTACCTTCCTGTCCTGCGTCTACACTCTGATAGAGGTGGTGAGTTCACCTCCGACCTCTTGTGGGCCTTTTGTCAGCAGGAGGGCATTGAGCAGACGTTCACGCTTCCGGGCTCACCACAACAAAATGGTGTTGCTGAGCGCCGCATTGGCTTGGTCATGGAGGTCGCTCGTACCTCCTTGATCCATGCGGCGGCTCCCCGTTTTCTTTGGCCGTTTGCGGTCCGGTACGCCGCGCATCAGCTCAACCTCTGGCCCCGTGTCTCCTTGCCAGACAGATCGCCCACACTGCGTTGGACGGGAGAGGTTGGCGATGCGTCGCGTTTCCGGGTCTGGGGTGCTCGTGCCCTTGTCCGCGATACGTCCGCGGACAAGCTCTCCTCCCGCACCATTCCCTGTGTCTTCCTTGGCTTTGTCCCTGACGCGCGTGGCTGGCAGTTTTACCACCCCACCTCGCGCCGGGTCTTTCCCTCTCAGGACGTCACCTTTGACGAGTCGGTTCCTTTCTACCGTCTCTTCCCCTACCGCACTGCCCCTCTCCCTCCCCCGCCACTTTTCCTCGCTCCAGGTCCCCCCCCGGTAGACCCCTTCCCCCCTCAGGGTCCTGCTTCTTCAGGTGTGTCTCAGGTAGACCCTCTCCCCTTGGCTGAGCCTTTGGAGGTCACTTCCGACACCTCTGGCCCAGCTGAGGGGGGTGACGTTGCTGCTGGCGCCCCGGCGGCCTACCGCCGCACACCACGGTTGGAGACCCCTCTGGGTTTCCCGCCGCGACCTTCTTCGCCGCCTCTGCAGCCGGTTACTGTTGACTCTGGTGCTGTTGGGGGTGGTGCTACTCGGGGTGCTACGTTTGGGGGTGCTGAGCCTGTGCACGAGGGTCTGCGAGGTGCTGCTGCCGGAGGTACTGGGGACTGGAGGCACTGGAGCTGGTGCTGTCGGCCCTGGAGTTGGAGGCCCCGAGGTGCCCCCCCGCCGCTCACCACGCTTGGAGACCCCTCAGGGTTTTCCACCTCGACCGTCTTCGCCGCCTCTGCGGCCGGTTCTGCTGGCCTCTGGTGCTGCTGGGGGCGGTTTTGCTCGGGGTGTTGCGTCTGGGGGTGCTGAGCCTAGGAGTGCGTAGTCTGGGGGTGCTGAGCCTGAGGGTACCAGGCCCGGGGGTGCTGAGTCCGTTGGCGTTCCTCTTGGTCTCCGCTGGCGTTCCGCTGGCGTTTCTGCTGCTGGAGCTGGAGGCCCTGGAGCTGGTGCTGTCGACTCTGGTGTTGGAGACCCTGGTGCTGGCGGTGCCGGTTCTGGGGGTGCTGCTACTGGAGTTACTAGAGTTGGAGACCCTGGAGCTGGAGGTGCTGGTTCTGGAGGTGCTGCTGCTGGAGGTACTGAGGCTGGAGACCCTGGAGCTAGAGGTGCCGATTCTGGGGGTGCTGCGCCTAGGAGTGCTGAGGCGGGATTCCCTGGAGCTGGAGGTTCGGGAGCTGCTGAAGGCGCTGGAGCTGGAGGTTCTGTAGCTGCTAGAGGCGCTAGAGCTGGCAGTTCTGGAGCTGCTGGAGGCGCTGGAGCTGGCGGTTCTGGAGTTGCTGGAGGCGCTGGAGCTGGAGGTTCTGGAGCTGCTAGAGGCACTGGAGCTGGCAATTCTGGAGCTGCTGGAGGCGCTGGAGTTGGCGGTTCTGGAGCTGTTGAAGGCGCTGGAGCTGGAGGTTCTGGAGCTGCTGGAGGTGCTGGAGCTACTGGTGCTGGTGGTGGCACGGCACAGCCGCGACTGTTTTTCGCTCCGTCGTCCCCGTCGTCTCTGCCACCGCCTGACTCCGTGCTTCGCCAGGTTCTTAGCCTTCCGTCTTCTACTTGTCTTCCGTTACAGCCTGGCTCACCAATGCCTGCTCCTTCTCCTTACACTGAGCAAACAGGAGGTCTTGCTGAGCGTCGTAAGCCTGCGTCTCGTCCTGTCTCGCCTGTTCGCACTGGTCGTACTGGTCGTACTGGTCGTCGTGTTCCTCGTCCGCGTCCGCCGGCTGTCCCCAGCGCGCACCTCATGGCCCTGCGTCCTTCCTCTGCTCCACATCGTGTTCCTCTGCCGTCCTCTCCTGCGTCTTCTCTGCCTGACGTTCCAGACCCTGAGTCTGACTGCGCTCGTGCTGCTCACCCTACTGTCACGCGTCTGCCTACCACTATTGTCACTGACCCTTCGTTTGAGTCCACTACTGCGTCTGCTTTAGTCGCTGAGCTTGTCGACTTTGCTGCTGCCTGTCGTCTAGACTACGCTGCTAGTCTTGTTGCTGAGTCTGAGTCTGTCTGCCCACCATCCGTCGGGGGTGAGTGTGCTCTTGGCACAGACGTCCTTGAGGACAGGCAGGAGGACTTTGAGTGTCTTACAACCGCTGCACCTCATCTCGTGGCCATGCTGCTTGCCCCTGAGGGAGACCCGGATGCACCAGACATCCCGACCCCGCGCACTTACGCTGAGGCGATCGCGGGTGAGTACTCCTCTCAGTGGCATACAGCCATGGACGCAGAGATGGCATCCTAGAAGTCCACAGGCACGTACGTCGATGAGGTTCCCCCTCCCGGGGCGAACATCGTCGATGGCATGTGGATTTTCAGGGTGAAGCAGCCGCCGGGTTATCCGCCTGTCTTCAAGGCTCGTTACGTTGCTCGAGGCTTCAGTCAGCGAGAGGGAGTTGACTTCTTCAAGACCTTCTCCCCCACCCCGAAGATGACCACTCTTCGGGTGCTGCTGCACGTTGCCGCTCAGCGTGACTACGAGCTTCACTCTCTTGACTTCAGCACAGCCTTCTTACAGGGCAGTCTGCACGAGGAGATCTGGCTGCGCCACCCACCTGGCTTCATTGGGTCGTTTCCTCCTGGTACCCAGTGGAGCCTCCGGCGGCCAGTCTACGGTCTCCGTCAGACGCCTCGTGAGTGGCACGACACACTGAGGACGATGCTTGTGGCTCTTGGGTTTGCTCCTTCCACTGCTGACCCGTCGCTGTTTCTGCGTACCGTCACTTCGCTGCCGCCGTTCTACATCCTCGTATACGTCGACGACCTGGTCTTTCCCACTGCTGACACTGAGGCTCTCGCCCTGGTGAAGTCGGAGCTGCAGAAGAGACACACGTGCACAGACCTGGGTGAACTGCGCAGTTACCTTGGCTTGCAGATCACCCGGGACAGAGCACGGCGCACCATCACACTGACTCAGTCACACATGGTGCAGCAGGTCGTTCAGCGCTTCGGCTTCACCTGGTCCTCGGCACAGTCCACTCCTCTGGCTACAGGTCACTCGCTCTCAGCTCCACCTTCGGACGAGTCCGTAGAGCCGAGTGGTCCGTACCCAGAGCTAGTGGGCTGCCTCATGTACCTGATGACCTGCACTCGTCCTGACCTTGCGTACCCTCTTGGTCTTCTCGCTCGCTACGTTGCTCCTGGTAGGCACCGACCAGAGCACATGGCTGCTGCTAAGAGGGTACTGCGCTACTTGTGCAGTACATCAGGCATGGGGCTCGTGCTTGGAGGGCGGAGCCCAGTTGTCCTCACTGGACACTCGGACGCTTCTTGGGTTGACGACATGGCTACGTAGCGGTCGTCACAGGGTTACACGTTCGGCCTTGGCTCTGGCTCTGTTTCTTGGCGGTCTACACGCTCGTCTTCGGTTCTCGCCACAGCCATGGCTGCACAGGAGCTACGCTGGCTCACCTACCTGCTGACCGACTTGGTAGAGAGGCCTCGTTTTCCTCCAGTTCTGTACGTAGACAACAAGGCTGCCATTGCCTTGTGTCAGACTGGAGCACAGAAGGAAATACATTGCTCTGCGTTACTTCCTTGCTCGAGAGTTGCAGCAGCGTGGCCAGCTTCGTGTCGCTCACGTGCCCACTCGGGCCAACACAGCTGATGTGTTCACCAAGGCCCTTCCGGCTGGTGATCATCAGCGCTTCTGTACTGCTCTAGGCCTGGTGCCTACGTTTCCTCACTTGCTGTAGACTTTGCTTGTAGTGTGATATATGTATATATATATACATATATATAGCACCTGCATGCTTGTTCTTGCTAGGTAGTGATCACGGTACTGCTGTTGTCGTATATATACCCCTGCATGTGAACTGGCCTTGTGGCCCTTTGTTTGTGGTCAGAGTGTGTGGTGACATTGTGATCCACCCTGAGCTTGTTTTGCTTTTCTTGACTGGTCTTGTGACCCCTTGTTCTCCCCCACTTTGCTTATGGGGGTGTGTCAAACTATATCTATGCTAGATATGTGTAGGCTATAGTGGGGTAGCCCATATGGGGTACAACCCAATATTAGGGTTAGTACATGTACCCACACTTCACTCAATGCAACCATTCCTGTTTGCTATCTTGGCATCTTGGGTTGACGAAAAGACCACACAGCGGTCGTCACAGGGTTACACCTTCAGCCTTCGCTCCGGTTCTGTTTCTTGGCGTTCTACTCACTCGTCTTCTATTCTCAACTCCAGTTGTGAGGCTGAGATCTACACCACAGCCATGGCTGCTCAAGAGTTACGCTGGCTCACTTACCTGCTGACCGACCTGGGAGAGCGGCCTCGTTCTCCTCCAGTGCTGTACGTTGACAACAAGGCCGCCATTGCCTTGTGCAAGGAGCACAAACTGGAGCACAGAACGAAGCACATCGCTCTGCGTTACTTCCTGTCTCAAGAGTTGCAGCAGCGGGGTCAGCTTCGCCTTGCTCACGTGGCCACCTGGGCCAATACTGCTGATATATTCACCAAGGCGCTTTCGTCTTGTGATCATCAGCGGTTTCGTACCTTGTTAGGCCTTATGCCTACGTTTCCACAGTTGCTGTAGACTTTGCTTGTACTGTGGTCTATTTATATATATACCTGCATGCTTGCTCTTGCTAGGTATTGATCATTGTGTTGTTCCTGTTGCATATATACTTTTGCATGTGAATTGGCCTTGTGGCCCTTTTATTGTGCTCAGTGTGTGGTGACGTTGTGATCCACCCTGAGCTTGCTTTGCTTCTCTTGACTGGTCTTGTGACCCCTTGTTCTCCCCCACTTTGCCTATGGGGGTGTGTCAAACATATGTCTATGTTGTATTTGTGGGTATTGTCAAATGTTATAGCCTAGTGTGGGACATGCTATATGGGGTACAAACAGTTAGGGTTAGGCATATGTACCCCAACCCCAATCAATGCTACTCATTCCGCTACGTTCACTTTGTGAGATGGTATCAGTAGTAGGTTCGCCGTTCCTAGGCCACACCTAATCTCCGCTGTTCCTAGTCTCCGCCGCCCGTAGACTTACGTCTCCTCTAGCCTTGGTGCGCCCCCCCCCCCCCCCCCCCCCCCCCCCCCGTCTGTCCTACGCGCACTAGCCAGCAGGCCCGCTAGCGTCCTAGCAACGAGGCCCGCTAGCGCCCTAGCCACCAGGCCCGCCAGCGCGCCCCGCTAGCGCGCCACGCCAGCACGCCACGCCAGCGCGCCCCGCCAGCGCGCCACGCCAGCGCGCCCCGCCAGCGCGCACGCCAGCGCGCCCCGCCGACGCGCACGCCAGCGCGCACGCCAGCGCGCCCCGCCAATGCGCACGCCAGCGCGCCCCGCCAGCGTGCACGCCAGCGCGTCACGCTAGTGCGCATGCCAGCGCACACGCCAGCGCGCCCCACCAGTACGCACGCCAGCGCGCACGCCAGCGCGCCCCGCCAGCGCGCACGCCAGCGCGCCCCGCCAGCGCGCACACCAGCGCGCCTCGCTAGCGCGCAGGCCAGCGCGCCCCGCCAGCGCAAACGCCAGCGCGCCCCGCCAGCGCAAACGCCAGCGCGCCTGCCAGCGCGCCGCGCGCGTACACCCGCCGCGCCGCTCGCCGACCAGCGCACCGCGCCGCCCGCCTGTCCGCATGCCGTGCCACCTGCCCGCCTTCACGCCTGTGCGCCTGCCTATTCGCCACTGACGGTCTCACCCTCCCGTGGCTGGCAGCCGCGCTCTCCCGCTTTCGCCCCTTATGGCGACCTCCCGCGTACTGCGCTTTGACCCTGAGGGGAGACCGATAGACTTTAGTACGTGGCTTACGCAAGCGCAGCGCCACCTTAAGAGCCAGCGGCAAGATGGCGTGCACTTGTTCGCACACGCATCCGATACTCAGACCGCTCCCCAGCAGCCTAGCCCGCTGCCCACTACCCCACCGCCTACTCCTGAGCAGGAGGCCGAGTACCAGCGCCAGTTCCTCGCTCGTGACGTGTGAGAGTCTCGTGACGCCGCTGCCTGCCTCGCCCTGACCGACCTTCTCCTGCCGACAGAGGCAGTCCATTTCACTCAGGTCGAGTCTGCTGTAGATCTGTATAAGGCCATTGTTGATCGCTACTCCACTCCCTCCTCTGCTTCACTCAGTCGCCTCCTCGTACCCTTTATTTACCCTGACCTCGCCTCCTTTGAGACTGTCTCTGACCTAGTTACCCACCTTCGCTCCCTTGACGCTCGCTTTCGCGCTGCTTGCACTGAGGACCAGCTTGCCCTTGCCCCGCCCCCTATGTGGCTCACTATTCACTGGCTAGTCACTCGCCTCCCTGACCGCCTAACCACAGCCCGCGACGCGCTTCTTCTGAAGCACCCCACTGAACTTACCATCGATCTTCTTGAGACCGCTCTCTCGAAGATCGAGAGTAACCTCCTCGCAGTTGCCTCTGCCTCTTCCGCGCCTCCTCCTCGTCTTTTTTAGGGGTGTGCGGTACCACAGCTTCCCACCTTCACTGCCTCCCTTGCCACCCCCACGTCTTCTGCCTCTGAGGAGACGGCGGCTGTTTCTGTCTCTAGCGGACAGAAACGTGGCAAGGCCGGTAAGAAGTGCGGAAAGGGCGGCGGGGGTACTGGGGGTGGTGCGGGCAGTGGCAGTGGCGGTGGAGCTGGTGGTGGGAGTGGTGGTGGGGGTGGCTCGGGACCTGACGGCCCTCCTTACGACGGTGGAGTTTTCACTAGTGGTGAGGGGTTCCAGCAGCAGCAGCAGCCGACTTCTCAGCAGCTGCCACCGCCTGGACTGCAGCAGCGGCAGGGACAGCCGCAGCAGCGACAGGGCCAGCAGCAGCGCCCGTCACAGCAGCAGCCTCAGCAGTGGGGCCCTCCGCAGCCGTGGGGCCCTCAGCAGCAGTGGAGGTCCGCGGGTCCCCCGAGCACTGGGCGCAGTGCCGCCCCCTCCAGTCGGGAACCGCGCTCGGCTGGCCGCGACGTTGGTCCCTGTGAGTACTGGATCCTTACGGGTCCTCGTAGGGACTCGTACTTTGGCCGCCCCGACCACTCTGCTGCACGCTGCTTCAGTCGTCTCGACGACCTCTACCTCTTGCACCACGGCCCCTCCGCCCCCCCGCCGCCACGCTGGGGGACGCTGCTTGCTCGTGGTATTGCTGTTTTTGATATGACTATGGATGATGCTAGGTCTTATGCCATGTATGCTGATGTTGACTATAGTGCTCCTGGATCTGTGTACTTGCCTGTACCTAGCTTAGGATCTGTGCCTGTTGCTAGAGTAGGTGCTAGTGTAGGATCTTGTTCAGCTACTAGTATAGGTACTCCTTCGGCGGACGCGTCTCTCTCCTTCACACAGGATTCCGGAGCGTCGCACTGCTTCTTCCGCGACTGCACGACTCTCTCTCCGTTACCGGCGCCTGTCCTGTCGCACTGGCCGATCCCTCCCCGGGACCGGTCATTGCGACTCACGCCACTACTCTCCCGTGCCCAGCTGCTCCTTCTGGTTCCCTGACCGGCCTCCACGTTCCTACGTTCTCTAGGAACCTGGTTGGTGTGGGCACCTTGGCGAGACAGCACGTCGGAGTCTGGGTTGAGCCTTCTGGTGACACCGCAGTCTGCGTCGACGGTGACACGTACGCCCCCTTGGCCACTTTCCGCCAGGAGCCGGGCTCTGGTCTGTACACCATCCGCACCGACCCCCGTCAGGTTCCCCCGTCCCACCAGGTAGCCGGGTCCAGTAAGGTTGCTGTGTCAGGTGTAGTTGCTGCGTCGTGCTCGTGTCGGTCGCTTGCCCACCCCACCGTTCTGTGGCACCACCGGATGGGGCACCCGTCCCTTCCTCGTCTGCGCGCCATGTCCAGTCAGCGTCTTGTCTTAGGCCTCCCCCGAGTCCTCCCACCACTCCCGCCGTCCCCAGCTCCTCCGTGTGGTCCTTGTATCCAGGGTCGGCTTCGCGCCACCCCTCACTCCTCCTCCCTTCGTCCGGCCACCGAGCCCTTCCAGACACTCCACTTAGACGTCTGGGGCCCCGCCTCCCGCCTTGGCCGTGAGCGGGAGAGTTTCTTTCTGGTGGTCGTTGACGATTACTCTCGGTACACCAGCGTGTTCCCTTTGGCGAAGAAGTCCGACGTGACTTCTACGCTGATCCGGTGGCTCCTCGCCACCGAGGGCACTCGTGGTCGTCGTGTCAGTTGTCTCCACTCCGACCGTGGGGGTAAGTTTCGCTCCGGCATTCTCGCCAGATTCTGTGCTGAGCAGGGCATCACCCAGTCCTGGACTCTTCCAGACTCTCCACAGCAGAATGGGGTTGCTGAGCGCCGCTTAGGCCTGGTCATGGAGATCGCCCGCACCTCCATGATCCACACCCGCGCGCCCCATTTTCTGTGGCCCTACGCGGCTCGGTACGGCGCTCACCAGCTGAACCTCTGGCCTCGCGTCTCTCGGCCAGGGGCTTCACCGACCAGTCTTTGGACAGGGTCCCCTGGTGTTGCGTCGAGGTTTAGTGTCTAGGGCTGCTTGGCTCTTGTCCGCGACACCTCTGCGGACAAGATCTCGCCTCGCGCCGTCCCCTGTGTCTTCCTTGGTTTCCCAGAGGACTCCTCTGACTTCATCTTTTACCACCCTCCCTCCCACCGGTTCTTTGACTCTCGTGACGTCCGTTTCGACGAGTCCGTCCCCTAATACGTCAGGTACCCCTCTCGAGGTCTCCCGGTTCCCCCCCCTCCCCTCTTCCTTGCTCCAGCCCCTCCTCCTCCCGCCCCTGCTCCACCAGTACCCCCCCCTGTTCCCGCCCCGTCTGGTGTGTCCCACGCTACCCCCCCTCCCTCTGTACCCCCCCAGGTCTCTCCTCCTTCCCCACAGTCGTCCTCACAGCCTCCGCAGCAGCCGCCAGCGCTTCCTCTACCGGCCACTGCGGACTCTGAAGGTGTTGGTGCTCGAGGTGAGGGCTCTGGCGGTGTGCGTTCTGGGGGTGTTGGCGTTGGCGCTGAGCATGCACCTGCCGTGGCTGCCCGTTCCGAGGGTACTGGAGCTGGTGGTGTTGGAGCTGGTGGTGTTTCTGGAGCTGGAGAGTCTGGGGCTGGTGCTGGTGCCACTGGCGGCACCACGACTGGGGGTGCGGGTACACCTCCTACAGGTACTGGTCGTGCTGCCGCAGGGGGTCCTCGCTCTGGGGGTGCTCAGCCGGGTCCTGTCGAGGGTGGAGCCGGTTCTTCTTCGTCGTCTCCTGACACCACTCCTCCTCCTCACCCCTACCCGACTCGACACCAGGCCCGTCTTCGTCTTGCGCGCGAAGAGCAGCAGCGCGTGGAGAGTGAGAGGTTGGAGGTTCAGCAGCGGGTGGAGCATGAGCGGTTGGAGTTGCAGCGAGCAGCAGCAGCAGCAGCAGCAGCAGCAGCCGCAGCCGCCGGAGCAGCCTCTGGCCCCTGTTTCTGGCCTTCGGGCCCTTGGTCTCCCCTCCTCTCCTCCTATGTTCGGTCCCACGTTTCCTCCTCCGGACTCCACTCCGGCTGTCTTCCCTCGTTCTCAGTCTCCTCCGTCCCCCCCTCCTCTCGCCCACACTTGGGCCTCTCGCCCTCCTCGTGCTCGTCCCTCGTCCCCTGTCACTGACCTTCGTACCGTGTTGTTTCGTCCTAGTCCTCCTCGTTCTCCTCCGTCTGTCCTTCCTCGTCTTCCTGAGTCTTCCCTCACTGCCTCCCTGTCCACTCCGGTCACTGACTACTATCGCACGTACCGCCCCACTCTCTCTCGTGTTCTCGCCTCTCTTGTTACAGACCCTCGTGCCTCTCCTTCCTCCGTCGCAGTCCTCACTGCCGCTGTCACTGACTTTACTGCTACGCGTCGCCTTGACTACGCCACTTGTGTTGTGGTCGCTCCTCCTGTCCGTCCTCTGTCCGCCGGGGGTGTGTCTGCCCTTGGCTGTGACGTCCTAGAGGACAGACAGTTTGAGCTAGAGTTCCTGGCAGCTGCTTCGCCTCATCTCTGTGCCATGCTGCTCACTCCTGAGGGAGACCCCGACGCTCCTGACATACCTACTCCTCGCACTTACGCTGAGGCAGTGTCAGGGCCTTGGGCCTCTCAGTGGAGAGCTGCCATGGACGCAGAGATGGCCTCCTACAGGTCCACAGGCACTTACGTTGACGAGGTTCCCCCCCCCCCAGGGGCGAACATTGTTGACGGCATGTGGATCTTCAAGGTGAAGCGGCCGCCGGGATCTCCCCCAGTCTTCAAGGCACGCTACGTGGCTAGAGGGTTCAGTCAGCGCGAGGGGGTTGACTACTTTCAGACCTTCGCGCCCACCCCGAAGATGACCACTCTTCGGGTATTACTGCACGTAGCAGCGCAGAGAGACCACGAGCTACACTCACTTGACTTCTTCACTGCCTTCCTCCAGGGCCGCCTACACGAGGAGATCTGGCTGCGTCGTCCTCCGGGCTTCACTGGCACTTTCCCGCCTGGGACCCAGTGGAGCCTCAGATGACCGGTCTACGGTCTCCGCCAGGCACCCCGTGAGTGGCACGACACTCTCCACTCTACTCTCTCCGACCTCGGGTTTGAGTCGTCCTCCGCCGACCCGTCGCTGTTTGTTCGTCGTGGCCGTACACTATTCTTCGTTCTGGTCTACGTTGACGACTTGGTTTTTGCCACGGCCGACAAAGCTGCACTGGCGGAGGTGAAGTCCGAACTGCAGAAGAGACACACCTGCACTGACCTTGGGGAACTGCGCCGCTACCTTGGCCTGAAGATCTCCAGGGACAGAGCCGCTCGCACCATAACTCTGTCTCAATCACACATGGTGCAGCAGGTCCTTCAGCGGTTCGGGCTTCAGGACTCTTCTCCTGCCCCCACTCCTCTTGATGTAGACCACAGACTCACTGGGCCTTTTCCTGATGAGCCGTTCGAGCCCAGTGGTCCCTATGCAGAGCTGGTGGGCTGCCTCATGTACCTGATGACGTGCACTCGCCCGGACCTCGCCTTCCCTCTTAGCATCTGGTCTCGTTTGTTGCGACTGGGAGACACCGTCCTGTCCACTAGGCAGCGGCTAAGAGGGTGGCGAAGTACCTTGGCGTGACATCAGGCATGGGGCTTGTACTTGGAGGGACACAGCCAGTTGTACTCACCGGTCATTGTGACTCCTACTACGCTGACGACGTTGAGACCCAGAGGTCTACGCAGGGTTACTGTTTCAGCCTGGGTTCTTGAGCTGTTTCGTGGAGGTCTACTCGGTCTTCTTCTGTTGCGACTTCTACCGCAGAGGCCGAGATCTACGCTGGGGCCCTTGCTGCTAAGGAGCTACGCTGGTTGACCTTTTTGCTCACTGACCTTGGTGAGCGGCCGAGCTCTGCACCGACCCTGTTTGCTGACAACAGGGCGATGATTCTCCTGTGTCGTGAGCCTCGACTAGAGAGCAGAGTGAAGCACATCGACGTCAGGTACTTCCTCCTTCGAGAGTTGCAGAGACGCGGGCAGGCTCGTCTGGACTTCGTGGCCTCCGAGGCCAACACTGCAGACATCTTCACCAAGGCTCTTCAGCCTTGTGACCACCGCCGGTTCTGTCTGCAGTTGGGCCTCGTTGAGACTGGGTCGAGTAGACTACAGTAGTGAGTGCTTGTCTCTTGTCTTTACTTGTACTATATATATTTGCATATACACTCTTGAACTGGCCTTGTGGCCGCTGTTTGCGCTCAGCCTTTGTGGTGACGTTGTGATCCACCCTGAGCTTTGTTTTGTGTTTTGTTTGTGACTGGTCTTGCGACCTTAGGTTGCGTTTCTTCTTGCTTGGCATTCCCCACTTAGGCTACGGGGGTGTGTCAAATGTTATAGCCTAGTGTGGGACATGCTATATGGGGTACAAACAGTTAGGGTTATGCATATGTACCCCAACAACAATCAATGCTACTCATTCCGCTACGTTCACTTTGTGAGAGGTATGCTGTTGTGGGGTAGATAATGTGGGGTACAACCACTTAGGGTTTGCTTCTTGTACCAATCTCTTCCTTAGTCAATTGATTCCTGAGAGAGTAGTGCCGGGAGAGCCGTTAGAAAAGCTTCTCTCCTTCTGTGTTGCCATGCCTTCTGGTGTTGTAGGGGTTTCAAAGCTTTTGTATACATTTGTAAGAAGGAAGTTCAAAAGTTTTGAAATTTAAAAGCATTGGTAACCCTATTTCGACGGGCCAGACGAAACTGCCGAACACGACGCGCTCGATGAATGCAGGGCCTTTCCGTCTTCAACTCGGATTGATGAACGGCGCTGCAGTGGAAGGAGCTGGCGGGTAAGCTAGATGGTATTTTTCCGCAGGTACAAGCCTATAATGTACCTAAACTCATCTCACCCGTTTCCATTCTGGACGGTTTTGATGCTCGGCATATTATTTGCTGCGCCCCGGTTCCTCTGTCGGTGCGTAGCCTACGTTATTAGATGCTTAGCATGCTTCGGAATGGACGCGTGAGTGTTGAACTATATTGAATATCTTATAACTGCCTACAGCTTGTTAGTGTACTAGTTTAGGTATTAGACTCAACTGCTGGTGGTGTACCTGTCAGAATCCCAGCCACTAACCACTAGGATAAAAGGGCTTTTTTTGTGTAGCGGGTGAGTGCGCCCATAACCCCCCAGGCCAACGTGCCTGTAACCCTTCCCTAGGATCAATCGGGGATCACCAGTGGACCTCTGACACCCCCCCGCACTGGGATGCCCGAAGTGCACACACCGGGATTCGAACCCGAGATCTTCGCTCTGATACCATGTCAGAATCCCAACCACTAACCACTGGGATAAAAGGGCTTTTTTTGTGTAGCGGGTGAGTGCGCCCATAACCCCCCAGGCCAACGTGCCTGTAACCCTTCCCTAGGATCAATCGGGGATCACCAGTGGACCTCTGACAGTACCCTTCTCCCCTTTCTCTTGTTCCTATTTGTACTCCTCTTCTTTGCGAAACCTCTCGATACCATCTCCTAGCTCCTAGTCTTCCTCCTAAGCCTAAGCCATGCCTCCTAAGGTTACCTAGTTGTTGTGACAGTGAGTGCAAGGTTGGGTGACGGGATTTTCTCGTATTAGGAACTCCTCAGGGGTGCAATTTTCCGCCAAGCCTGTCGCCAACCTCCGTTGTTTCGTTCTGGCGAATTGTACCTTGGCTACAGTACAACCCTAAACAGTACTTGCAAATGTATACAAAAGCTTTAATGGAGTTGGATCTTGCCTTGTGAGCTCTCATACCATGTTGGGCTGAGAAAAGCAGGCTCTTTTCAAGTTTAAGACCCCTGAGTAGGAATGATGTAATTGCGGAATCTTGTGAGGGGAAGATAGATAATTATAGCAAAGTAGTACAAAGCTTTTATAGGATTACAAGGAATATGAAAGGATGCGACTTTAATTGTTTTACTGTTGCTATTGCGGTTCGATATAGCGACGAATTGGGCAACTGGTCAATACCGAGCCAGTTGTCTGTCCTTACTATCGCGCTGCCTTCTGGCGAGTTTAAGGTCGCTGTGTTTTGACTTTCGCGTAACCTCCCAGCTGTTACTTTCTGTCAATCTCCTCTCTGAAGTTTCAGGGTTCCTTTAAAAAAAAGACCGAATCTTCAGGGTTTCTAAAAACAAAAGCCTCATTTAACAATCACATTATGCACTTACAAAACACGGCGGCCGAAGGATTCGAACCAGGAACATTACTATCCAGTGTAAACTTTGCTAACCACTGGGACAACACATTCTGTCGGTAATCGGTGATCTTAATTAAACATGGGTTTTACAGTGGAAAGTTGATAAACATAACTTTTATGGGATGGATTCGGAATGTGGATTCAGTGTACACTTGGAGAAAAGTCTGAAAGATCAGTGTTAGCTATGATATAAAGGCTGAAAAAATCAGTGTCAAAAAAATCTCAACACTGGAAAATCAGTGTAGGTACACAAAACTAGGCTGAAAATCAGGAATTTCAGGGAAAAATTCATGATATCATAGGGCCGAATCGTTTGTAGTTCGATGTTTCAAAATCAGAAGCGTATTACTTGTTTCAAATACATGTGAACTGGCCTTGTGGCCATTTGCTCGAGCTCGGACTGTGTGGTGACTTCGCGATCCACAATGAGCTTGGTTTGCTTTGTTTCTTCTCTTGACTGGTCCTGTGACCCCTTGTTTTGTTGTGCTGAGTATCCCCCACTTCGCCTTTGGGGGTGTGTCAAATTATATGTTTGACATTCATCTAGGCTATAGTAGTGGGTCTAGCCTTAGGGGGTACACATACTTTCTCGACACTCTCTTGTACCACCCTTGACCTAATCACCATTCTCGTATTCTATCTCAACACAAACATAGTTGCGGCGGTGTGTTTTGTCGCGCTGACAACGTGAGCGTGACTGCTGAGGGCGGTTCTGGAAGTTTCTGCATCCAGTGGCCATATGGGGCCTGTTGTACAGAAACGACACGAAGACAGCCTGTTTCAGTGTACTTCAAAAAGTACCCTGACGAATCAGGGGAAAACACGCGAAGCCTTAAAATTTTAAGTGTAGAACAAAAACTACACTGTCTTAAAAATGGTTTTTTACCCTTGAATTTTGGGGCCTGGCCTCCGGGCGGCAAAGCCAGAGCGGACGGGCGGGGGGTTGTGATGCTTTGAAGTCTCTTGCAGTGCACCCCCTCGTTCAAGACACTCCTTCTCGTGCTATGATGTTGTGTTAGCATGTAATGTTCGGGCATTTACACTGGGAGGGGAGGAGGGGAGGGGGGGAGAAGGCAAGGAGTCACGGGCAGAGAAGGGTGCATGAAGAGAAGGGTGCATGAAGAGAAGGGTGCATGAAGAGAAGGGTGCATGAAGAGAAGGGTGCATGAAGAGACGGTCCATTCAAGCGAAAAGGGAGGCAGGGGTTGGTGAGATGAGAGAGGAGAGCGTGGAGGATGAGGGGGGAAGTGAAGGAGAGGGGAAGGGCGCATACAGAGAAGAGATTGATGAAGGTGGAAGTGAGGGCAGTGGGAGAGAGGGAAGGGAGGGGGTGGCAGAGGCATGGTGAGAGGATTATGAGAGAGGCATGGGAATGAACGGGTGGGGGCAAAGCGAGGGAGCGAGCGACTGCAGGATCGTGAGGGATAAAGGGCTGAGCGGCAGAGGGAGGGTGCATGCGATGAGTGCTGATTAAACAAATAGGGTCGCATTGACATGCACACACGAATAGGGTCGCATTGACATGCACAGCACACACGAATAGGGTCGCATTGACATGCACAGCACACACGAATAGGGTCGCATTGACATGCACAGCACACACGAATAGGGTCGCTGCAATGTAGAAGCGAGGGGTTCTAGAGGGGCGAGAAGTGGTTCACGGCACGGCGTGGGCAGATGATGAGCGAGGCAGGCGAGGCACGGGGGGTTGCAAAGTGAGGCACGGGGATGACCACCTAGGGGCGAGGCCAATAGGGGGCGAGGCCAATAGGGGGCGAGGCCGATAGGGGGCGAGACAAGGGGAGGAGGGGAGGGCGAGTGAGACGAGGACAGGGTGGGGAAGGAGTGGACGAACAAGTAGGGGGGGAAAGGGAACGGCGGCGAGCAGGAGAAGGGCGAGAAAAGCAGGACGAGTGAAGTGGGGGGTCGAGGCAAGGAGGGTGGTTCTGCAGCAGGTGACTCGCCAACCTTGGACTCACCTGCGATGGACTCACCTGCGTTGGACTCACCTGCGTTGGACTCACCTGCGTTGGAATTACCTGCGTTGGACTTACCTGCGTTGGACTTACCTGCGTTGGACTTACCTGCGTTGGACTTACCTGCGTTGGACTTACCTGCAATGGACTCACCTGCGATGGGCTTACCTACACAGGGCGTGCCATGGCAGCATGGAGGGCGGGGGTCACGAGGAGGGGTGCGAGCGCTTGTGGTCGCGCGCCAGCTTGGACAGCAGCCGCAGCTTGCCCGCCATCTCCGTGCTGCCGGGGCTCCTCTCCGCCGCCTCCCTGAACGCCTCCAACGCCTGCCACCGCGCAGTGCAGTGCAGCGATTCAGGGCAGCGCAGCTCAGCACAGCAGCATGCCACCACACACATACTCGTCACCCCGGGACCCAACTTTGAAACTCGAAATTGAACAAGTGAGGGTAGGTGAGGGCAGGTGAGGGCAGCAGCGCGGTGAAGAGGGATTGAGCGCGGCTGACCTCGTCGTAGCGCTTCATTGCCTCCAACGCACAGCCCTTGCGGTAGTAGCCCTGCGAGGCACCACACGCACCGCCACCACGCCACGCCACCACGCCACACCACCACGCCACACCACCACGCCACACCACCACGCCACACCACCACGCCACACCACCACCCCACACCACCACCCCACACCACCACCTCACACGCACATCGCAAGTGACGAGAGGATGCGCATGAGTGAGTGTCAATATCCCGGCGGCAGAAGCGGACGCGAAACCCCGTGAAACCCCTTGGAGCGGCGCTGTGCTCACCTTCTCCCACGCGGGGTTGAGGCGGATGGCGGCCTCCGCGTCCGCCAGCGCCTTGGTCAGCTTCGACAGCTGCAGGAACGCCGCCGACCGATTGCTGCGCGCCGCACGTGCAGTCAGCCACAGCCGTCGCGCGATCCACGGATACGAAAAAACGGGCATATAAAAAGGAAATGCGAGCGGCGCGGTTACCTGTAGAGCGCGTGGTTGTCGGGCGCCTCTTTAATAGCCTGCGTGTAGAGCGCCGCCGCCTTGAGGAAGTTCTTGGCTTTAAATTCCGCGTTGCCGCGCTCCTTCAAACTCGCCTCGCCCTGCGCCTCGCCCGAGCCCGGATCCGCCATCGCTGCGACGCGCACGCGCGGTGAAAGAGGCACAAGGACGGCTGGATCGCTGGCGATGGGAGCGACGGTGAGTGGTGATCGGGATATCGCCGTGCTTCGATCTTTCACTAATTCGTGCTCGCGAAAAGTGAAGTCAAAGTCAAGTTGCCCGTTGAACACCTGCCGCTGGTTCTTAGAGTCGACAGAAATGGGGGAATGTACGCGCTAATAATGTGCACCCGCCAAACGAATAGTTAGGTCTCAAGCATTTTTAACGTAATTGATATTTCCTTTTTCAAACATGATGGTATGTTATAGAGTGTGAAGTCTCGTCATGTTTGCGTCTGTACGGAAGATGGTATTGAGCAGTAACGGAGACCTCTTTGGGCGAGTGGAATCGTGGCAATTGACGGCCAGATGTTCACCCGATTGACTCGAGCAGATGAAACGACTGGGGGATCCCATGGCAGGTGGCGCCCTGCAGCTTCAGGAGAGTCCCAATAAGCGATGCCACGTCACGTGCATTCACCTCGATCTGATCTGAAACTGACCAAACCAACGATTCCCCCTCGAGCTTCCTCCTCCGCGCGCTTCGGGGTCAGGTTGCAACTTGCCCAGATTCCACGGCGATAGCCTTCAGTCAGTCGTGCGTGCGGTAGCAAGCAGAGTCATCGCAGAGGCGGATTAGTTTCGCCTGCACGCGCCACCAACACGCCCGACACTCTGTCGCTCGCTTTCTCGTCGTAGCCTTGGCGCCACCCTCCTCGTCCCTCGACCTCTCACACAGAGCCTAGAGCGTTCTCGGGGTTGTCGTGGGCGCAGATTGCGAGTCTGAGCACGCGGCGGCGTGCGGAACTCACGAGGCATGGAGGCCCTCGCCTCGTCGCACGTTGTGTCGCACACGGCGTCGTCACGCTCTTTGCCGACGACCGTCGCGACGGGCCGCGTGGCGACCTCCAACCTCTCCGTCTCGCGTTCTCTCGCGGTACGTGTTGCACACGCGACGCGCGACGACGGCCACGGCCTGCCCGTGGGTGCGGGCGTGCTGGCATATTGAAGGCTGGAAAGGAACACAGACGCGTAATGTGGGTGGGAGTGGGCGCAGAGGAAACGCGCAAGTAGGAAGCGCGTGATGCCCGTAACGCACTCGGGTTGGTCACTGGGCGTCGCTTCAATATTTCGCACCAGTGGCGCGCGAACGCCATCGCGCGTCAGTCGCGTGCGTGATTTGATCATGGCAGGATTCGAATTTCCCCTCTGCCCTCCATGTGCACTCCCTTCCCCCCTCGCCAGAATCAACCCCATGCTTGCCCACGCGCCGGCCCACCCCGACGCGTCTCCTTCTCCTCCCTCTCGCGCTGCCCCCGCCGCCCCTCCGCCTCGCGCTGCCGCCACGTCGTCCGCAGCCTCAAAGACGCCGCCGCCACCTCCCCCTCCGCCGTCCCCTCTTTGCCCTCCCTGCCCTCCCTGCCGTCCACCCACCCCTTGCCGCCACAAGTCATCCCCCTGAAGGACCTCCCCGCGTTCGTGGCGCGCAGCCCGCTGCTGCAGCGCGCGGGGCTGGCGCAGGCGGACGTGCAGCGCGACGCCCCCGCGTGGGGCGCGCTGGGGGGCGAGCTGGCGCTGCAGCTGGGGTTCGTGGGGGGGAAGGGGGAGGGGCAGGCGCAACTGGAGGAGGCGCAGCTGCGGCGAATCTTCCAGTACTACCTGCCCGTGTTCTCGTGGTGCTGGCGCCAGCTGCAGCAACATCGACGCCAGGCACAGGGCGGCAAGACGGCACCCACTCAGGCGCCGCCCCTCGTGGTGGGTGGGTGTGAGGTCGAATGCGGCAGGGGGTAGGGCGAATGTGGCATGCGTGAGGATGACGGAAAGAAGGCGAGAGAACGAAGGGGGAAGAGACAACGAGAGCAAAGGAAGGGGGAGGGAGGGAGTCACTCCTTTGCATGCTGTTGTGAGTTAAGGGAAACGTAAGGAGGGGCTGAAAGGATGCGAGAGTATTTCTGCAAGCCGCTGCAGTACTAACTACTAGTGGATTTGGTGATGTTAAGTCTGGTATGAAATGGTTGGTGTGTTACATAGTCTTATGTTTGGTACTAAGCATAAACGTGTTTCTTAGCCATGTCTGGTTATAACCATAAATGTGTTACTATATATTGTTACAAACTCTTGTGCGCTACTTCACCTTGTGTCTTTATCTGTCATGTCCCCAACCCCCCCGTCCTTCCCATGCTCCCATGCTATCATGCTCCCCATGCCCCATGCATGGCATCAGATCGGCATCAGCGCCCCCCAGGGGTGTGGCAAGACAACTGTGGTGGAGTCGCTGGAGCACCTCTTTGCCGTCACACAGTGGTGCGTGCTGCACTGCGTGCTGCACTACAAGCAGTGCAGCAAGCAGTGCAGCAAGCAGTGCAGCAAGCAGTGCAGCAAGCAGTGCAGCAAGCAGTGCAGCAAGCAGTGCAGCAAGCAGTGCAGCAAGCAGTGCAGCAAGCAGTTCGGCAAGCAGTTCGGCAGGCAGTTCGGCAGGCAGTTCGGCAGGCAGTTCGGCAGGCAGTTCGGCAGGCAGTTCGGCAAGCAGTTCGGCAAGCAGTGCGCACAATGCAGTCACCTCAGCTCTTGGTTGCACTGTCTGGCTCTCTCCGTCATGCTCATTATGTGCCCCACTGCATCTGTGCTCACTATGGATAACCTTTCATTCTGTGCCTCACATGCTCCCTCACATCCTCCTCTCTGCCCTCTTTACCCCCATTGCCCTTACGCCCGGGGGGACAGCACGGCAGCCACGGTGTCAATCGATGATTTCTACCTCACCGCACAGCAGCAGGTGCACCCCAACGCCCTCCCTCCTTGTCTTCTCATTTTTGAAGCGCCAGCTCTGCCGTGCACCCGCTGCAACTGTCACATCACTCCGCCCACTTCTTGGCAAATGCATGACTCTCATGCCCCTAATGCGCTCATGCCTCTCCTGCCGCTCATGCCTCTCATGCCGCTCATGGCCGCTCATGCCTCTCATGCATGATCACATGTTCCTCACGAGGCATGGCCCTCGTGCATGCATACAGCATGCATGCATTATGCCGATTGTCCACGAAGAATCTCCAGCTGCCTCTTCCATGCTCGCCCCTTTCACACCCACTCTGCTCACAAACCCATGCGCACTGTCTTCTCACTCCTCGTTTTCTGCCCCCCAGGCTGCGCTGCGCGAGGCTCATCCCGGCAACCGCCTGCTTGAGGTGCCTCCCCCACCCGCTCCACCACTCAACCCCTCTGCACCGCTTGCCTTCCCTGGCTCCCCTCCCGCCCTTAAACCCTCTCGCCATCTCTCTTTTTCTGTCCCTGCGCGTTGCCCCACCACTGCTTGCACTCCTCCACCCGTGCCTCCTGGTGCTCTAATCCCCGCACCTCACTTTGCTGTTCTCACTTGTACTCTTTGTTCTCCTGATCCTTCAACCAGTTTGCCTCAACCCCCTGGCCGCACCTCCTTGACCCACATGCACCACACATGCACCACACATGCACCACACATGCACCACACATGCACCACACATGCACCACACATGCACCACACATGCACCACACATGCACCACACATGCACCCCACATGCACCCCACATGCACCCCACATGCACCCCACTTGCACCCCACATGCACCCCACATGCACCCCACATGCACCCCACATGCACCCCGCTTGCACCCTGCTTGCACCACCACCACCACCGCCGCCGCCGCCGCCGCCGCCGCCGCCGCCGCCGCCGCCGCCGCCGCCGCCGCCGCCGCCGCCGCCGCCGCCGCCGTCGTCGTCGTCGTCGTCGTCGTCGTCGTCGTCGTCGTCGTCGTCGTCGTCGTGATAATGCCCTAATGCCCGCCCGCCCGTGTCACCTCTCCCCACAGCTGAGGGGCAACGCCGGCTCACACGACCTCGCTCTGGGCGTCTCCACCCTCTCCGCACTCAAGCAGGCCACAGCACCTGGTGAGCCACCTGGTGAGGCACCTGGTGAGGCACCTGGTGTGGCACCTGGTGAGGCACCTGGTGAGGCACCTGGTGAGGCACCTGGTGAGGCACCTGGTGTGGCACCTGGTGAGGCAAGCACACAGTGGCATGAGGGAAGTTGGCACGAGAGGCAGCGAGGGCAGTGTGGAGGGTGGGATGGAGCACATGAGTGGAGGTGGTGCGGGATGCCTGAGCTGAGATCACCACAGGCGATGGTGGGTGCGTGAGGGTGCAGCGGGGGTATGATGGGAAGGGGATGATGTGGGAGGTACAGTGAGAACGAGGGTATAGGAGGGTGGGATGGAATGGGAAAGGGGCACGCTGTGATGGTTATGTGAAAACACCTAAGGACATCGAAACATACATCGTGTGTATGTCATGACTAGGGGCATGAGCAAAGATCGTGCAGCTGGGCATGACGTGAATGCTACCTGTGTGGAAACGGCTGGCACTTAGAGCGTGTTATGTACCCCTTCATTTGGTGACAGGCCCCGGTTGCCTCAAAAAGTCGACCCAACCTGACTGGTCGGGTCGACCGGGCTGTAAATCTGGCCGGTTGGGTACCAAGCAGGCAACCTGCAAATGTACCACCTGTCTGTTTTTGGGAACCAACCATGCAAATAGTATTTCGGGTAGACCCAACAGTTGGTTGCCTCGACCTGGTTGCAGCTTGGTTGCCTCGACCTGGTTGTATGTGGGCGCGACCAACCGGTTGGTTGACTGCCTGGTCGCCACGACCAAGTGTGAGGATGCCCTGGTACACACGTCCTTCACTGTACACTATACACTCTAGGGTAATCTGGTAACCCTACGTTCAACCCAACCCGACCGTTCAAGGCAACCGCGACCAGGCTCCAAAATAAGGGGTACGTAACACGCTCTTATGTGTCTGCCCACCCGTGCATCACTTCACATGCACCTCTGTGCCCTCCCTCTTCATAATTTTTGCCTCTTCTCCCGTGCACCCCCCTCCATGGCCTGCAGGCACCAAGGTCCCTCTTCCACGCTACGACAAGGTGAGAGTCGCAGCACTGAGAATGGAATGAGGCAATGTGCGATGCCTCTCCCGTTTTCTGCCCTTCCCTGTTTTCTGCCCTCCCCCGTTTGCTGCCCTCCCCCTTTTGATGCTCGTCTGCACCTTTCCCCTCCTCCAAGCACCCTGCCGGCCATCTCAATCCCCTCAACCCGCTGCCATCCCCCCTGCACCCATCAGTCGGCCTTTTCAGGGCGGGGCGATCGCAGTCCGTCAGCGCAGTGGCCGGGGGTGGAGGGGCCGGTGGACGTGGTGCTCTTCGAGGGCTGGATGCTCGGCTTCCACCCCCTGCCCGCCCACCAGGCTGCTGCCATCGACCCTCAGGTGTGCGCAACGGCGGAACATGCATGGTTGCCACTCCGTGCTCACCTGTGCATACTTCCCTGGCCGTTTGCCTCGTGCCTTGCCCCTTTGCTCTCAGGCTGTGCTGCTTCGCTGTCGGGCGCATTACCTCGCACGCTGGGCACAGCACCGCTTGTGCTCTGCTGCTCTATCACCACTCGTGCACCCCTTCTCCATCCCTCCACCAACACTCTACCATCCCTCCACCATCCCTCCGCCTCCCCTTCTCTCCCACCGCCAACCCCCCCTTTTCCCCTCCCTCTCCCCCTTCTTCCTCCCCTCACCCCCCATGGCAGCTGGGCGAGGTGAACGGGCGGCTGCAGCAGTACAGCGCGTGGCACGACATGGTGGACTCGTGGGTCGTCATCCAGGTGGCAGACGTTGATTGGGTCTTTGACTGGCGCCTGCAGGTATGGCGTGCTATGAGATGACAAGGCATGGCACAGCGAATGTCGTGTCCATCTGTCACAGATCACTGCATGTTAATCACCTGTGCTGCATGCCTCACCTCATATCCCCCTCGTTCTTCACCTCATATCCCCCTCGTTCTTCACCTCATATCCCCCTCGTTCTTCACCTCATATCCCCCTCGTTCTTCACCTCATATCCCCCTCGTTCTTCACCTCATATCCCCCTCGTTCTTCACCTCATATCCCCCTCGTTCTTCACATCATATCCCCCTCGTTCTTCACCTCATCTCCCCGTTGAGCTTCACCTCATCTCCCTCATGTGCTTCACCGCTTCTCCCACCAGGCGGAGGTAGCAATGAGGGCTACAGGCAAGCCCGGCATGACGGACGAACAGGTGCCCGCCGCTTCCCAAGCCCTCCGCTGCTCTGCCCCCGCGTCTCCTGCTTTGATTCATCACCCTTTTCTCCGTGCCATTCCTCGCACACAGCGCTCCCTGCTGTGAACCCGCACACCCTTTACTCCACCTTCACCTCCATTTCGCCCCTCCCCTGCTCCTCATCCCATCCCCCCCTTACGCCTGTCCCCTCCTCGCCACGCCCTGTGCCGCACATGCTCCTCACCAGGTGCATGACTTTGTGACGCGCTACATCCCGGCCTACAAGGCGTACCTGCCTGCACTCTATGCCAGCGGACCACAGGGCAGCCGCCCCGACCACACGCTGCGCATTGACATCGACCAGGGCCGCAACCCAGTTGGCTAGTGCCGTGGCGTGGAGCTGAACCAGCTGCACAATTATTGTTGATACCGTATCACCCCGAATTTAAGCGCAGGGGCACTTATAGTTAACTCTGTTTTTTTAGGGGGGTGCGCTTATAATTGAGTCATTTGTAAAAGCGCATGCGCTTGTAATACCGTAATCACCCGGACATACCACCCTAGGGTGCTATGATAACTACATAAAAAAAAGGGGGGGGGGGGGGGGGGGGGGGGGGGGGGGGGGGGGGGGGGGGGTCTTGTCATGGGAAAAGGCTACGAAACACCCGGATCGTTACATGCTTGCTGCAGTGGTAGATTGTTGGTTGGGTACGCAAAACCGAGGATTAGGCGATCGATAACGTTACCGTAGCCTTGAGTGGAAGCTGCCACATTGCAAGCTCCAACATGCCCTCTATCAAGCCCTGATTGGTCAAAAACACACCCCCTCATCGCTCGACGAGGATTCATGCAGTCATAGATGCGGGAGTCCCGCAACAGGCTCAGCATTCTTGCGCAGTCACGTCCTTGCTTTGAGAAGGAGTCGCTTCTTCCTTTTGTGCGGCGGCTCCATTCCACGAACTCGTGTTGTGCTCAGCACAGTGTGAGAACACCTCCTGCCTCCTCGATCCCTTTCCTTGCTTACATTCAGGCTTTCCATGGCCTGTGACACCAACGTTCAGTAGGCATAGATGGCGAACTTTCCAGACTCCAGTAGCACAGTGATTAAACGGCAGCGGCCTTCCGTCTCCCAGTCTCCCGCTGCTGCAGGCGCACGCTGTTCGCCCCCGCCCGTACTGCCACAGCCGTCTCCTCCCGTGAGTCGCGCCACCAACGATGAATCGAGCAGCAGCGCGACCCGTCCTCTGCCGGCGTTGCCGAAGGTGAAGATTCCTTCCTTCCCGGAGCAAACTCGCCTGCAGGGACCTCCGAAGCGCAACGCGGGTGTCGACGCTCCTTCCCCACGTCATCGCATGACGAAACGCGTTTGTCACGCGTACACGGCGAAGGAGAAGCTCCACTGGCTGAAACTGCGAGAATCGCAGCCGGACCTGTCGAATCCAGCTTTGGCAAAGCTGGCGGAGGTGCAGCCCGTCCTGATCCGCGAGTGGAAGCGGATGAGGGAGCGTCTGGAGGTCGCCTCTGGATGCCGCCGTCGCCTCATGGGAGCAGGGCGCTGCGCGAAGTACCCGTTGATGGAACGGGCCGTGTATCGGCAGTTTCTTAAGCACCGCACTGAGGGACCCGCCGTCTCCGTCAACATGCTGCAGCAGTGGAGCGCCAAGTTTATGAAGCATCGGATGTCTGGCGTGAATTGGCGCACTTCATTCCGCTGGTCGACTCGTTTCCGCGCTCGTTGGCACTTGGCTAGACGGGTGAAGACGAAGATGGGCCAGAAGTTGGCAGCGGGTAAGTTGACTTGCAAGGATGCCTCTCTCTCTCTGAGAAGTGTTTGCACCTTATGTTTTCTCTGTGTGTTTGTGTGTGCAGATTGCAAGGCTAAGGTCGAGTCTTTCTGAGAATTCCTGATGCGGATGCGCACCCTCAACGACTACCCGCTCGACCTGATTGTGAACACGGATCAGACTCCGCTATTTTTGGAGATGCCAGCCGAGCGTACAATCGAAACGAAGGGAACGCGGACTGTCCACGTGCGCACTGCGGGCTACGAGAAGGAACGCGTCACTGTCATGCTGGCAGTGACGGCGGGAGGGCTGAAGCTTCCTCCGTATGTTGTCTTCAAGCGCAAAACCATCCCCAAAGTGCCCATCCCTGCTGGTAAGTGTCCAGTGTCGAAGACAGCACTCTGGTTGTTGTATCTTTAACTCCCTCTGACCATTTTCTCTCTTGCGTTGTGTACGGAAGGTGTGGTGGTCCGTGCACAAGAGAAGGGGTGGATGGACGAATGTCTTGTGCAGGACTGGATAACCCAGGTTCTTGTGCCGTTTCTGAAGCCCATCCGCGACGGAACGGCACGCCGCAGGGAGTCTTTGGTCGCCCTGGACTCCTACCGCGGCCACTTGACCGAAGCCGTCGGTCAAACCATGTGAATATTCCGTCTGACGCGGGCGGTCATCCCAGGGGGGGTGCACCCCGCTTCTGCAACGGCTGGACGTGTCTGTGAATCTCGCGTTCAAGGCCGGTATGCGTCACCGCTATGGACATCGGGATCAATACGAGGACGTGTACAGGTGAGACCGTCCCATGCTTTCCGATCGTATTGTTGTGCACGCTTGCCCATTCATTTCATCGAACATCTCTATGCGTGCCCTGCCCATCCCTCCGGCAATCTGCAAAAGCCTCCTGCGGAGACGATTCTGCAGTGGATCGACGGGTCCTGGCGAGAGGTCCTAGATGAGCTGGTCAAGAAGTCCTTTGTCACCTGCGGGATTTCCACCAAGCTCGACGGCAGCGAAAACCACCTCATCCTCGCTCATCTGCGGGAAAAGGGTGAGGTGGAAGTTCTGGAGGATGTGAACAAGGTGGTTGAAGATGAGGTCGTCGTCAACCCCTACTTCGAAGAAGCCCGCGTGCCGGTCGAGGCGCTGCAGGCGGACGACGATGCCATGCATGTGGAGGAGGACGCAGAGGATGCGGAGGCGGAAGACGGAGATGCGGAGGGGTACGGAGCTGGAGAAAGTGGGGACGCAGAAGAGTGGAGCGAGGCCGGATATGACTGGTGGCTCCCCGACCGCTTTGACGGAGAGGAGGTTGAGGAATGGCATGCTGGGGACGATGAGGAGTAGGTAGTGCTCTAACTGATGCAGGAAGGGAGGACGGATGATGAGGAGTAGGTAGCAAGTTATCTGTCTGGATGCCAGTAGGCCGTTGATGAATAAAGGAAAGACCGTGTGATGGTGTGTTATCGATGTGTGGCCTCAAAAGTAGCTTGTTTGTGCTGATGTTAACATGTAGCAGGTTAATCATTAGAAACCCTGTGAAATTTAGACCTAAACAGCAATTTTTGCCGTACATAAACCCCCCCCCCCCCCCCCCCCCCCCCCGGGTCTTATACCGGATCGCCCCAAAAGGGGGGTATAGTAGAAACGAGGTCCGCTATAGCACCCACACCGCACAAGCCACCCGGGGGGTGTTCAATTTCGACGGGTGGTATGTCTGGGTGATTACGGTATGTAAAACAAAAAATTGACTTTAAACCATACCAAAGTAAAGCACACAGTAAGGCGAATATAGTCGATCACGCATCACGTGGAATCGTGCATAAATTCCAGGCAACTCGCTTCGGTTTCCCACACCACACTTTCCTGTAGAAGCATCGCCCCTGCCAGCGATAACGCAAAACTTGCCGTGCGGACCACTCACTTCGGCATGCGCTGCGTGGTATGTGCATTTCATCTAAACCCTCTTGAAGGGTGCGGAAGATTTCTTGCCAGCGTAGCGATTATGCTGCCACGCAGGGTCCTCTGCGGGCTCAGCTGGGGGTTTCCCGCCCGTCATTAACGAGGACCCAGAGCCGTCACACTGAAGGGGTCCCTCTTTTTCCCATTTCTACACCCCCACTTTGATTCTTATATTCAATTTTCAATTCTAGCCTGCCTGCCTGGCGAAGCCATCGCAAGATTCACCAAGACCCACTTCCTCATCAAGAAGAAACCGAAGCGCGCGTGGCGCCGCCAAAGCCTCCTGAGCCACCAGCGCCTCCAGCGCTGCTTGCACCGCCCGCTCCGCCGTCTCCTCCGGCTCCTCCGGCACTGCCTGTTAACTGTTCTGCGTACACGTGCAATCGGCCCCTGCTCCAGCTCCTGCTGCCAACTTTCAACGAGTGGCTGTCTGAACTGGAGTCCAACAAGTCCATCGATGTGTACATTGCAGCTTCACCGCCAGCACTACGATGGGGACAGCTTGAAGACAACACGTGGGACGAGTCGGCTGTGGGCGCCGACAACAAAGTTGCCGCCGACGACCAGCCCCGCGGCGACGGCGAAACGGGTGGCGACGGTGAAACGGGTGCCGAGGCTGGCATAGAGGCGGACGTTTTCCCAGAGGGCAGTGCTAGCGACGCGGACGACGACGGCGTGGAGTTTTGGTGGCGCGATGCCCCACGCGAGAAGATGCCGATTCCTACATAACCGCCGATCAACAAAAAACGTCTCCATTCCTCTGTTGAGAACCAGGATGCCCGCCCTCCCCTCTTCCAGGCATCAGCCATCATAACATAAGCGGCACTCGTACACCGCCCAGGAAAAGCTCAAGTGGCTCGCGCACCTGGAGCTTGCGGCATCGGTAAGTGAGGTGGCGCGGGAGTCCAGCATCCACCGCAGAAGAACATCATAATAAATACCAGAGCAAGATCTAGCCTACTCCAACATGTCGTGGTTTGTGCTTCGGTCCGGACCAATTTGGCGAACCGCCTCACCTCTCAGAACGACATGCACTCTTTAAGCACTGACCTGATGGTCCAAGGGTTGCACCGCAGTGACCAACCCTTGGCGTTGCAAGAGGCAACAGACATCATACTTGAAGCCTTGCCACGGGTAAGGGGGCTTTGGGAGCTTGGGTGAGTCCCACAATGTGGGCACGAATTCCACTCTCCCACTAACAGTGTCGAGCCTTTCCACCGCACGTGTTGGGTTGACGAACCCTACGACTTCAGCGCCGGTCGTAAGTGGGAAGCCCCCAACCACCTCCATGCATCTCTTCCATTGCATCATCCGCTGATACTGTGCATTGATTGTCAAGAACCTCGTCATGGCGCCACGGCAACTCAGGAGGCCCTCGATCGTTGGGGCGTTCGCTTCACCGGGCGCTCGCCAGGATGCCTAAATATCCTTTATGATCGTAAGTGAGAGCCAGGGTATCAACACTTACGTCTGGAAACGTTGTTCGGCCGGGTTGAGGGGCGGTGTGGCTTGCTCCTAGGAGGCACCCGTCGCCGGTTAGGTGGCCTCAGCCCTCCCGATTGCCCTCGCTTCCCCAAGGCCGATGTGGATGAAGGTTCTCCTGGAGAGCGGTCATACGCTCGTTTGCTGCTCCCAGCTCCGCCCTCGTGACATCGAGGTCTCGTCGGCTTCAACGGAGCTGTCGGCAGAGCTCGGCCAGCAAAGTGTCAGCACCCACAGTTGTTCCATCTCCCTGCACCCAAATGACGGTGGGGAGGGGGGCGTCCATTAACGGGGAGATCGGATAAGCCGGTGGTTGCCGAATGCATTCAGGAAATACGAAATCCTTATTACCTGCACAGGGGTTGTTGCCTCCGCAGAGGAGCCATCTTCCCGTTTGGCGATATCTGCCCCCCCTGTATGGAACACCTCAATGCTGTACAGGGGCGAGTTAAGGACATACGGATGGTCCGGCTATCTGATGCTGAGCATCGCGAGGTCTTGAGCCACAATCATTCGGCCGACTGTGGAGAGGTGCGCCAGAAGGTGCTTGGTGGCGAGGTCCTTCGAAAGTCTTTGGCGGCGACGTCCGGTGCTACCACACTCCATGGCCTTCACACAGGCCTGGGGCTGGGCTTAGGGCTCGCTTGGGGCTAGGCCTGGGGTTGAGCGTGGGTGGGTGGGGATTGTAGGGTGGGAAGGGTGTAGGTTCAGGGTGGATGTCGAGCTTAAATTGTGTTGTGCCCAAGTAACAAGGGCACCAAAAACACGGGCAGCATAAGGCGGGGTCACGGAAGCGGCTGGCGTACCGTGTGGATACAACAGGAGCTAGGGGAAGGAGGAGAACTTACAGTGCTGCGGACAGGCTTGGAGTCCGATCCCGCCCACAGGAAGATGTACTTGGTGATGTGAGGCTCCAACTTCGGCGTGTAAGGACGGGGGCACGGGCAAGAGGTAGTCGCCCGAGAGACCCTGGTGGCGACCCTCCATTACGAGCGCTGCCCTCACAGGCACCGTTTTGCAGTACCACGTGCTCATGATGCTTTTGTCCCAACCCCCCAGTGTGGCTATTTCCGAGGGGGCCAAGTCTGCCCTAGCGCCAAATTGCGCTTCGACCTCTTGTGGGCAGTGCACGATGTGTCGGCACTCAACGCCCGCGACCTCTTCGGGGCCAAGTCTGCCCTGGCATGCCAGTCGTGATGCATGGAGAGCCCTTGGCGCCGACAGCATGGGGAAGAAGAGGTATCTGCCGTGCCAACCTGGCGGGGTTCGAAAGTCCAAGGTGGGGGCTGCTTTCTCGTCGGGGGGTATTGTCGTACACCTAGTGCAGCCAGAGCATGACGGTGCCCACCGCTCGCAGTGCGTAGTTTGCGTGCCAGCATGCGAACAGAGAACGGTGTCGTCAGCCCTTCGGCGTTTTACCGTGGCGTACGGTGAAGCACATCGTAACGGCTTCGCTGGGTGGCGGCCACGTGTCGTCAACTTAAACGATGGAGAACTTGAGGATGAGCAGCTACAGATTGGGCCATCGGCGACCTTAACATTGATATGAATGGCAATGCACAACCAAGTTATCAACATCTTTTCATACACCATAACTTCACAAAATTTATTGTCGATTCTACTACAGTGAATGGCACGCTTATTGATCATGTATGGGCTAACTGTTTCAAGATGCAACTTAAAGTATACATTGGTGAAACTTATTTCTATGATCATTTCCCCGTATACATTGTTATTGAATAATGTTGATTACTAATTCATTATTCAGATTGATCTCTAAGCCATATTTTGTATGTCATTCGACATTGGTCTGATATGTTCCTCTTCCATTACGTGTATGTGTTCTTACGGATCCATGCGTTTTTCATCTTGTTCTATTTTCTTCTACCAGATTCTTTGCCATTTTCGCACAACTTTACGGAGGTAAGCTCTATTAACCCCTTGTATGCTTACTCCATCACATTCGACACGTCTAAATGAAGGGTCATATCATTGCACATCGAGCTCAAGTTGGTTGAGTCGGAAGTCGTGAACTAACTAAGCAAGGAATTGATGAATACATGAATAACCAAGCGGTATACCACTACAATGTTTCATACGCAGGCATCTGATATGGTAACACTCAAATTTCTAGAGACCGAGATCAAGAAGGAGGAAAGCAAGCCAACCGACTGGCATCTGAAAGTTATGGTGATCGGCAAAAGAAACAGCTTTATGAAGAATGATGGACGAACTTCTCTTGGAAAGGTCTTATTGTTTGATGAGGACTACAGTGTGGTGGAGATGATCATATGGCCACAGTCCCCGGGGCCTGATCATTGTGATGTGGAAGCATTGAACTGATTCTTGACGACGCTTTCTCTTGGAAGTGTGTATGAGGTACATCGCATCAATGCTTCTTAGGGACATTCACACTGGTGAGTTTTGTTTGGTCATGTTCTTTAAAATCTATACGTACATTGTTTACATATTATGTCTTGAATGCATACAGGTCCGAGGTCGGTGGTCTCGACATGCAGCTCAACTGGATACACATGTGCTCTTACATGGTGGAGATCGCCGCACCTACGTAGTTGGATGTGGGAAATCGAGGATCAGTCCATCATATAAATACATACACTTTAGCTTGCATTCGTTTCTCATGTACTACGATTGTGTTTTCATATTGGATGAAGTTTCATGGTCACATATGTATCGTTTGTATTAGGTTATAAAGTCATAAACTCTATAATCCTTTTCTATTATTTTGAAATCATTTGTATTACATAGATTTGCCATGTTTGTAGATCCCTTGCATCTCTGTCAGGCTCAAAATCTCAACATTTGAGCCGCGGAATAGACTGCCGAAACTCATTGCATGCATTCGTGATTCGACCCTGGAGGGTGCTTTGATAGCAGCCGGGGATGCTGCCACGAGTATTCACTCGTGTTGGGTGAGATACTCGGCAGATCATCCTGATGCTACTGATGTACATGTATTCATTAGCAACGTCCATCTCAAATCGGCGGTTTTCATGACGACAACGCCTTCGGGCGTTGTTATTCTTGATCCTGTACGAGCATCCAGGATCACTAACGCTCCAGTCACACAAGAACCACAAGACGTCGGATTTGTAACACTGTAAGTGATGGAATTGTACGCAAGCGATCATTGGTAAGGCGTGCTAGAGTTTCATAAATGTTCTTATATGTATGTACAGGACGAGCCACGTGGATATGCTGGTGATTACAACAAAAAAAGATAAGGTTGCAACACTTCCAGCAGAGATTCAAGATCCAGTGCACCGTCCCCGATCTGTATGTCAAGGTGGTGAGGAGGGTTCCATCTGTGGATTGCCAGTCTTTAGATCCGTAGTGACAAACGTCCACAGATGTTGCCAGTCTTTTCAGAGTCCTTCAAGTACCAAGCGCATAATCTGGAGATTTGGGCAACAATCTTAGGAAGGTCCTTTCCTTCTTTCTAGATTTCTGATTTCCTCTCAAAGACCCCGGAAGAGCGTCAGATTGCGCTGGACACTCTTCGCGGTCATTGGCACGTGAAGGTATGTAATGCATCTCACCATGCATCTCACTATGCATCTCATTATGCATCTGACCATATACATCTCACCATGCATCTCATCATGCATCTCACCATGCATCTCCCCATGCATCTCACCAAACACCACTAATTCCATCCTTTTTCCTTTTTCCCTTCTCCAAGGTTCACTTTCGTTCGGAAGGAGCACGCGCCTTCAAGAGAATCATGGATATCTCGCAGTTGGATGATGCTCCTGTCAGTTTTGACACATCGAGCACGCCAATCTCATTGACACCCGCTAGAAGAAGGCGAGACGTGGGTTCATTTTCCGTTGTAAATGTTCAACTCCAATATGCAAAATTTTGTTCAGTGCAGAAACATTTTTCCATTGTGAGTGTTGTCATATCATGCATCAATTTTTAACTACTTCCTATATTCGATTTCCTTTCTTGTGTTCGTCTCTCTTTTACAACAATTGTGAAGGTCTCAAATGTGTTTGTTCGAGGTGGTTTGCAAGACATTGGATCTACACAAGATGCTGCTTTCTTTCTGTTTTCACATCCATAACACTGCATAATAGACAATGAGTAGTGCTAAGCGTAAGAACAATGACTAGGGGAGTTGGAGAACATTGATTGGTGATGTCTTGTTCTTTATCTTGTTCTTTGTTTTGGGTTTGCATTGTGTTGTGCATGCATGTATTTGCATTCGTAACGCAAATCTGTGGGTTATAAAAAGATGGCTCATACTATCAATTCCCATAAGATTCGTTGGCGCACTCAATGAGTGGGTTCACTCGAACTGGATATGATAGTCTTGACCGGTTTTTTATAACTCACAGATTGCGTTATTTAATGTGATTGTTGGATGGTTCAATGCTAGACCATCGACGTCCGCCCCATGCTAGAGCAGGGGATGTGGTGGCCTAGATTTTTGGATCAATCAACTTCACACATTTGCATGATACCACTATATATACATATGCACTTTATTGCACTTATGATCAACATACCTACACCAGATTACGCATTGCATATTTGATCATGCACTATATATTTACCCATCATACGCATGCGTTATGCAACATACGACAACCTTTAGCACGCGTGCTAATCGCTGCACTATATTCATTATTAAATCATCATATAACTAATGAAGCACAAAAACACAACAAAAATTAATTGCACAACAAAAGTTCACATAGCAAGGTGCTAAATTATTATATCTATTTATATTTATATTTACAATTTCCAATAGAATAGGAGAAAAAAAAATTTGCAAGCGTTATTGTAATAGGTTGCTTCACAGCAAAAAAAACGAGCCTGTCAGATGATGTGCAGTAATGTCACGATTCTGTTCGAATGTTCATTTGAATCCAGATGGATGTTGTTCGTACGGAAAAAAAAATGATAACATCCGAAACGAGGAAGTAGAACACAATTCGAAATGCTTTTGTCGAGTATAGATCCCCTCGATTCCACCATAACTGACCACCAAAACCAGCAGCAAAAGGATTTGTTACCCCTTGATATTGGCAAGCAAGACACGCGCCGCGAGAGGGGAGTGCGAGCCGCGTCAACACTCCCAAAACTTAGCCTCAAGATTCCTTCTCGCAGGTACCAACTTCCAAATTAGTCTTACACAAACAGGGTGGCAGCCTCCTTTCCGCGAGCAAGGAATTCGACCGAGCAAGTTTAGTCCTCCACTTAATCTCTCGAAATCTCTGCGAAATCGGTCTCATATGCTGGCAAATAGCTCCACGCAACGACACACGCGTCTGCCTACATCCTAGTAGGCTTGCTGGACTCTCTTGAGGTGCGGTGCCTCTAGAACAAGTCGGCTGCAACCTCGTATCCACCGTCATCTCGTCTGCTGTTCGCACAGGCATGTGGCACGTTGCACATGCATATGAATGTGCATGTGCTCTTGCACATACATGTATGCACGCACGAGCTCACGTTCATTCGTACTTTTCCAAGCAGGAGGTATTCTTTCTGGAATTCCCAGACACCCGCTCGCCTCCCCCGTGCTCAGGTCCCATCGGTCGTGCACAGAGGCAGGGTTCTATAATAACACACGCTTGTTCCCCCATCGCGACGATCCCTCTGGCTGGGGTCCCTTAGGAGAAATCCCAACAAGTGATTCCAGTATTGGTTTCCTTCCTGTCTGCTGCTGTATGTGTAGGCAAGTGCACGTACACGCACTCGTTCCCCATTGCCAAGAGCCCTCTGGGGTCCCCGGGGAGCCTGCTGCTGAGCGGCGACAAGACGAGCACAGGGAAGAGCGAGGGGCTGTTGCTATCGGACCAAGTGTGGTTCACTCACTCTGATTACACCACCGTCAACCGTCTGCTCACGTTTGGGTGAGTTGCTTTTGTCAGAATCACAGACTGGAATGATGAACTAGCAAGGATTGTGAGTACAAATATGAAACCCTAATGTTGTGACCCCCCTATAGGCTAACCCACTACAGCCTACACAAATACAACAAGTATAATGTTTGACACACCCCCATAGGCAAAGTGGGGGAGACCTAGGGGTCACAAGACCAGTCAAGGTAAAACAAGGCAACAACAAGCTCAGGGTGGATCTCAAGGACTCCACACAAATTCCGAGCACAAGCTAGTGGTCACAAGACCAGTTCACATGCAGGTTTATAACAGAGCAAGAGATACAGTGATCACAACCTAGCAAGAGTAAACATGCAGGTATAGATATATATAGTGATCACAGTACAAGCAAAGTCAAGAGGTAAGTAAGTGAGGTCCAGTAGGCACAAGGCCTAGAAGAGTGCAGAAGCGCTGATGGTCACGAGGCTGAAGCGCCTTGGTGAACACATCAGCAGTGTTGGCCTCAGTGGCCACGTAGCGAATACAAAGCTGACCGCGCTGCTGCAGCTCACGAGCAAGGAAGTACCGCAGGGCGATGTGCTTCGTTCTGTGCTCCAGTCTGTGCTCCTCACACAAGGCAATGGCAGCCTTGTTGTCGACGTACAGTACTGGAGGAGAACGAGGCCGCTCTCCGAGGTCGGTCAGCAGGTAGGTCAGCCAGCGTAGCTCCTGGGCAGCCATGGCTGTAGCGTAGATCTCAGCCTCGCAACTGGAGCCGAGAACGGAAGAAGAGCGTGTAGAGCGCCAAGAAACTGAGCCAGAGCCAAGGCTGAAGGTGTAACCCTGAGACGACCGCTGAGTGGCCTGGTCGTCTGCCCAAGAAGCGTCTGAGTGCCCTGTGAGAACAACTCGGTCTCGCCCTCCAAGCACAAGCCCCATGCCCGACGTACTGCACAAGTAGCGCAACACCCTCTTAGCTGCATCCATGTGCTCCTTCCTGTGACGGCCAGGAGCGACATAGCGTGCAAGGATGCTAAGAGGGTATGCAAGGTCAGGTCGAGTGCAGGTCATCAGGTACATGAGGCAGCCCACAAGCTCTGGATACGGGCCACTCGGCTCTACGGACTCATCCGAAGGCAGAGCTGAGAGCGAGTGACCGGTAGGCAGAGGAGTGGACTGAGGCGAGGAGTACGTGAAGCGGAAGCGCTGGAGAACCTGCTGCACCATGTGTGACTGAGTCAGGGTGATGGTGCGCCGTGCTCTGTCCCGGGTGATCCGCAAGCCAAGATAGCTTGTCAGCTCACCCAGGTCTGTGCACGTGTGTCTCCTCTGCAGCTCCGACTTCACGTAGGTGAGTCCTGCAGTGTCAGCAGTGGCAAAGACCAAGTCGTCGACGTACACGAGGATGTAGAACGGCGGCAGTGAAGGGTCGGTGCGCAGGAACAGCGACGGGTCAGCTGTAGAAGGCGCGAACCCAAGAGCCGCAAGTGTAGTCCTCAGTGTGTCGTGCCACTCACGCGGAGCCTGGCGGAGACCGTAGACCGGCCGCTGAAGCCTCCACTGGGTACCAGGAGGAAACGACCCAGTGAAGCCAGGTGGGCGGCGCAGCTAGATCTCCTCGTGCAGGCTGCCCTGCAAGAAAGCAGTGCTGAAGTCAAGTGAGTGAAGCTCGTAGTCGCGGTGAGCGGCTATGTGCAGCAGCACCCGAAGAGTAGTCATCTTCGGGGTGGGGGAGAAGGTCTGGAAGAAGTCAACTCCCTCTCGCTGACTGAAGCCTCGAGCCACGTAACGCGCCTTGAAGACAGGCGGAGAACCCGGCGGCCGCTTCACCCTGAAAATCCACATGCCACTGACGATGTTCGCCCCAGGAGGGGGAACCTCGTCGACGTAGGTGCGTGTGGACTTCCAGGAAGCCATCTCGGCGTCCATGGCTGTCTGCCACTGAGAGGAGTAGGGACCCGCCATCGCCTCAGCGTAAGTGCGCGGGGTAGGGATGTCTGGTGCATCCGGGTCTCCCTCAGGGGCAACTAGCAAGGACACGAGACGGGGCAAAGCAGCAGCAAGACACTGGAACTCCTCCTGTCTGTCCTCAAGGACGTCCGTGCCAAGAGCACACTTACCCCCGACGGACGGAGGACAGACAGACTCAGACTCAGACTCAGCAACAAGGCTAGCAGCGTAGTCTAGACGACAGGCAGCAGCAAAGTCAACCAACTCAGCGACCAGAGCAGACGCAGTCGAGGACTCAAAGGTAGGGTCAGTGACAACAGTAGCGAGGAGACGCGTGACAGTGGGGTGCTCAGCACGATACCGGTCAGACTCAGGGTCGGGAACGTCAGGCAAGGAGGACGCAGGAGGAGACGGTAGAGGGACACGCTGAGGAGCAGTAGAGGGACGCAGAGTCATGTAGTGAGTGCCTGGGACAGGAGGAGGACGCTCACGACGGACACGACTACCAGTGCGAGCAGGACGAACAGGCGACGCAGGACGAGACTCAGGCTCACGACGCTCTGTAAGACCTCCTGTGGGACCAGTGTAACCAGAGGGAGCAGGGAGAGGTGAGGTAGGCGGTAACTGTGACTGCGGCTGGACAGGCGGAGGACACTCGACGGAGGGAGGAGGACAAGGAGGAGGAGTCTGCCCAAGAACCTGCTGAAGGAGCGGTACGAAGTACGGTCGCGGCCGCGCAGCGTCTCCGGAAGCAGAGGGGACTCCAGCGGCCGGGTCCTCAGTACCAGTAGGAGCTCCAGCGTCCGGGTCCTCAGCACCAGCAGTAGCTCCAACGCCCGGGTCCTCAGCAGCAACAGCAGTGCCACCGCTCGGGTCCGCAGCTCCAGCAGCAGCTCCCACGTCCGGGTCCTCAGCACCAGCAGCAGCGCCACCCCCAGGGTCCGCAGCACCAGGAGCACCACTCCGAAGACTGCAGCGCCGTGTGTACCACTCGCGGATCTGCTGGATGGGGGGGAGCTCCTGGGTAGGAGGGGAAGTACCGGGACGAGCTCCAGCAGTACCTCTCCGGAGGCGGCAGTACTCGAGGTACCTCTCCTGCAGCTGCTGGGAGGAGAGGGCTCCTCCAGGTGTAGCAAGCTCAGGCTCAGCACCCCCAGACTCAGCACCCCCAGACTCAGCACCCCCAGGCTCAGCACCTCCAGGCTTCGTACCTCCAGGCTCCGCACCCCCAGGCTCCGCACCCCCAGACTCAGCACTCCCAGGCTCAGCAACCCCAGACGCAGCACCCCCAGGCTCAGCACCCCCAGACGCAGCACCCCCAGGCTCAGCACCCCTAGCAGGACGAGAGTCAACAGCTACCTCGACAGGCTCACCCACTACAGCCTACACAAATACAACAAGTATAATGTTTGACAGCTTTGGATGGGTGGGGTGGAGAGGAGGGGAAGGGCAGAGGGGAGAAAATGGTAGGGAAGGAGGGGGGTGCTGTTGTTGCTGTCGGATCAAGTGTGGTTCACTCACTCTGATAACACCACCGTCAACCCCCTCCTTACCTTCGGGTTGGGTTGCATGAGTAGAGTGGAGGGGAAATGGGGGAAGATGGGGGAAGGAAAGTAGGAAGAGGAAAAGGGGGAAGCAAGAAGGGGGAATGGGGGAAAGGGTTAAGGGGGAGGGGGGAGCGAGGGATAGTGTGGTTTACTTACTTTGATAACAAACATCACCCGTCACCCCCCTGCTCACACTGGGCGCTGCAGATTCTCTTCAGATTCTCTTTTTCCAATCTGCCCATGATTCTTTGCATCTCCCCCCTTGCACACCATACTCTCCGCCTCCCTGCCCTGCAAATAGCAACCTGTCTGCAGCTCCCCTTGCTCCAGCTGTCTGCAGCGGTGCAAACTCCACCAGCAACCGCAGCACCCGCAGTACCACCGGCGCCAACAGCAACACTTGCGCCAACTTCAACTCCAACAGCACCATGAGCGACAACGAAAGGCCTTCTACTGAGTTCCTTACCCCCGGCAGCAACTTCAGAAGGCGTCCTACTGAGTTCCTTACCCACAGCAGCGACTTCAGAAGGCCTTCTACTGGGTTCTTTACCCCCAGCAGCACTTCTGCTGGTTCTCCTGTCTCACGTGCTGAGCAGTCACGTGCTGAGCAGTCACGTGCTGAGCAATTAGAGAGGCATACTGAGCTCCTTGTGCAGCACTCAGGGCCACGGCGCCTCTCATTCAACGAGCAGCCGGAAATGACAGATGTGGAGGAGGGCAGCGAGCAGGATGGGGCCGAAGGGGCAAGGGCAGGGGCAGGGAGGGAGGAAAGGGAAAGGGGAGAAAGACGGGGAGAGGAAGGGGGAGAGGAACAGAAAGAGTATGGCAAAGACGAAGGGGTAGTAGGTGGGGGACAGGGAGGGGGAGGGGGAGGGGGAGGAGGAGGGGGAGAAGAGGTTGGAGCGGAAGGGGGTGGGGGAGTTGCAGGGGGAGTAGGAGGGGGAGAGGGAGATGTTCGATTCGAGCAGAAGGACGATGAGCTCAAGGCATTGATTGAGGGAAGAGGGGGATGAGGAAGCATTATAGAGTTGACTTGCATGTCACCTTGTTGATTTGTTGGGCATAGCTGCTGTCATGCCTGCGTCTTGAGCGTAGACCATCTTCTAATCGCGCTTCACTTGATTTGTAGTTGTCATTCTTTTTAAACGTCCTGACTCTGGACTGTAAAAACATTTGAAATCTCCTCATTCTTATGCTCATTCGCATCCTTTCCATCTCTTCGTATCCTTGCTCTAAAACCCTTTTCCAAACAATCCATTTATGCCTTGCAGGCTAATAAAGCCTTAGAGGCAGAAGTTTCGTCGTGGCAGGGGATTGCGAAGGAATTGGGGGGCAAGGTGAAGGCATTGGAAGCGCAGCTGGTGAGTGAGAGGAATAGGTGGAGGCTAGAGGACAATAGGGAGGCCCAAGGGAATGGTCCAGGCTTTATTGCTGGACTTGGTGTGGAGTGCTATATGTATCTACCGCCAGGGGGTAGAAGCCAACTGTCTCCGCGCGGTTGGCGTAGTTTTTAATCTTCTTGTCGGCCTGCTCCCGGGCCGCCCACCCCCTGCCTGTCTGAGCCTCTGGGTCCCTGGTGGTTATAGGGTCGGTGACAGTGACGTCACAAATGTAGAGTGCTCCGGTGCTTCTGTCCGTCATTGTGAAATCCGCCGTTTGTTCTTCGATGGGGCAGTAGGCTGTTGACTCCCGGTGGACTATAAAGCCCGCATCTTGCGCCATGCTGACGCAGGCATCCCGCAGCTCGTTGTGGGTGTTCGTGCGGTGCTTGCCTGTGGCGCAACGAAGCAGATGGTTCGGCAGGCGGGGGTCAGTGATGGCCGTGTGCTCTGGGCAGTCACAGTTCTTGGGAGTTGAGAATGGCAGGGCAAGGCGGAAGCGCACGGCGTTCGCAAAGTGCACTGGCCCTATCCGCCGCGTCGGGGCCACTGGGACCGCCATGATCCAGTCGCCAGTGCCGTAGCCAGTCAGGGAATACATGCGCTGTGTGTGCCCAGCGAGCGGATTCAGCCGCATGCGCCTCGTCGCTTGCACCTGCACGGCGTATCTGCTGCCGTGCACCTTCAGACCGAGAACGTGTTGAAGCCGTAAGTCAGATCGTTCCAGCCGCTCCTTCTCTAGTATCTCCCGCGCGTCAGTCGATAGCGCCTCTTCACACCCAGTCAACCAAACGTGTAGTGGCGTGCTGTTGTCCCGCGGCAGGAGCATGTGGTCCCGCGCCAGTGCAAGCGCAGTCTCGTCTCCCAGCGGAAGGTTGTTGAGAAACAGCGCCGCCTGAGTGAAGCTCGCGGCGAAGCCGTAGATCCCCTCGATGAGGGGGTTTGTAATGCCCAGGCCCCCCAGAGACGATGGTAGCGACGCCTGCTCCCAAACCCGCGTTTGCTCGGCTCGACAGGTCGGCATGCGGATGTCACAGGCGGTAAGGAGCGTGGTGAGGAGGTCCATACCCCACTGGCTCCATTTGTCGCGGAGTAGGAGGTTTAGTGGCGTCGTCCGTGACAGGTACGCCACGCGCCTCGATATGCAGCGCGTGATTAGCAGTGCTGCTACCTGTGGATCCGTCCGTTCAATGAGCGTCAGTGGCTTCGCAAAATCTCGGCCAGCTGTTCTTCTAGGAAAGTTGCCGCGCCATCGACAGGCCCCATGAAACGGCCTAGTAACTGCACGTCGTCCTTTGAGAACGGCACTCCTGGAGGTAGGTGGGGTCCTTGCACTGTACTCGAGCTCCATGCCGCACATTTCTGGGGGTTGTGTTCGAGCCCCAGGAGTGACAGTTTGCCGGTGAAATGGGAAAATGCTGCTACAGTGTCTACTTCTGTCGACGGGAGTTGTGTGTTGGCCCCGTCCTCGCTTGGGCGGAGCCGACTTCGTGGTCGGGTGTAGGGGTGCAGCCGACCTGCAGCAGTGGGCGAGCTGGTCGACGGGGTTGGTCGACCTGCACGGGAGTCACTGCAAGGGCGCCGACTTCGGGAGGGCGCCAGCTTCGGGTGGTCGACCTGGAAAGTCGACCTGCGGAGGGCGTCGACTTGGTGACGCCAACTTGGGGGTAGCCGACTTGGATTTTCGGCTGACAGGCCTTCTGGTCGACCTAGGAAGTCGACCACGTCTTCGGGTCGACCAAGAGTGACGTCGACCTAGAGCTGGTCGACCAGGGAGTAGTGGTCGACCTGGGGAGGTCGACAGGAGCTGGCCGTCGACTTGGGAGGTCGACCGGCACATACCAGAGGCAGTGGTCGACCTGGTGAGGTCGACTGGAGGTGGCAGTAGACTTGGGAGGTCGACGGGCATGCACAGGAGCAGCTGGTCGACCTGGTAGCCCGGTCGACCATGTTACCTGGGTGACGAGGATCTACGAAGGCACGCGAAGGTCGCCCAGGCGAAGTTGGCGAGGACGACCTCGATGGTGGTATCCCGAGGTCGACCTGGCAGATCAGATGCAGTCGTCAGCACGAGGTGTGTGCGCTCTGCCGGTGACGGAGCAGTGCACGCCAATCAGCTACGAGCACCTGCGAAGCGGGTGCGATGCTGGACTGCGGGAGCAACGCTGGCGCCCTGTCGACTTGCGCTGTTGTCACGCCGTCGACCTGCCGCGTTGGCAAGCCGCGTCTTTGCACTGCTGGAGCGCGGTCGATCAAGTCGTGCTGGCACGCGGTCGACCATGCTGCGCTGGCAGTCGACCTGCTTGCATCCTAGCTCTGATGTAGTCCCACCTTTTCAACTTCTTTGCATCATTGTTGTCAACTTTCTCTAGTGAAACTCTTGCCAAATTGCCTTGTGAACTAGCAAGCAGTGTGTGCACTAGGAAAATGACTAAGAACCAACGAACGCAGAGATCACACGAGCACCCGTGTCTAGCCCGTAATCTAGCTCCCGTCGTAGTAGTTATCTCCGCATCTTCTTCCCCAATGAACGTCACGTCGGGACCGCGTCTGCTGCGAGCGGGCGCCGAAAGAACAAGGGGGGCAGGGGCGGGGGTGGCGGCGGAGGAGGTGGGGGTGGAGGCGGTGGGAGTGGAGGCGCGGCTGGGGAGACTAGTGGCGGCAGTGGGGGAGGAGACAGCAGCGGTGGGAGTGGTGGCGGAGGCGGCAGCGGAGGCGGAGGTGGTCGTGGCGGCGGCAGGGGTGGAGGTGGCCGGGGCAGCGGCGGTGGGGGTGGTGGTCGTGGAGGCACTGGCGGAGGGCAGAGTCAGCAGCCCACCCCGACTCTTCAGGCCGCCCGTGAGTGGTATGCGCAGCGTGGCGTTACCTGCACGTACGTCATTCGCACAGGTGACCGCAGCGGCCAGCAGTGTGGGAGGCCGCACCCCACGCAGCGCTGCTTCGCGCGCCTTAACGACGCGTCGCGCACCCAGTTTCCTGCTGCCGCTGAGCTGCCGCGCTGGGCTGATCTGGAAAAGAGGGGAGTTTATATTTGGGCTTTAGACTTTGATGCTATTCTCACTGCTATGTATGCGATGTCTATTAGTGGAGAGGGTGCTCAGTACTTGCGTGTTCCGCCCGACCCGGGCATTCAGGCCAGTCCGGCTGCCGCTCTAGGTGCTCGTGCGTCCGCTCCCACAGGTCCTGGTGAGGCTGCTGCCCTAGGTGCTAGTGCGTCTGTGCCCCCTGGTACTGAGTCGACTGCAGCACTGCACACCTTCACCCTGGACTCAGGTGCTTCTCGCTCCTTCTTTCGTGACCGCACTGTCCTTGAGCCACTCGCTCGGCCAGTTGCTGTCTCCCTTGCTGACCCCTCTGGGGGTCCGGTCATTGCCACCTCCTCCACTGTCCTTCCTTGTCCGGCGGTCCCGTCCGGCACGCTGTCAGGTCTCTACCTCCCCTCGTTCTCTACGAACTTGGTGGCAGGTAGTGCGCTCCAGGACGGGGGTGTTCACCAGTTCACCCCCGCCTACGAGCGCGTGACACACTGCACGTGTGCTCGGACGGGTCGCCACCTGGCTACCTTCACTCGGGAGCCGGGGTCGGACCTGTACACACTGACCACTGAGTCCCCTCAGGTAGCCGCATCTGCGTCTGCGTCAGGTCAGCTCCCTCCCCTTCCCGACTCGCCTGCTCCTCCCTGTATTCCCTGTGTCGAGGGACGGCAGCGCGCCGCTCCTCACTCCTCCTCCTTTCCCCCGACGACTGCTCCCTTGCAGACGCTCCACATGGACGTGTGGGGCCCAGCCCGCGTCCGTGGTCAGGGTCAGGAGAGGTACTTCCTGATTGTTGTTGACGACTTCTCGCGCTACACCACGGTCTTCCCCTTGCGCGCCAAGGGTGACGTCCCTGATGTCTTGATCCCTTGGATCCGCAGATCTCGTCTCCAGCTCAGTGAGCGTTTCCGCCCCGACTTCCCTGTCCTGCGTCTGCACTCTGACAGAGGTGGAGAGTTTTCCTCTGGCCTATTGGAGGCCTTCTGTCAGCAGGAGGGCATTGAGCAGTCGTACACGCTTCCGGCCTCTCCACAGCAGAATGGGGTTGCTGAGCGCCGCATTGGTCTGGTTATGGAGGTCGCTCGTACCTCCTTGAGCCATGCGGCTGCCCCCCATTTTCTGTGGCCGTTTGCAGTCCGATACGCTGCGCATCAGCTCAACCTCTGGCCCCGTGTCTCCTTGCCCGAGACTTCTCCGACACTGCGTTGGACGGGAGAGGTTGGCGATGCGTCGCGTTTTCGGGTCTGGGGATCCCGAGCTTTTGTCCGCGACACGTCCGCGGACAAGCTCTCCCGTCGCGCTGTCCCCTGCGTCTTCCTTGGCTTTGTCCCAGACGCCCCTGGCTGGCAGTTCTACCACCCCACCTCGCGTCGTGTCCTGGCCTCTCAGGACGTCACTTTTGACGAGTCCGTCCCCTACTACCGCCTCTTCCCCTACCGCACTGCCCCGCTCCCCCCCCCCCGCCTCTCTTCCTCGCTCCAGGTGCTGAGGTACCAGACCCCCTCCCCCCTCAGGGTGCCGCTCCCTCAGGTGTGTCCCAGGTAGACCCGGGTGAGCCTGTCGAGGTAGCTGTTGACTCTCGTCCTGCTAGGGGTGCTGAGCCTGGGGGTGCTGCGTCTGGGGGTGCTGAGCCTGGGGGTGCTGAGCCTGTAGGTGCGGAGCCTGGAGGTGCTGAGCCTGGGGGTGCTGAGTCTGGGGGTGCTGAGTCTGGGGGTGCTGAGCCTGAGCGTGCTACACCTGGAGGAGCCCTCTCCTCCCAGCAGCTGCAGGAGAGGTACCTCGAGTACTGCCGCCTTCAGAGAGGTGCTGCTGGAGCTCGTCCCGGTACTTCCCCTCCTACCCAGGAGCTCCCCCCCATTCAGCAGATCCGCGAGTGGTACACACGGCGCTGCAGTCTTCGGAGTGGTGCTCCTGGTGCTGCGGACCCTGGGGGTGGAGCTGCTGCTGGTGCTGCGGACCCGCCTGGTGGAGCTGCTGCTGGTGCTGAGGACTCGGACGTTGGAGCTGCTGCTGGAGCTGAGGACCCGGACGGTGGCGCTGCTGCTGGTGCTGAGGACCCGGACGTTGGAGCTGCTGCTGGTCCTGCCGACCCGCCTCGTGGAGCTGCTGCTGGTGCTGAGGACGTTGGAGCTGCTACTGGTGCTGAGGACCCGGGCGGTGGAGCTGCTGCTGGTGCTGAGGACTCGGACGGTGGAGCTGCTGCTGGAGCTGAGGACCCGAGCGGGGGAGCTGCTGCTGGCCGGTGGAGCTGCTGCTGGTGCTGTGGACCCGGACGCTGGAGCTCCTACTGGTACTGAGGACCCGGCCGCTGGAGTCTCTTCAGTTTCTGGATACGCTGCGCGGCCGCGACCGTACTTCGTACCGCTCCTTCAGCAGGTTCTTGGGCAGGCTCCTCCTCCTTGTCCCCCTCCCTCCGTAGAGTGTCCTCCGCCTGTCCAGCCGCAGTCACAGTTACCGCCTGCCTCGCCTCTCCCTGGTCCCTCTCCTTACACTGGTCCCACAGGAGGCCTTACAGAGCGTCGTGAGCCTGAGTCTCGTCCTGCGTCGCCTGTTCGTCCTGCTCGCACTGGTAGTCGTGTCCGTCGTGAGCGTCCTCCTCCTGTCCCAGGCACTCACTACATGACTCTGCGTCCCTCTACTGCTCCTCAGCGTGTCCCTCTACCGTCTCCTCCTGCGTCCTCTTTGCCTGACGTTCCGGACCCTGAGTCTGACCGGTATCGTGCTGAGCACCCTACTGTCACGCGTCTCCTCGCTACTGTTGTCGCTGACCCTACCTTTGAGTCCTCGGCTGCGTCTGCTCTGGTCGCTGAGCTGGTTGACTTTGCTGCTGCCTGTCGTCTAGACTACGCTACTAGCCTTGTTGCTGAGTCTGTCTGTCCTCCGTCCGTCGGGGGTGAGTGTGCTCTTGGCACGGACGTCCTTGAGGACAGACAGGAGGAGTTCCAGTGTCTTGCTGCTGCTTCGCCCCGTCTCGTGTCCTTGCTAGTTGCCCCTGAGGGAGACCCGGATGCACCAGACATCCCGACCCCGCGCACTTACGCTGAGGCGATGGCGGGTCCCTACTCCTCTCAGTGGCAGACAGCCATGGACGCTGAGATGGCCTCCTGGAAGTCCACACGCACCTACGTCGACGAGGTTCCCCCTCCTGGGGCGAACATCGTCAGTGGCATGTGGATTTTCAGGGTGAAGCGGCCGCCGGGTTCTCCGCCTGTCTTCAAGGCGCGTTACGTGGCTCGAGGCTTCAGTCAGCGAGAGGGAGTTGACGTCTTCCAGACCTTCTCCCCCACCCCGAAGATGACTACTCTTCGGGTGCTGCTGCACATAGCCGCTCACCGCGACTACGAGCTTCACTCACTTGACTTCAGCACTGCTTTCTTGCAGGGCAGCCTGCACGAGGAGATCTGGCTGCGCCGCCCACCTGGCTTCACTGGGTCGTTTCCTCCTGGTACCCAGTGGAGGCTTCAGCGGCCGGTCTACGGTCTCCGCCAGGCTCCGCGTGAGTGGCACGACACACTGAGGACTACACTTGCGGCTCTTGGGTTCGCGCCTTCTACAGCTGACCCGTCGCTGTTCCTGCGCACCGACAGTTCGCTGCCGCCGTTCTACATCCTCGTGTACGTCGACGACTTGGTCTTTGCCACTGCTGACACTGCAGGACTCGCCTACGTGAAGTCGGAGCTGCAGAGGAGACACACGTGCACAGACCTGGGTGAGCTGACAAGCTATCTTGGCTTGCGGATCACCCGGGACAGAGCACGGCGCACCATCACCCTGACTCAGTCACACATGGTGCAGCAGGTTCTCCAGCGCTTCCGCTTCACGTACTCCTCGCCTCAGTCCACTCCTCTGCCTACCGGTCACTCGCTCTCAGCTCTGCCTTCGGATGAGTCCGTAGAGCCGAGTGGCCCGTATCCAGAGCTTGTGGGCTGCCTCATGTACCTGATGACCTGCATTCGACCTGACCTTGCATACCCTCTTAGCATCCTTGCACGCTATGTCGCTCCTGGCCGTCACAGGAAGGAGCACATGGATGCCGCTAAGAGGGTGTTGCGCTACTTGTGCAGTACGTCGGGCATGGGGCTTGTGCTTGGAGGGCGAGACCGAGTTGTTCTCACAGGGCACTCAGACGCTTCTTGGGCAGACGACCAGGCCACTCAGCGGTCGTCTCAGGGTTACACCTTCAGCCTTGGCTCTGGCTCAGTTTCTTGGCGCTCTACACGCTCTTCTTCCGTTCTCGGCTCCAGTTGCGAGGCTGAGATCTACGCTACAGCCATGGCTGCTCAGGAGCTACGCTGGCTGACCTACCTGCTGACCGACCTCGGAGAGCGGCCTCGTTCTCCTCCAGTACTGTACGTCGACAACAAGGCTGCCATTGCCTTGTGTGAGGAGCACAGACTGGAGCACAGAACGAAGCATATCGCCCTGCGGTACTTCCTTGCTCGAGAGCTGCAGCAGCGCGGTCAGCTTTGTATTCGCTACGTGGCCACTGAGGCCAACACTGCTGATGTGTTCACCAAGGCGCTTCAGCCTCGTGACCATCAGCGCTTCTGCACTCTACTAGGCCTTGTGCCTACTGGACCTCACTTGCTTACCTCTTGACTTTGCTTGTACTGTGATCACTAGATATATCTATACCTGCATGTTTACTCTTGCTAGGTTGTGATCACTGTATCTCTAGCTCTGTTATAAACCTGCATGTGAACTGGTCTTGTGACCACTAGCTTGTGCTCGGAATTTGTGTGGAATCCTTGAGATCCACCCTGAGCTTGTTGTTGCCCTGCTTTGCCTTGACTGGTCTTGTGACCCCTAGGTCTCCCCCACTTTGCCTATGGGGGTGTGTCAAACATTATATGTTTATATGATTGTAGGCAGTAGTGGGTGATATCTTAGGGGGTACACTGGATTAGGGTTTCCTATTTGTATCCATCCTTCTGTTAGTTCAGTCATTCCAGTCTGTTATTTCGACAGAGAGTGCCAACGGAAGTAGTGTGTTAGCCCCGTCCTAGCTTGGGCGGAGTCGACTTCGTAGTCGGGTGTGCGGGGAGCGCAGCCGACCAGCAGTAGTGGCCGACGTTGATTTGGGCAAGCTGGTCGACAGGTTTTGGACGACCTCCACGGGGCCATTGCGAAGCCGCCGAATTTTGGACGCCGGTGGCCGATTTCAGCACTGGGAGGTTGACCTGGGAGGGCGTCGACTTGGTGACGCCGACCTGAGGAAGCCGACTTGGTGTGGTCGGCTGACAGCTAGGCTGGTAGACGTGGAGCTAGTCGACCTGAAGTGTGGTCAACCTGGTGAAGTCGACCAGTGATGGTCGTCGACATGTGTGGTCGTCGACATGTGTGGTCGACGGGCACGAGAAGAAGTGCCTGGTCGACGTGGTTGCCCGGTCGGCCAGGTTACCTTGGGCGACGGGGTCCTGCGGAGTAGTGGGACAGTCGCCCAAGAGGTTTTGGCAAACCCGACCTTGGTGGTGGTATCCCAATGTCGACGTGGCTGATCAGGTGCAGTCGATAGCACGTGGAAAGTTTGGTGTCTGCACCGTGCAGGTGACGAAGCTCAGCATGCCAATCATTTGCGAGCACATGCGAAGCGGGTGCGCTGCTGTCCTACGGGTGCAACGCTATGCAGCCGCCTTGTTGTAGCATTGGCACGCCGTCGACTTGCAACGTTTGGCAGGCCGCGACTTTGCACTGCTGGAGCGCGGTCGGCCATGCAACACTGGAACGCAGTCGACCATGCTGCGTTGGTAGTCGACCTGAATGCTTGCTAGCATCTGATGTAGTCTAGTTTCCTTTGTTGTTACCACTGTTGTGAACTTTTGCTAGTGAAACTCTTTTCAATTCTCCCCCTGAATGTGTGCGTATTAGAGAGATCACGGGCAAACACGCAAGGAACGCTTCGATCACCCTCATAACCGTTCCTTCCCCGTAGTCAAGCTCGTATGAGATATCTCCGCCGTTACCACCTCGCGACACCCTCGGTATTGTTCGCGCCAACACGACCATCGCCAGCTGGTAACCCGCGACCCAGCCCTGCCCGTCATTATTTCCCAACCTCGACATGAGGCCCGTAGGGCACACTTTACTTTTTTGCTTAGATAGCGCAATGTTCGTTTGTTTAGTAGATTGCGCATATAACAGTTAAATAACATTTGACGTTTACGTCGGAAGGGTTGCGTATAGTGGTATCCCTTGTGTTAGAAACATTATAGAGTTCAATATTATGATATTTCACCAACAACTTAAGTCCATTGTTCAATCAGGTTTTTTTAGCGGGTTGGGCGTTTGCAACTAGTGTATATGATGTGTCAGCAAGTTGGATGGCGTTGGGTGGCATTACCGAATGCCCTCGTCTTGCGCTGGCATAAATTTTCTCGTTCTGCGCTGGCAGAATTTTTCTCGTTCTGTGCTGGCATCATTTCTTTCACAATCCTGAAGTGGCCCAGGTGTTAGCTGGTTCACTTCGGAAAGATGAGGTCCCGGGATCAAATCCCCCCTGCAGCCTTTACAGCCAGTCCCCACTTTAAGGGACTACACAGGTGCTCATCTGGGAGTGGATAGATCAACCTCGTTACACAGCGAGGCGTGTAAACACATGGGGAGGCGGGTTAAGACCGACAGCCGGGGTAATACCAAAGGGGGTTTCCCCTATAAATTTAACTTTACCGTCTCTTTCATAGCTCAACTCCGGTGCTGTCTTTTCTTTGTTATTGTTGGTTCCTCTGCTCTGCTCCTACTCCTTTTCCCCCCCAACCTAGTTTCTCGACAGTTGTTCTTCCACCCAGCCGTCGCTCTCACTCCCATCCAGCCGTATCCTCTCCCTCACTACCTGCCGTCTCCTCTCCAACCCACTTCACAGTCCGTCCCCTCCACCCCGCCATCTCCTCTCCCTTACCTCCCTGGCGTCTCCTCCCTCTCCTCCCCGCCGTCGCCTCCCTCCTCCCCGCTTTCGCCTCTCCCTCCTCCCCGCCGTCGCCTCTCCCTCCTCCCCGCCGTCGCCTCTCCCTCCTCCCCGCCGTCGCCTCTCCTCCTCCCCGCCGTCGCCTCTCCCTCCTCCCCGCCGTCGCCTCTCCCTCCTCCCCGCCGTCGCCTCTCCCTCCTCCCCGCCGTCGCCTCTTCTCCCCGCCGTCGCCTCTCCTCCTCCTCCCCGTCACCTCTCCTCCTCCCCGACGTCGCCTCTCCCTCTTCCCCGCCGTCGCCTCTCCCTCCTCCCGCCGTCGCCTCTCCCTCCTACCTGCCGTCGCCTCTCCCTCCTCCCCGCCGTCGCCTTTCCTCCCCACCGTCGCCTCTCCTCCTCCTCACTGTCGCCTCCCCCTCCTCCCCGCGGTCGCCTCTCCCTCCTTCCCGCGGTCGCCTCCGGCGACAAGTGCACGAGCGCAAGCGCGGGTTGGTGTGCGAGCGCAGGTTGGTGCGCGAGCGCGGGTTGGTGCGCGAGCGCGGGTTGGTGCGCGAGCGCTGGTTGGTGCGCGAGCGCGGGTTGGTGCGCGAGCGCGGGTTGGTGCACGAGCGGGGGTTGGTGCGCGAGCTGTTTTCCGAGTTATCATGGTTATCAGGTGTGTTCCCGGTCCTTTCATCCTCCCTTCCCCCTCTGATTTTTTTTTTTTTTTTTTTTTTTTGTAATCGTAATTTTTTTGGTGTCTATTGGCCTCCTCTTGCGTAGCTCCCTTCGTGAAGAAAGGGAGAGACGCGGAGCGCGAGGGAGAGCGTGTGCACGGGAGCGCACGCACAGGAGAGAGCGCGTGAGAGTGAGCGTGAGAGAGCGCGTGAGAGCGCATGAGAGAGCGCGTGAGAGCGCGTGAGAGAGCGCGTGATAGAGCGTGTGAGAGCGCGTGATAGAGCGTGTGAGAGCGCGTGAGAGAGCGCGTGAGGTAGAGCGTGAGCTAGCGTGTGACAGTGCACGTGAGAGTGCGCATGAGGGTGCGCGTGAGAGTGCGCGTGAGAGAGCGCGTGAGAGAGCGTGCAAGAGAGCGCGCGAGAGTGCGCGCAAGTGTGTGCGCAAGAGTGCGTGCAAGGGAGCGCGGGAGAGTGCGCGTGAGAGCGTGTGAGAGCGCGCGTGATGGAGCGCGTGAGAGCGTGCCTGAGAGTGCACGCTAGAGTGCGCGCGAGAGTGTGCCAGAAAGAGCGCGTGAGGGAGCGCGTGAGTGAGAGTGCGCGTGAGAGTGCGCGTGAGAGATCGCGTAAACAATTGCGTGAGAGAGCGCCTGAGACAGCGCGTGAGAGAGCGCGAGAAAGAGCGCGCGAGAGTGCACTCTAGAGTGCGCGCAAGAGAGTGCGCGAGAGAGTGCGCGGCTAAGTTGGTCATTTACGCCACTTGAGGCCACGTATACGTAACGTACGCGTACGTTTACGTTTACGTGTACGTACGTGTACGTACGCCGGGCAGGTCAGAAAAAAAATCCCGGTAGGAATTTCTTTAAAAACAGTTTCCAAAAAACTAGAAAAGAAAAACGCTTTCGACAACATGTGCTTTGTTAGCGTGGTAGTAAATCGGCGCGACGTTTCTCATAGTAGTAATGTAAGAAATGAGAAGGTTGCTAGCTAGGGTCGCTATGGTGTGGCGACTACCCCACGTACTACGTCGACTATGTTGCTACGGCTTAGGGTACTACGATAGGTAAGTTTGTCGAGAGAGGGAGGAAGGAGGTGGGAGTAGATCTGAATGCGAGTCAAATTGCGAACAGTTTGACTCGCAATTGCTTCACTTGCAAGGTAAGCGACTGTCATCCGCTCGACAATTTTGTCACCGCCGAGTTGCTTCACTTGCAAGGTAAGTGATTGTCACACGCTCGGCAATTTTGTCACCGCCGAGGTTCACTAGTTTCGGCGAATCCCAACACCAAGTCAAACAAATTCGCCGAGTCAAATCGAGATTTACAACTAGCGATTTTTCTGCACCGTCCGTAAACGCGCACACACATTCCTGCACCTTCCAAGAGTCCTAAACGGAAACTAACAGCGCGATGCAACGGCAACGAACTAATTTGCAGATATAGCTTATAAGTATAAAAGAAGTCACCACGCTTAACAAACAATCACAGCTAGCTTTTTGTCTATCTACTCTATCTACTTAACCAACACACTCCAACTGATTATACTAGTACTATGGAGATTCCTACGCAGACCGCTTCCGAGCATCCCGTGTGGCGATGCTTCATTGTTCCTGAGGGCGGAACATCTGAGTCTATGCTAGCGAAGAAATGCAAGCGATGTGGGAAGTCGTGGAAACTGAATGTGGCGCGGGCTCAGGCACACATTCACGGAATTCCCGGGAGCGGAATCACGCCATGCGCCTCAGCTACACCTGAGGATAAGGAGAAAATTCGTTCTGCGATGGATGATAAGAGTGTCAAACATTATATATGTTGGTTGTTGTTAGGCTACAGTGGGTTAGACTATATGGGGTACACATCTCTAGGGTTTCCCATTTGTACTGCCTTCCTTGTTAGTTCAGTCCATTCCAGTCCGTTGATTCTGACATGGTATCAGAGCAGGTCCGTCACTAGGACCGCTTTAGGGCCCACCGTTACCCTACCTACCTACCTACTACCGTGCGCCCTCGTGCGCCCCCGTGCGCCCTCGTGCGCCCCCCGTGCGCCCTCGTGCGCCCTCGTGCGCCCTCGTGCGCTTTTTTCTCCTTGTGCGCCTTCGTGCGCCCTCGTGCGCCCTCGAGCCGCCGCTGCAGGCCCGTCAGCCCCCCGAGCCGCCGCTACAGGCCCGTCAGGCCCCCGAGCCGCCGCTGCAGACCCGTCAGGCCCGAGAGCCGCCCCTGCAGACTCTCGCCGCCCGTCGCGTCGCCCTCCCCGCGACGTCGTCACCTGCCAGCGGCGTCGTCGCCTCCCCGCGGCGTCGCGCCTCCCTGCGACGTCGTCGCCTGCCCGCGGCGTCGCGCCTCCCCGCGGCGTCGTCGCCTGCCCGCGTCGAAGCCGCCTGCCCGCGGCGTCGACCCCTACCCGCGGCGCCGTTGCTTGCCCGCGGAGTCGTCGCCTGCCCGCGGCGTTGCCTAACCCTAATCCGCCCCGCGACGTCGACCCCTGCCCGCGACACCGTCGCCTGCCCGCGGAGGCGTTACCTAACCCTAATCCGCTGCCCGCGCACTGCCCGCGAGCTGCCCGCCGCTGCAGACTCTCGCCACCCGCCGCGTCGCCCTCCCCGTGGCGTCGTCGCCTCCCTACGGCCCGTCGTGGCCCCTTACCCGCCCGTCGCGGCCCTCCCAGCCGCCGTCGCGATCCCTCCGCCGCCCCTTCGCGGCTTCTACCTCGTCTGCAGCAGCTGCCGCCGCCGAACCTGCAGCAGCAGCCGCCGCCGACCTGCAGCAGCTGCCGCCGCCGAGCCTGTAGCAGCAGCCGCCGCCGATCTGCAGCAGCTGCCGCCGCTGACCCTGCAGCAGCAGCCGCCACTCGACCTGCAGCAGCTGCCGCCGCCGAGCCTACAGCAGCGGCCGCCGCCGACCCTGCAGCAGCTGCCACGGAGCTCCCTGCTGCGACCTGGCCCCGTCCCGCTGGTGCAGCGGCCCCGCTGTCGCCACTGTCTTGCGCCCGCCGCACCGACCACTGGTGAGCTTTGCCCTGCCAGCACTGCTACCGTTACAGCTGCCGCTACTGCTGCTGCTCCTGACGTGGCCAGATGGAGCTCCAGCAGGCTCGTGAGTGGTACGCCAGTTGGGGCTGTCGGGGTGGCAGTCGTGGTAGTCGCTCTGACGTGCGTAGTTCGGGAGCCTCTGGTAGTGGACAGGTGCAGCAGCCGTGCCCTCCTACGGTCCAGCAGGCTCGTGAGTGGTACGCCAGTTGGGGCTGTCGGGGTGGCAGTCGTGGTAGTCGCCCTGACGTGCGTAGTTCGGGAGCCTCTGGTAGTGGACAGGTGCAGCAGCCGTGCCCTCCTACGGTCCAGCAGGCTCGTGAGTGGTACGCCAGGTGGGGCTGTCGGGGTGGCAGTCGTGGTAGTCGCCCTGACGTGCGTAGTTCGGGAGCCTCTGGTAGTGGACAGGTGTAGCAGCCGTGCCCTCCTACGGTCCAGCAGGCTCGTGAGTGGTACGCCAGTTGGGGCTATCGGGGTGGCCGTCGTGGTAGTCGCTCTGGCGTGCGTCGTTCGGGAGCTTCTAGTAGCGGACAGGTGCAGCTGCCGTGTCTTGTGAGTGACGCTGCCGCTCTAGGTGCTAGTACGTCTGTCGCTACAGGTGCTCACGTGTCTGCTACCCCAGGTGATGGTGAGGTTGCCGCTCTAGGTGCTAGTGAGTCTACTGCCCCAGGCTCTGGTGAGGCTGCTGCCCTAGGTGCTAGTGCGTCTGTGCCCCCTGGTACTGAGTCGACTGCCGCACTGCACACCTTCACACTGAACTCAGGTGCTTCTCGCTCCTTCTTTCGTGACCGCACTGTCCTTGAGCCACTCGCTCGGCCAGTTGCTGTCTCCCTTGCTGACCCCTCTGGGGGTCCGGTCATTGCGACCTCCTCCACTGTCCTTCCTTGTCCTGCGGTCCCGTCCGGCACGCTGTCAGGTCTCTACCTCCCCTCGTTCTCTACGAACTTGGTGGCAGGCCGAGAGCTCCAGGACGGGGGTGTTCATCAGTTCACCCCTGCCTACGAGCGCGTGACACACTGCACGTGTGCTCGGACGGGTCGCCACTTGGCTACCTTCACTCGAGAGCCGGGGTCCGACCTTTACACACTGACCACTGAGTCCCCTCAGGTAGTTGCGTCTGCGTCAGCGTCAGGTCAGCTGTCCGCCCCCTGCTCGTGTCGCTCTCTGGCGCATGAGACTATCCTCTGGCACCACCGCCTTGGTCACCCGTCTGTTCAGCGCCTTCGGGCCATGCACCAACGGGACCTTGTTGCTGGGCTTCCCAGGGTACTCCCTCCCCTTCCAGACTCGCCTGCTCCTCCCTGTATTCCCTGTGTCGAGGGGCGGCAGCGCGCCGCTCCTCATTCCTCCTCCTTTCCCCCCGACGACTGCTCCCTTGCAGACGCTCCACATGGACGTGTGGGGCCCAGCCCGCGTCCGTGGTCAGGGTCAGGAGAGGTACTTCCTGATTGTTGTTGACGACTTCTCGCGCTACACCACGGTCTTCCCCTTGCGCGCCAAGGGTGACGTCCCTGATGTCTTGATCCCTTGGATCCGCAGATCTCGCTTCGGCTCAGTGAGCGTTTCCGCTCCGACTTCCCTGTCCTGCGTCTGCACTCTGACAGAGGTGGGGAGTTTTCCTCTGGCCTCTTGGAGGCCTTCTATCAGCAGGAGGGCATTGAGCAGTCGTTCACACTTCCGGCCACTCCACAGCAGAATGGGGTTGCTGAGCGCCGCATTGGCTTGGTCATGGAGGTCGCTCGTACCTCCTTGGTTCATGCGGCTGCCCCCCACTTTCTGTGGCCGTTTGCAGTCCGATACGTTGCGCATCAGCTCAACCTCTGGCCCCGTGTCTCCTTACCGGAGACTTCTCCGACACTGCGTTGGACGGGAGAGGCTGGCGATGCGTCGCGTTTTCGGGTCTGGGGATCTCGAGCTTTTGTTCGCGACACGTCCGCGGACAAGCTCTCCCGTCGCGCTGTCCCCTGTGTCTTCCTTGGCTTTGTCCCGGACGCGCCTGGTTGGCAGTTCTACCACGCCACCTCGCGTCGTGTCCTGGCCTCTCAGGACGTCACTTTTGACGAGTCCGTCCCCTACTACCGCCTCTTCCCCTACCGCACTGCCCCGCTCCCCCCCCCGCCTCTCTTCCTCGCTCCAGGTGCTGAGGTACCAGACCCCCTCCCCCCTCAGGGTGCCGCTCCCTCAGGTGTGTCCCAGGTAGACCCGGGTGAGCCTGTCGAGGTAGCTGTTGACTCTCGTCCTGCTAGGGGTGCTGAGCCTGGGGGTGCTGCGTCTGGGGGTGCTGAGCCTGGGGGTGCTGCGTCTGGGGGTGCTGAGCCTGGGAGTGCTGAGTCTGGGGGTGCGGAGCCTGGGGGTGCTGGGCCTGGAGGTGCGGAGCCTGGAGGTGCGGAGCCTGGAGGTGCTGAGCCTGGGGGTGCTGAGTCTGGGGGTACTGAGTCTGGGGGTGCTGAGCCTGAGCGTGCTACACCTGGAGGAGCCCTCTCCTCCCAGCAGCTGCAGGAGAGGTACCTCGAGTACTGCCGCCTCCGGCGAGGTGCTGCTGGAGCTCGTCCCGGTGCTTCCCCTCCTACCCAGGAGCTCCCCCCCATTCAGCAGATCCGCGAGTGGTACACACGGCGCTGCAGTCTTCGGAGTGGTGCTCCTGGTGCTGCGGACCCTGGGGGTGGCGCTGCTGCTAGTGCTGAGGACCCGGACGTTGGAGCTGCTGCTGGTGCTGAGGACCCGGACGTTGGAACTGCTGCTGGTGCTGAGGACCCGCCTGGTGGAGCTGCTGCTGGTGCTGAGGACTCGGACGGTGGAGCTGCTGCTGGAGCTGAGGACCCGAGCGGTGGCGCTGCTGCTGCTACTGAGGACCCGGGCGTTGGAGCTGCTGCTGGTGCTGAGGACCCGGCCGGTGGAGCTGCTGCTGGTGCTGTGGACCCGGACGCTGGAGCTCCTGCTGGTACTGAGGACCCGGCCGCTGGAGTCTCTACTGCTTCTGGAGACACTGCGCGGCCGCGACCGTACTTCGTGCCGCTCCTTCAGCAGGTTCTTGGGCAGGCTCCTCCTCCTTGTCCTCCTCCCTCCGTAGAGTGTCCTCCGCCTGTTCAGCAGCAGTCACAGTTACCGCCTACCTCACCTCTCCCTGCTCCCTCTCCTTACACTGGTCCCACAGGAGGTCTTACAGAGCGTCGTGAGCCTGAGTCTCGTCCTGCGTCGCCTGTTCGTACTGCTCGCACTGGTAGTCGTGTCCGCCGTGAGCGTCCTCCTCCTGTCCCAGGCACTCACTACATGACTCTGCGTCCCTCTACTGCTCCTCAGCGTGTCCCTCTACCGTCTCCTCCTGCGTCCTCTTTGCCTGACGTTCCGGACCCTGAGTCTGACCGGTATCGTGCTGAGCACCCTACTGTCACGCGTCTCCTAGCTACTATTGTCACTGACCCTACCTTTGAGTCCTCGGCTGCGTCTGCTCTGGTCGCTGAGTTGGTTGACTTTGCTGCTGCCTGTCGTCTAGACTACGCTGCTAGCCTTGTTGCTGAGTCTGAGTCTGAGTCTGCGTCTGTCTGTCCTCAGTCCGTCGGGGGTGAGTGTGCTCTTGGCACGGACGTCCTTGAGGACAGACAGGAGGAGTTCCAGTGTCTTGCTGCTGCTTTACCCCGTCTTGTGTCCCTGCTAGTTGCCCCTGAGGGAGACCCGGATGCACCAGACATCCCGACCCCGCGCACTTACGCTGAGGCGATGGCGGGTCCCTACTCCTCTCAGTGGCAGACAGCCATGGACGCCGAGATGGCCTCCTGGAAGTCCACACGCACCTACGTCGACGAGGTTCCCCCACCTGGGGCGAACATCGTCAGTGGCATGTGGATTTTCAGGGTGAAGCGGCCGCCGGGTTCTCCGCCTGTCTTCAAGGCGCGTTACGTGGCTCGAGGCTTCAGTCAGCGAGAGGGAGTTGACTTCTTCCAGACCTTCTCCCCCACCCCGAAGATGACTACTCTTCGGGTGCTGCTACACATAGCCGCTCATCGCGACTACGAGCTTCACTCACTTGACTTCAGCACTGCTTTCTTGCAGGGCAGCCTGCACGAGGAGATCTAGCTGCGCCGCCCACCTGGCTTCACTGGGTCGGTTCCTCCTGGTACCTAGTGGAGGCTTCAGCGGCCGGTCTACGGTCTCCGCCAGGCTCCGCGTGAGTGGCACGACACACTGAGGACTACACTTGCGGCTCTTGGGTTCGCGCCTTCTACTGCTGACCCGTCGCTGTTCCTACGCACCGACACTTCGCTGCCGCCGTTCTACATCCTCGTGTACGTCGACGACTTGGTCTTTGCCACTGCTGACACTGCAGGACTCGCCTACGTGAAGTCGGAGCTGCATAGGAGACACACGTGCACAGACCTGGGTGAACTGACAAGCTATCTTGGCTTGCGGATCACCCGGGACAGAGCACGGCGCACCATCACCCTGACTCAGTCACACATGGTGCAGCAGATCCTTCAGCGCTTCCGCTTCACGTACTCCTCGCCTCAGTCCACTCCTCTGCCTACCGGTCACTCGCTCTCAGCTCTGCCTTCGGATGAGTCCGTAGAGCCGAGTGGCCCGTATCCAGAGCTTGTGGGCTGCCTCATGTACCTGATGACCTGCACTCGACCTGACCTTGCATACCCTCTTAGCATCCTTGCACGCTATGTCGCTCCTGGCCGTCACAGGAAGGAGCACATGGATGCAGCTAAGAGGGTGTTGCGCTACTTGTGCAGTACGTCGGGCATGGGGCTTGTGCTTGGAGGGCGAGACCGAGTTGTTCTCACAGGGCACTCAGACGCTTCTTGGGCAGACGACCAGGCCACTCAGCGGTCGTCTCAGGGTTACACCTTCAGCCTTGGCTCTGGCTCAGTTTCTTGGCGCTCTACACGCTCTTCTTCTGTTCTCGGCTCCAGTTGCGAGGCTGAGATCTACGCTACAGCCATGGCTGCCCAGGAGCTACGCTGGCTGACCTACCTGCTGACCGACCTTGGAGAGCGGCCTCGTTCTCCTCCAGTGCTGTACGTCGACAACAAGGCTGCCATTGCCTTGTGTGAGGAGCACAGACTGGAGCACAGAACGAAGCACATCGCCCTGCAGTACTTCCTTGCTCGAGAGCTGCAGCAGCGCGGTCAGCTTTGTATTCGCTACGTGGCCACTGAGGCCAACACTGCTGATGTGTTCACCAAGGCGCTTCAGCCTCGTGACCATCAGCGCCTCTGCACTCTACTAGGCCTTGTGCCTACTGGACCTCACTTACTTACCTCTTGACCTTGCTTGTACTGTGATCACTATATATATATATATACCTGCATGTTTACTCTTGCTAGGTTGTGATCACTGTATCTCTTGCTCTGCTATAAACCTGCATGTGAACTGGTCTTGTGACCACTAGCTTGTGCTCGGAATTTGTGTGGAATCCTCGAGATCCACCCTGAGCTTGTTTGCCTTGCTTTGCCTTAACTGGTCTTGTGACCCCTAGGTCTCCCCCACTTTGCCTATGGGGGTGTGTCAAACATTATATATGTTGGTTGTTGTTAGGCTACAGTGGGTTAGACTATATGGGGTACACATCTCTAGGGTTTCCCATTTGTACTGCCTTCCTTGTTAGTTCAGTCCATTCCAGTCCGTTGATTCTGACAAAGAGGGAATCTGATTCTCGCGAGAAAGCTCAACAGAAAACGTCCGAGGCATTCTCGCCATCTACTACGAACACCAAGTCGGCGGGCATGGTGGCGAGTGGCTCCAACTTAGCGGAAAGTAGCACCATGGCGCGCAAGAGACAGGCGACGCAGCGTACGCTTATGGATACTCGCCCCAAACCCGTCGACGTGGCGAGTGCGCAACTAGCCATCGCAACGTTTTTCCACGTCTGTCGTATCGCACCGAATGTTGCGGAGCACGATGCTTTCAAGACGATGCTGAAAAAGGTTGCTGTTGCTGGTACAGGATTTACACCTCCAGGACGACGGCTCATAATGGGAAGATTGTTGGAGGAGTGCAAGGCGAACACCGACGCTGCGTTGAAGGAGGTGAAGGATTCATGGAAGGATGTCGGGGTATGCATCGCGTGTGACGGTTGGACTGACAGCGAAGGACGTCCGCATCTGAACTTTTTAGCTGTCCATACGATTGCATCCGTTTTTCTTTTTGGGATGGATTGCGGCACGGAGAAGAATTGAGCAGAATTCATTGCTGGCCACTTGAAGACGGCAATGGTTATGGTGGGAACGGAGAACGTTGTCGGCCTGCTGGTGGACGGTGCGTCCGCGAATGTCAACGCTGCCAGCATCATCGCCCGCGAGTACCCAAAAGTTTAATGGATTTGTTGCGCTGCGCATTCTCTCAATCTAATGATGAAGGACATTGGCCAACTCGATTGGGCCAAGGATACCATCGACCGCGCACATCAGCTTATTACGACGCTGAAGGACGCACACTGGATTACGGGGGTTCTTCGAAAGGAGAAGGCGCTACAAATCTTGAAACCTGCGGGCACTTGTTTTGGAACAAACTACATCGCCCTCGAACGCCTGCAAGCAGTGCGCAAAACTCTCGATAAGCTGGTGTCGAGTGAGGATTGGGAGGAGTACGTCAAGGGGAAGCCGAAAATGAAGGACGCATGGGATACTATTATCGACAATGAGTTCTGGACGCGCGTTGGGACGGTGCTCGATGTGCTTTGTCCGGTCAAGCTGCTGCGGAATGTTGACCACAATCAGGCGGTGATGGGCAAGATCTATGACAAAATGTTTGTTTTGGAGGACGCGGTGAAGGAGGCGTGTAAGGAGCTGACCGAGAACGGATGTGGAGTCTACCAAGATCTTCAAGCAGCTCATTCGCAATCACTACAAGGGTGAATTCGTAAAAGTGGGAGAGGTGATGGCACCACTCGCAACCATCGTCAAAAAAGAGGTCTTGACGTACACCAAGGGGAAGGGAGACATTGGGGAGCAGAAGGCGCGTGATGAGCATGAACTCATCAAAGCTGGGCTTTGGGATTCGGCGCATTGGTGGGAATTCAATGGCACGGACGTGCCCCACCTCTCCAAGCTCGCAACGAGAGTTCTCAAGCAATGCGTCTCGGCCTCCCCTTGCGAGACGAACTGGGCCGTTTGGGAGTCAATCCATACAGCTCGTCGTAATAGCCTTGGAGCGAAACGCCTTGCCGACCTTGTGTACGTGAGCCACAACTATCACACAGTGAAGAAGTTGAATGAGGATCTTGCTAAGAAGTTGGTGGTGAGTGGGCTTCCTGTGGTGCAAGCTAAGGAGGAACCAACTGACAACTACAGGCATCTCGATGACGATGACATCCCTGATGAGGCATATCTTGATGGCCAGGAAGCAGAAGAGCCGATGGAGTGAGGATGATATGATATTCTGCACGACTCGTGCATGATGGTATTTTAGTTATTTGGAAAATTATGAGGTTGTAATGGAATGTTTACACTATATGACGAAAATCATGATCATGAGGGAGTACTACAGAAAAAATACACATGTTTGGGCAGCCAAGAAAATTTTTAACCTGCCCGTACATTAGGCCTCCAACCCAACAGCCGCGTAAACGTACATACCCGTACACGTACGTACGTAAACGTAAACGTAAATGACCAACTAAGGTGCGCGGAAGATAGTGCGCGAGAGATAGTGCGCGAGAGAGTGCGCGGGAAAGAGCGCGGGAAAGTGCGCGAAAGTTCGCGCGAGGGAGCGCGCGATCGAGCGCGTGAGAGTGCGCATGTGAGTGCGTTCTAGAGTGCGCGCGAAAGAGCGCGCGGGAGAGTGCGCGAGAGTTTGCGAGAGGGAGCGCGCGAGTGAGCACGCGAGATGGAGCGCATGAGGGAGCGCGTGAGGGAGCGCATGAGGGAGCCCGTAAGAGCGTGAGTGAGTGCGCGTGAGAGCACGTGCGAGAGTGTACTCGAGAGAGAGCGCGGGAGAGCGCGCGAGAGTGCTGGTGTGAGTGCGAGGGCGAATGCGAGTGTGAGGCTGAGTGAGATGGTGCGGGTGTGATTGCAGTGGTGAGTGCGAAGGCGAGTGCAAGTATGATTCCAAGTGTGAGTGCGTGCATGTGTGAGGATGAGGGTAAGGGTGAATCTGAAGGTATTGCATGCATTCTGCCATGGTATGTGTGACGCCGTAATGTCTACTATCAAGTCACATTTATAAGATGTCAAATTTGACTGTTTTCATCACTCATCTTTAGCGCCAAATTATGTTGCGCTTACGTTGTTTTTTAGTGCATCTATCTTGTTTTCTTGTTCAACTCATGCAAGTTGTATTCTCCGGGTTTGTTTTTGTTTGTGCAGGGAGTGAGTTGCATTCACTGTTTCTCCTTTCCAGTGCAAGGAGTTCAAGCTGCAGCCTTTGTTTCTTGCGGAGAAAAGGGACCGGGGGAAGGGAGATGAGGGAGGGAGGAAGGGAGGGAGGGAGGGAGGGAGGGAGGGAGGGAGGGAGGGAGGGAGGGAGGGGAGGAGGGGAATGGTCACAGGCTAGGCTAGTGTTGATCTATTCATTATGCTTGCATGCTGCTAACCGTAGCTGGGTATGTTTTTGTGTTGTGTGTGCTTGTGTATGTGTGAGCCTATGTGTGTGTGAATGCGTACATGTGCGTGCATACGTACATGTGTGTGTTTCAGGGTGTGGTGCTAAGTGCCGCGTGAATGCAACTCGGATTGTGATCGTCGGTGGGGCAGCTTTGCTAGCCTCTTCCGTACCATATCAATCCCAGTTGCAGCATTGGTGCATTTAGTAATCACCTTGAAACATTATCTCAATCGTTGTCCGTCCTCTGTTTCTGTAACAACTTGTATGTTATCGTCTGTGCTTGTTTCGGGGTGTGATGCAAAGTGTCTCGTCTATGCAACTGAGGTTGTGATCGTCGGTGGGGCAGCTTTGCTTGCCTCTTCCGTACCTTGTCAATCTCAGCTGCTGCATTGATGCATTTTGTATTCCCCTCAAAACATGTACAACGGTTTTTGTACATGTTTGTTTTTGTCTGTGTATGTATGTGTATCTTTCGATCTGTGAGGCAATTGGTGTCACCATAGTGCTAGAACGATTGTCCAATTATTCCATTCGCCGTACTTATCGATGATTATGGATGATTGGACACATTTGGTTTCATATAGGGTAACTCACGTGAACAGTGTTATCTTCCAGAATTTTGGAGGGAAAAAAAAATCACTGTTCACGTCAGTTCCCCGAAATGTGAAACCAAATGTATAAGGTTGCTACGCAACCCAAAAAAGCTCTCGCGATGCTGCTTCTGAGCTGCTTCGTTTAACTTTCCCCCGTCCCCACTCAGTAAAGCGGATGTTTCCCTTTTGCACGTTTCTGCGAGATGAAGTCCCATTCATTCCACCTCTCAAATTTCGCGCGGTCGTTCTTCTTCTGATGCGCACCCTTTGCTCCGCAGACTTCCTCCGTCATACCGCCGCCCCGCAAGACCACAGGCGTAACGGGGAATTATTTTTTAACAAAGAAATACTAACACACCAGCTCTGCACCACCCGCGTCCCCTTTTTCCCACCAGCTTCACACACAGTGTGTGTCACCGCCGTCGTTCACGCCGCCACGCGCGTTGCACCGCGCGGCGGCGCGCGGCAGGCGTAGCTCGCACGTTAGTCTAAAGCCGCCTCATGCGACCGCGCACTCTTGCCGCCCAGCCGCGGCAGCTGCATTATCTTCGCCGCGCGTAGCCCAGCCAGTGGCTGAACGCCACGCGTCAATTCGGGCGCTCTTCGAGCGCCGCCTGGATGGAGCCAGGCGGAGGGGGGAGGGGGAGAGGGGGAAAGGGGGCACGGAGGGGGAAAAGCGGGGGAGGTGCAAGAGGGAGGAGAGGCAGTGCGAGGGGTGAGGCGGTGGGCGCCGTGGCGGAGGGGGCTGCAGGGGCGTGGTGGGCCAATGGTGGGGGCGCGGGGGGCGGGTATGTGGGAGCAGGAGGACTCGCGGCGGGGGAAACGGGATGGGGCGTGGGGGAGGGCGTGGGGGTTGGTTCAAGCGCGCGCGGAGGGGCAGTGACAGCGTGGGAGGGCGGAGGGACGGGCGGAGGAGTGGGAGCGGTGGGCGGAGGAGGGGAAGCAGCGAATGCAGCGGAGGGATGGACAACAGGGGGAGGCGCGGAGGGATGGACAGGGGGAGGCGCGGAGGGATGGACAGGGAGAGGCGCGGAGGGGCGTGTATCCCGCCGCAGGGGAGGCAGGGGGAGGGGCGCGGATGGCGGAGCAGGCGGGAGGAGCGTGCGCGCACGCGAGGGCGCGGGGCGGGGGAGGATGGCGGGTGGAACGGGACAAACGGACGGCAGTCGCGGGCGGGGGGTGGAGGCGCACGGAGGGAGGGGCGCAGGTGTGGCGCGCGGGCAGGGATGGATGGGGGCGGGCGCGCATGCGCGCGGGGATGCGCGGATGAGAGGTGGCACCGCTGGCAGGGGGTGGGACGCGGGCGGGGGCATGGGCTACCTGGATGGGCGGGTGAGTGGTGGAGAGGCATTAGGAGCGGTACGAGGGCAGCAGGGGCGTGTGGAGGGTGCATGGAGGGGGAGGAGAGTGGAGATGGCGTGGGAGGGTGATGGCGAGGAGGAAGGGGAGCGGTGGGATGTGGGGGGCGAGGAGGCACACGCAAGGCAGCACATGGTGGGTGCAGGGAGATTGCACCGCCTGCCGCAGCAGCAGCAGCAGCAGCGGCGGCTGGAGGAGGAGCAATGGCAGCAGCAGCAGTATGAGCAGCAAGAGCAGCAGGAGGGAAGGGGCGGCGAGGAGCAGTTTCGTGGTGCGGCAGGCGGGTGGGTGGAGGGTGGGCAAGACGAGTGGCAGCCTGGCGCTGGAGTGGGCGGCGGTGGGGAGGAGCTTGGGCGCAACCATGTGGTTGTGCGTGGGGAAGGGGGCGAGGATGGGGCTTGGGGGGAGTGGTACGAGGGGGAGGGTGGTGGAGCGACAGAGGAAGAATGGGAAGGAGAGGGAGGGGAGGAGTGGGGGGGAGAGGGAGGGGAGGAGTGGGGGGGAGTGGGATGGGAGGAGTGGGGAGGAGAGGCAGGGGAGGGGGAGGGCGAGGAGGACTTTGAGCTGGGGTACGCTGCTGGCCTCGCTGCTGCTCGTGAGGCTCTCAGACAAGCCTCTGCCACCACCGCCGTTGCTGCAGGTGCAGGTGTTGGCCCCGCTTCAACGGGAGGGGTTGACGAGGGGGCACCAGGCGGTGCTGCAGGCGGCATGGACCTCATGCTGCCTCACCACCCGCCTGCTGCAGCAGGGGCCGCGGCAACATCAGCACCAGCTGCACCAGCAGCAGAAGCAGAAGCAGGCCAAGGCGCAGGTGAGCAGGAAGGGGCAGGCGGCGGCGACAGCAACCGGCGCCGCGGTGGGGGAGGTGGGGGGGCTGGGGGAGGGAGCAGGGGGGGCCGGCGCAAGCACGTGGACGTGAGTGTGAAGCGCGACATCTGTGAGCTGAAGCGGGTGCGGCCGGGCATCACGGTGGGCGGCATCATGCGCGTGTGCCGCGCCAAGTACCCGCACATGCGCTTCATCCCCTCGCACGTGCGCCGCATCCTCGACAAGGCGGACCACTGGAGCTCCACGCTGGCGCAGCGCAGCAGCAAGCGCGTGCGCGCGCCCGAGAGCATGGCGCTGGAGGAGGCGCTCGTGGCGTGGCTGCGGGAGAAGAAGGGCGGGCCCGGCGCCACCAAGGTGCAGCTGCAGGAGATCTGCGCCAAGGGCCGCGAGCTCGGACCCTCCTACGGGGTCTCGCCCTCCTTCAGGTGCTGCCAGGGTCCATGGGAGGCACGCGGTGTGTTGAAAAAGGATTTAGGAATGAACAGGATGGTTTGATTGAGAATGATGGGGATATACATAGGAGGTGGGTTGGATACTAGCCTAGGTTGACATTATTGGACCGCAACCAAGAATTTAGGTTGGGAGATTATTGGTGGGGTCCAATAATGTTGGCCAAGTTGGGTTTGGGCCAACATTATTGGAGGGGACCAATAATTTTACCCAACCCAACCTTTGGGGTCCAATAATTGGACCAAGGTTGGGTTCCAACCTACAAACTGGGTTATCCCTGCTTGTACCCCCAAACTAAGTTTGGGTGCTTAACTCTAGTCTATCCTATAGCATATATGCAGGTTACAAGAGGAGTGATATTCTAGCACGCGGGTTACTGTGCAATGCGTAGTTTGCTGGCTGCTTCCGCTGCTCCTTGTACCGCTCGCCTCTCCCCTTCCTGCCTCCTCTCCCATGCCATCTCAACACTTTCTGTGAACCTATTCCCCCGTTCCCCCCGCCCGCAGGTACAGCATCGGGTGGGCGTGTCGGTTCCAGGAGCGGTGGGGGTTCTCAAAGCGGCACCTGGAGGAGGAGAGGGAGGCGTACTTCAATGAGGTTGACGACCCCGCCGCCGCCACTGCTGCTGCCGGCAGTGCGGAGCCGTCGCTGCTGGCCCTGGCTGATGAGATCTTCGGCACGCAGATCCTGGTGGCACGCACGCATGGTGATGGGGCGGCGGGGGAGCAGGGGGACGAGGGTGATGAGGGGGATGAGGAGGGGAGTGAGGAGGGTGATGAAGGGGGTGAGGGTGGGAGGAGAGGAAGGGGAGGGAGGGGAGGGAGGAGAGGTAGGGGAGTGGTGGGAAGGGCGGGTGGGAGGGAGGGAGGGAGGGGAGGGATGCGGGTGGTGGGGCGGGCGACGTCCCTGACTGCGGGCATGGAGGTGATCGACCTGGAGGGCGGCGAGGGGGGTGAGGGCAGGCAGAGGGGCGAAGGGGGTGAGGGGGGCGAGAGTGGGGAGGAGGGCATGGGGGGCGAGAGGCAGGGGCGGCGGAGGGGGCAGGGCGAGGAGGGCGAGGGGGGAGGGACGTCAGGGGCGGAGGCAGCAGAGGCGGGTGGATGGCAGGGAGAAGTAGACTTGCTGGCCGGCACGGCAAGAGGTGCAGCGAGAGAGAGGGCGAGGAAGAAGGCAGCAGGCAGGGCGGCACGGCCAGTGCAGCCGAGCCGAGAGCTGCTGGCGCTGGCGCTGGCAGAGGCCGGGGTGGACGGGGAGCAGGCGGGTGCAGGCGTGCAGGCAGCACGTGGGTCTGACTCCGACACTGCAGCAGGCACAGAGGCAGACGAGGGAGTCAGACGGGCAGCGCCTCCAGCAGGGGCAGCGGTGAGCGGTGCAGCCGCAGCAGCAGCAGCAGCAGCAGCAGCAACAGCAGCAAGGGTGGTGGATGTGGAGGCGGCAGTGGCAGCAGCAGGAGACCTCCGCCTGGACCCCCCCAGCGATGACTCCCGTGGTGGCCACGGCCATGCGGAGAGGCAGAGTGCTGCAGACAGGGAGAAGCGCGCGGCGGGCAAGAAGGGCAAGCACCGCGCGGCCATCAGTCTGCGGGTGAAGCGAGTGATCTGCATGCTGAGGGCCGCCCGGCCCCACATGGCGCCCAAAGACATCCACCGCCTCGTGCACCGCGCCTTCTACGCCGCCGCCCGCCACGCCCACCCACCCTCCTCCTCCACCACCGGTGCCACGGCCGCTGCTGCTGGCAGCGCAGCGAGCTTGGCCGCAGGGGGAGTGGCGGCGGCCGCCGTGGAGGCGGCGGGCATGGCGGCGCTGGACGTGGCGGCGGTGCGGCGCATCCTGAGGAAGAGCGCCGTGTACCTCGCCCTGCCCGCCCACTGCGCCACCCGCATCCGCCACAGCAGCGGCGCCCACCCCCACGTGCAGGCCGCCGTGGCAGCGTGGGTGAGGGCGATGGAGGCACGGTACGGGCGAGAGGCGGTGCGGTGGGATGACATTTTAGATTATGCGCGAGAGGTGGGGCGGCAGATGGGCGTGGAGGAGGGCTTCCGGTACAGCTACCACTGGGCCCGCAAGGCCCTGCTGCGACATGGGCTGGGCAGCGACTGGGGCAAGCAGGGAGGGGGTGGGGGTGGCAAGAAGACAGGTACAGGGAGGGGTGAGGTAGGGGGGGATGGAGGGGAGTTGTCGTTTGATGGTAACACTACCGATGGAAACACCACGGAAGTGCAAAGCAGTGACGATGGAGGGACGGATGAGGAGAGGGAGGAGGGGCGCCACTCACTGCACTCTCACCGCTCTGCTGCCACTACTCCTGCTTCCGCTACTCCTGCCGCTGCTGCTGGTGCCGGGCATGCTGGGCGGGCAGGGGGGGCAGAGGAGCAGCAGGAGGGGCCGCTGGACCGACTGGAGCGCCTGGCGGAGAAGTGGGCCGCAGAGGCACGCACGCAGGGGCAGGCGCAGGGGCGCACAGGGGAGGGGGCGGGCGGCGGGCAGCGGCGGTGGCGCCACACGGTGGTGCCGCCCGCTGTGAAGCTCGCCATGTGCGCCCTCGCCCGCGCCCTCCCCTCCCTCCCCTCCCGCGCCATCGCCCGCGCTGTTGGCGCCAGGTGCGTTGTCCTCCTCACTGGCCAACTTCAATCTCTTTCACCTTCGCCTGCTCCTCCTCCCTTCCTCCCTGCTTCATGGCTCCCCCTTGTAAGGGTCAACCCAACCCTCTCTTGCTGTTATCTATGCGTGTGCTGTCTTCCACATTTACTTGTCTTCCTCTCTTCACCCCTTTTCTCTTTTTCCCTTCTTCCCTCACACCTCCCCTCCCCGTGGGTCCCTCCCTCTTGGCATGGCATGGCATGGTGTGGCATGGTGTGGCATGGTGTGGCATGGCATGGTGTGTCATTGCATGGCATGGCATGGCATGGAATGGCATGGAATGACATGGAATGGCATGGCATGGCATGGCATGGCATGGCATGGCATGGCATGGCATGGCATCAGGTACGGCATGAGGCTAACAAGTGTGTCGCTGCCAGCGGTGCTGCTGAGGGAGGACGAGTGGAGGCAGCTGGTGAAGCTCTCCCCCCCTGGCAGGCCGGGCGCCGTCCGACTGCGCGGCGCTGAGGCCCGCCTCGAGGAGGCTCTTGCGCTCGCAGTGAGGAGGGCTATAGCGAGGATGGAGCAGGACAGGCAAGCTGAGGGGGGGTTTAGGGGCGATGAGGGAGGGGGCAGAGGGGGGGTGGGGGCGGGGCAGCAGCAGGTGTCAGTGCGGGCGGTGCAGGAGTATGCAAAGCGGCTGGCCCCGCTGGTGGGGGTGGGTGGGGGGTTCACATGTAGCGCGGCATGGGTGCAACAGTTCCTGCAGCGCTGGGGGTTCCGCCCCCCTGGGGGCACAGGAGGAAGAGGTAGCACGGCGAGGGAGCGAGGGGGGGACGGGCTGGGAGGGAGGAGGGGGGAGGTGAATGGGGAGGATGGTGAGGCAGAGCGCGAGGATGGGGAGGGGGGCCGGGAGGATGGGGAGGAGAGCGAGGGGCAGGGAGGAGTGAGCGCGAGGATAAGGGGGATACTGGACGAGCGGTGTGAGGTGCGGCAGGAGGAGGTGGCAGCGCTGGTGGCGCTGGCAAAGGCGCAGCGGGAGAGGCGCGCTCAGATCAAGGCGAGTGGACGCCGGCTGACCGACGTGCGCGAGGAGGAGTGGGTCGAAGCGGGGCGGCGGGATGGTGGTGGTGGGCAGCGCAGGGCGGCAGGGGATGCGATGGAGAGTGACGGTGGGGATGGGGATGGGGGCGTGACTGGTGACAGTGATGGTGGGTTTGACGGCACGGATACTGATGGCGGTGGTGCCTTTGACACAGACACGGACCTTGACCTGCCCGCCTTCCATGCCAACACCAGCACGCATGCTGCTGCCACTGCTCACGCCTTCACTCGTTCCGCCCCTCCTGCCATCAATGCACCAAGTTCTGCACCTGGTGCTGCCATTGCCGCCGCTGATGCTGCACCTCAGCATGCTGCGCCTGCACGTGCCCCAGTCACCCCGCCACCTCAGGTGAGCACGCTGCTGGCGTCACTGGCGGGCGTGCGGGTGGCATCTGCCGCCCACGCCGCCCCCCACCTGCACGCTGCGTGGGCCGCCCTTGCCGCAGCCACCCCCTTCCCCAGGCGCCTCACGGCCCACCGCGCGGCAGAGGTGGCGCGCGCATGGCAGCGGCTTGAGAGGGCTCGCGTGGTGGTGTGGGAGGGGGGTGCGGGGAGCGAGGGTAGTGAGAGCAGTGAGAGCATGAGCGTAGAGGAGATTGGAGGGCTGGGCAGCAGCATGGAGGAGTGGCAGTCGAAGGAGGCGATAGCTGGCGCTGTGGCAGGGAGGAGCGCAGGAGGGGGCAAGGCTGGAGGGCGAGGGAGGAAGAGGAGGAGGAGCGGCGATGCGCAGGACGGTGTGGTGACAGCACGGGGCGGGGCAGCAGCGGGGAGTGGGGCAGGCATGGCAGGCAGGGGAGCAGCAGGGGCGGGGCAGCAGCAGGTATCAGCGGGCATGGCAGCCCCTGTGCTGTCCCCGGAGCTCTTAGTGGCGGCGGCCCTACGAGCTGCTCTTGCTCCCCACCCCATGCCCGCCCCGCCTGCTGCTCACTTTCCGCGCTTCCCCTTCCCCCACACTGCACCACCCACCACCACCGCACTCCACTCCCTCGCGCAGCTGCTTGCATCTGCTGGCCTGCCGTCCACGCTTCTCCCTGTCGCCAGGCCGCATGGCCTTGGCTGGGGACAGCCACTACTCACTGCCCCGCCCCCATCCTCCCACCTTGCTCCCTCTCTGGCAGCGCCGCCTCCCCCTCGGTCTCTCACTGCCCTCCTCGCGTCACTCACATCCACCCCACTGCCTCCCTCCAACCAACCGCCTCCCTCCACCACAGCTGTGGCTGCTCCCACTGCTGCTGCGCCTGCCAATGCCTCTATGGTAGCAAGAGCAGCTGCTATTGAATCTGTGCCACTTGCTGCTGCCACCACAATGCCTGCTGCTCCTGTTGCTTCTTCTTCTGCTGTTCCTGCTCCCAACGTGTCCACTCCCGTTTCTGTTCCTGCGTCCGCTCCCCCTATTCTTTCTGCGAATTCTTCTGCTCCTGCTCCTGTTCCTGCACCCGCTTCGGCCACCATTGCTACCAGCAGTGCTGCAAATAAGGGTGCCTCTCATCCAGTTGTTGCCACTCCTGAGTGTGCTGTTGCTGCAACTGATGCTGCTACTCCTGTGGTTCCACTAGCCAAAGCTGCTACTGCCACTGCACCTGCTGCTACTGCCACTGCACCTGCTGCCAGTGGTTCTGTCCCTGCTGCTGCCGACGCATCTCCTGCTGCTGCCGCAGCGGCAACCGCAACCGATGCCCCAGAGGCTGGTCCTACACCAGCTCTTTCACCTCAACCTGCCTCTGCCCCTCTCACTGTATCTGATGCTGCTACAGGCAACCATAGATCACCACTTTCAGCTGCACCTGCGCCTACTGCCATTGCACCTGCTGCTGTGGCCACTGTGCTTCCTGCTAGTGTGGCTGCTCCAACAACCGATTCTGCTAGTCTGGCTGCTCCAACAACCGATTCTGCTAGTCTGGCTGCTCCAACAACCGATTCTGCTGTTGGTTCTGCCACTCCCTCACACAAGTCATAATAAGAGTTCAGTCCACTAACCAACTACGCGTACGACTCCAACTTTTTGAAACACCAGGCTCGTGTCAACAGCATGTATTTGTTAATTGTAGGCTATACCGAGGTGCTCACTAAAGAGTAGAGCACTTTTTTTTTTTTTTTTTTTTTTTTTCATGGCATCGTAAGCTTAACTAATCATCTGACACATAATCTTTACAAAGAAAAGCATCGCACAAGAGGAGAGGAACGGGAAAGAAAGACACCAGAAACAACTCAAACGCAACACCCATAAAAAGCCCCATAAAAATACTCTATAAAGAAAAAACCCAACCAGGATCCCCTACCAGACGTCCCATCTCGCACCCCATTCCCCCTCGCCCCCCCCCCCTCCCCCCCAAGTCACATCTGCACATCCACCATGTAGGGGGCCTCCACCCAAAGAGGCCCGCCCTCCACCTCGACATCGTCCCTCTCCCGATCCACCAAGTCCACATTCAACCCCCCCATGGAAGACGCCGCCCGAAGCAGGATGACACGAGCTTGCGCCCGTTGTAACGCCACTCCAATGAGCGCCTTCAGAGACCCCAAAAGGTAAGCCGAGAACGAAGTGTCATCCTCCCGACAAGCCCCCCGTGACACAGCTAGCCCCACGTGCGCGTCCCCCTGCTGTCGAAGCCACCGCCGGAAGCGACCGCCGAGACACCCCCACGTCTCCACTATCAAAGGGGTGAACTGCACGCCTCGGTTCCGTGCAAGAAGAGGCGCGTAATCCCCCGTTTTGCGACGCTCCCACTCCTTTGCCGCCACGCCTATAGACCGCCCGCACTGCCCTAGCAGAGATGGAGACAGTGATAGCGGGTCCGCGACACTAATCTCTAAAGCATGAGCCTCCCCAGCCATTGGTCGTCGCACCGCTACGTCAACCCGCTTCCCCGGCAGCACCGCACTATCCTCCATCGTCACCACCCCCCCTGACGCCTTAGCGATCTTTGCCACCGCAAACTTCACCTCATCATGCACCCGAGATGGACCGTGTTGGTGCTTGCATCTCAGCGCATGATGCGGGTCTGCTGGGTCATCATACGCTGCGCCACAAACACACTTCCCCGCCACTTGCAGCTGCTGGATTGGGAGACCAAGCCGTATAGCAGCAGCAATGCCCCACTCCGCTGCAGTGAATGTGAGATCTGAATGAGCCGGAACTGCCGAAACCCATGCACCAGCCCCCGGGCCCTGAAGGGATGTGAAACGGGCTAGGGTGGCATCGTCACGAGCCAAGCGGCGGAGTGCCTGGAGCTCCTCAACAGCCAACTGCCGCTGCCGCGCCTGGAAAAGCCGAAGAGGAGGGGCCGCCACACACAGGGGTAAGTCCGGCAGCTCCTGGCGTATAGTCGCGGGCAACTGCTCAATGGCCTTGGCAAACCACGGGTCAAGAAGCTCCGCCCCCGCCGAAGTGGTGAGGTACTCTGCGAACATCGCCTCCTCGCCCGCCACCCCCAAATGTGCAATATCCCGTGCGGCCTGCGCCCACCCACAAACATAGGAGAGCGGACTCAAAGAGGCCGCCGCCCGGATCCCAAACCCTCCGAGGCGCACAGGGAGATGCAGCTGCATGCGTGCGCGCCTAGACCTGCCGGGATCCTGCTCCCAAGTGCCAGGGGGGAAAAGCTGCTCAAAGCAATCCTCCAGACAGCTGTCCCACTCTCTAAAGGCCTCCACCACCTCCGGCCGCGGCGGCATAGTCCGGGCCAGGTACATCGGCCGTGCTGAAACTGCAATAGCGAGGAGATGCGAGGCCATCTGGGGGTGGTCGAGCAGGGGGAGCCACGGCAATGGCGCCTGCAACTCGCGAAGCCGCTTCCGTAATCGGGCCCCCTCCCAATCCTCCTCCCCAATAGGCACGCCCACCACAATAAGACCCTCCTCCTCCCGCTGCATCCCCAAAGTCAATGCCCGCTCCATATCCCCACCTCCACGCTCCCAAAACCTGCACTTGTGCGCCTGCACTTCCAGCCCCACCCACTCCAACCTCTCTCGCAGCACCCCAAAAGCCTCCAGAATCCTAGCCGCTGGTCCCAGGATGTAGGTATCGTCTGCATAGCTCAAGAAAAGTAGGTCCCTGAACTCTCTAGTCACCGTCCCCAGCACCTGCTGCTGCGTGAAAGCGAAAAGAAAAGGGCCGAGCGGGTCCCCCTGTCGCGATCCTCGTGCCGACTCAAGACTCTGTACGAAAGGGCCCGGTCGGAGGTACAGGTCGCTAGGTGTCCCATAGAAGACACGCAAGAATGGGATCATTCCTGAGAAAGGCGACTCCTTCAGCCCCTCGAACATCGCGTGGCGATGAAACGAATTGAAGGCGTTCGCGACATCTATCTGCAGCGCACACCAGTCGGGGTGAGTGGCCAGCGCTGACCGGAAAGAATGAGTAAGAATCTCCACCCCGGCCCTGGTGCCCACTCCCAGCTGGTTACACGGCAGAAAATAAGAAGCCATCACAGGGCGAAGCGAGATGCAGAGAGCTCGAGCGAGGATACGCGGAAGCACCTCCCCGATCGCCACCGGCCGGACGTCACCGTTGGGTTTGGAAAGCCCGACTAGGTTGGATGCGGCGAGCCAGGGCCGAGCTCGCTCGGGGACCTGTCCCGCCACCCATTGGTTGAACACTTCCACCAGGTGGGAGAGGCAGGAAGGTTCCGTGAGGAAAGTGTCGCGCAGATGCTCTGTGACCCATCCCGATGGCCCTGCAGCTGAGGCGCGAGCAGCTGTGTGGATAGCTCTAGCCAGAATGTCGGTCGTGAGTGGAGGCCGCTGAGGAGCGTCGACAGTAAACTCACGAACCCACGGTGGTACCTCGCCACTGCTAGCTGGGTGCTTCCCTCGCAGCGACTGCACCATAGCCTCAGACGGTCGAGCCAACTCTCCTGCTGTGAGGCAAGACAAACCACGGCTCCACTCTCCCACTTTACACCGAGATCGGCACCGTGACAGGCGGATGGCCTCCGGGTCCTGGTCAGAGCACGTGTAGGCAAGTGGGCGAACTGCTGGCCGTGCCGCCGCCATGGCAGCGTCGAACAACTCCCGCCACCTCCCCTCCCAGAAGGCCCCCAGCCGCTCTATGATCAGCGCCTTCTGACCTATGCCTGGCTTGGGAGGCACGGCTAGGATGAGGCGCGGAAACGCCAGGAGTAGGAGGGTAGCAGCTTCATCTCCCGGTCGGCTCTTCAGCCGCTTCAAGATGCAACAGAGTGCGTCTAAGACCCCGGATCGGGCCCGCTGCGGGATCCGGCGCACTGTCCTCCCTCCAACCGCCTCCACACAGAAAAATGCCTCCCACTCCCATGACTTAACCCCTGCCCACGCCTCGTCCCCAAATTCCCGCGGCGTCGGTCGCTCCTGTGTGTCGGTCTCCACCAGAGACGGGATCGAGCCAAGTGCCTGCGCGCGTCTCTCCGCCTAAGCCGCCCGGCATACCCTCATGTGGTGCGCAGAGGCATGGGGAAGGCGGACTGGGTGGTTCTCCGTCCGCCTCTGACTCCTCCGCAGTCGCCATGGGGGTATCAAACTCCAAAAGTCGGCACCACTCCTCCAACTGCTGTTCCCGGTCGTCCATCGATCCCCCCCCTGCCTGCTGCGTACCCTGGGGTGCCCCGGGCACCCCCGGCTGCCCCCCTGCCTGCTGCTCTCCCTGGGGTGCCCCGGGCGCCCTCGGCTCCCCTCCTGCCTGCTGCACTCCCTGGGGTGCCCCGGGCGCCCTCGGCTCCCCTCCTGCCTGCTGCACTCCCTGGGGTGCCCAGGGCACCCTCAGCTCCCCTCCTGCCTGCTGCACTCCCTGGGGTGCCCCGGGCACCCTCGGCTCCCCTCCTGCCTGCTGCACTCCCTGGGGTGCCCCGGGCACCCTCGGCTCCCCTCCTGCCTGCTGCACTCCCTGGGGTGCCCCGGGCACCCTCGGCTCCCCTCCTGTCTGCTGCACTCCCTGGGGTGCCCTGGGCACCCTCGGCTCCCCTCCTGCCTGCTGCACTCCCTGGGGTGCCCCGGGCACCCTCGGCTCCCCTCCTGCCTGCTGCACTCCCTGGGGTGCCCCGGGCACCCTCGGCTCCCCTCCTGCCTGCTGCACTTCCTGGGGTGCCCCGGGCACCCTCGGCTCCCCTCCTGCCTGCTGCACTCCCTGGGGTGCCCCGGGCACCCTCGGCTCCCCTCCTGCCTGCTGCACTCCCTGGGGTGCCCCGGGCACCCTCGGCTCCCCTCCTGCCTGCTGCACTCCCTGGGGTGCCCCGGGCACCCTCGGCTCCCCTCCTGCCTGCTGCACTCCCTGGGGTGCCCCGGGCACCCTCAACTCCCCTCCTGCCTGCTGCACTCCCTGGGGTGCCCCGGACACCCTCAGCTCCCCTCCTGCCTGCTGCACTCCCTGGGGTGCCCCGGACACCCTCGGCTCCCCTCCTGCCTGCTGCACTCCCTGGGGTGCCCCAGGCACCCTCGGCTCCCCTCCTGCCTGCTGCACTCCCTGGGGTGCCCCGGGCACCCTCGGCTCCCCTCCTGCCTGCTGCACTCCCTGGGGTGCCCTGGGCACCCTCGGCTCCCCTCCTGCCTGCTGCACTCCCTGGGGTGCCCCGGGCACCCTCGGCTCCCCTCCTGCCTGCTGCACTCCCTGGGGTGCCCCGGGCACCCTCGGCTCCCCTCCTGCCTGCTGCACTCCCTGGGGTGCCCCGGGCACCCTCGGCTCCCCTCCTGCCTGCTGCGCTCCCTGGGGTGCCCCGGGCACCCTCGGCTCCCCTCCTGCCTGCTGCACTCCCTGGGGTGCCCCGGGCACCCTCAACTCCCCTCCTGCCTGCTGCACTCCCTGGGGTGCCCCGGACACCCTCAGCTCCCCTCCTACCTGCTGCACTCCCTGGGGTGCCCCAGGCACCCTCAGCTCCCCTCCTGCCTGCTGCACTCCCTGGGGTGCCCCGGGCACCCTCGGCTCCCCTCCTGCCTGCTGCGCTCCCTGGGGTGCCCCGGGCACCCTCGGCTCCCCTCCTGCCTGCTGCACTCCCTGGGGTGCCCCGGGCACCCTCGGCTCCCCTCCTGCCTGCTGCACTCCCTGGGGTGCCCCGGATACCCTCAGCTCCCCTCCTGCCTGCTGCACTCCCTGGGGTGCCCCAGGCACCCTCAGCTCCCCTCCTGCCTGCTGCACTCCCTGGGGTGCCCCAGGCACCCTCGGCTCCCCTCCTGCCTGCTGCACTCCCTGGGGTGCCCCGGGCACCCTCGGCTCCCCTCCTGCCTGCTGCACTCCCTGGGGTGCCCCGGGCACCCTCGGCTCCCCTCCTGCCTGCTGCACTCCCTGGGGTGCCCCGGGCACCCTCGGCTCCCCTCCTGCCTGCTGCGCTCCCTGGGGTGCTCCGGGCGCTCTATGGGGTCCCCCTGTCACCCCCGGCTGCCCCCCTGGCTGCTGCACTCCCCGGGTGCCCTAGTCCTCTCCGCCCGACCACCGGTCTGCCACCCTCCCTGGGTTGCCTCTGTCGCCTCCGGCACCTCCCCGGCCTGCAGCACCCCCTGAGGCGCCCTTGTCGACCCCTGCTGACCCCCTGGCTGCTGCTCGCCCTGGGATGCTCCTTGCAACTTGGCTGCGTGTCGTCTCCCTCTTCGGCCCCGAGCTCGCGACCTTTTCGCTTGGCCTGCGCCGCCCGGGCTAGCGACCCCCTGCTGAACCCGCGCCTGTTGCTCTTGCAACCCACTGATCGGCTCTTCAAGTTGCATGCTTCTACGCTCTTGGGGCCGGTTCCTTTCTCGACACCCTTGCTGCTCCCCTTCTTGCGGCTGAGACTGATTCTCCGTTTGACACCCCTCCTGTACGCTTCCCTGCCGCTCTCCCCCCCCCTCCTCCTGTGCCTCCTCCATCTCCACCTCCAACACCTGCGGCCACTCAGCTTGCAGCCCAAGCTGTCTCTCGACCTGCTGCTCCGTTACCATTCCTATCTCTATCTCCATGTCCACTTCCGACTCCTGCTCCCCCCCAGCCTGCGGGTCTTCCTTCCCCTCTGCCGGCAGCTCTTGCTGCCGCGTTGCCTGCGGCTCCTGCTGCCCTCCAGCCTGCAGCTCTTGCTGCCTTTCAGCCGGCAGCTCCTGTTGCCCCCCCATCTCCATCACCATCACCGCCTCCGAAGCCTGCTGCCCCTCGACCTGCCGGTCCTGATCCCCCCCAGCCTGCGACTCCTGCTGCCCCCCAGCCGGCCCCTCTTGCTGCCTCCCAGCCCGCAGCTCCTGCCGCCTCCAGGTCGGCCCCTCTTGCTGCCCTCCAGCCTGCAGCTCTTGCTGCCTTCCAGCCGGCAGCTGCTGCTGCCCCCCCATCTCCATCTCCGCCTCCAAAGCCTGCTGCCCCTTTGTCTGCGGCTCCTGCTCCTTCCCAACCTGCGGGTCCCATTCAACCCCAGCCTCCAGCTCCTGCTGCCTCCCAGCCTGCAGCTCCTGCTGCCCCCCATCCTGCAGCTTTTGCTGCCTTCCAATAGGCAGCTCCCATTGCCTCCCCATCTCCATCTCCAACTCCAACGTCTGCTCCCCCTCAGCCTGCAGGTCCCGCTCCCCCCCAGTCTGCGGGTCCTGCTCCCCCCCAGTCTGCGGGTCCTGCTCCCCCCCAACCTGCGGCTCCTGCTCCCCCCCAGCCTGCGGCTCCTGCTGCCCCCGGGCTTGCGGGCCTCGCCGCGCTCCTTCCCCTTGACCCCGCGGAACTCCTGATTTGCGCCTCCGTTCCTGTCTTCGGGCTAATCGGGGACCACATGTCGTTGAGTTGTCGCATTTAGTGAGTGCCGGGCGTGCTAAAGGGGTGTTAAGTTCTCGCCGACGCTTGTCATGCGACTCCTGTAGACGCTGGCGATGTGCCTCCCAAGCTGCCATCGCCGCGTCGGAGGTGTTGCCTTGCCTGTGCTCTCCATTGCCACTTTCGGCCACTTCTCTAGTGGCCACGCCTAGGTCGGTATCGAGGCGTTGCCTCTTGGTCAGATTGTCGTGGAGGCACCTAGTGACTTTGTCGCACATGCCGCGGACGAGTGGTCCCTCCTGCTGCTCCGTAGGCTCTCTCCCCCTCTTGTGCCCGGCTATTGGGCAGGTCGCCTTTGAAGTCATCGTTGTCATTCGTTCCTCCGTGCTTCCGGTGGCCCATTTCGCCTTGCCGTCACGTCCTCCTCCCTCCCGGACCCCGGCATCCCCGGGGTCCGGGCTGTCTTCCATGGTTCCGCTGTGACGTCACGTGTCTCGATGTCGGGGCGTGGATCCCGCACCTGGGCAGCCGGTCTCAATGTGGGGGCGCTGATTTGCAGCGCCGGATCTGAGGCTCGTCCTAAACGGCGATTTCGCTAGCTGGCGCGCTGCAGAGCGTCCTAAGCGGCGATTTCGCTGGCTGGCGCGCTGCAGAGCGACCTAAGCGGCGATTTCGCTGGCTGGCGCGCTGCAGAGCGACCTAAACGGCGATTTCGCTGGCTGGCGCGCTGCAGAGCGTCCTAGGCGGCGATTTCGCTGGCTGGCGCGCTGCAAAGCGTCCTAAGCGTCGATTTCGCTGGCTGGCGCGCTGCAGAGCGACCTAAGCGGCGATTTCGCTGGCTGGCGCGCTGCAGAGCGTCCTAGGCGGCGATTTCGCTGGCTGGCGCGCTGCAGAGCGTCCTAAGCGGCGATTTCGCTGGCTGGCGCGCTGCAGGGCGACCTAAGCGGCGATTTCGCTGGCTGGCGCGCTGCAGAGCGACCTAAGCGGCGATTTCGCTGGCTGGCGCGCTGCAGAGCGTCCTAAGCGGCGATTTCGTTGGCTGGCGCGCTGCAGAGCGACCTAAGCGGCGATTTCGCTGGCTGGCGCGCTGCAGAGCGACCTAAGCGGCGATTTCGCTGGCTGGCGCGCTGCAGAGCGTCCTAGGCGGCGATTTCGCTGGCTGGCGCGCTGCAGAGCGTCCTAAGCGGCGATTTCGCTGGCTGGCGCGCTGCAGAGCGACCTAAGCGGCGATTTCGCTGGCTGGCGCGCTGCAGAGCGTCATAGGCGGCGATTTCGCTGGCTGGCGCGCTGCAGAGCGTCCTAAGCGGCGATTTCGCTGGCTGGCGCGCTGCAGAGCGACCTAAGCGGCGATTTCGCTGGCTGGCGCGCTGCAGAGCGTCCTAGGCGGCGATTTCGGCTGAGCGCTCAGAGCAACGCGCTTATCGCGCCGCGCAGATCGTTTGCGCCCAGGTGTGTGCTAGAGATGTCGAGAGTCGAGGAGACGCAGCTAGGAGGTTCCAAGCTGGTTGTGTTGATTTTATACACAAACGAAAATGGTGATGGCATGGTGATTCTGTTTTTCTGTTTGGTACTTGTACCGTATTCTTTCGGCTACAGGACCCACTTGTAAAAAGGTCCCCCAGGACTCTCTAAAGTGGACTGGGACTCTTATTTTGGTACTGTTTTGTGAGGGCCCCCCTTTTTTGCCTGTAATCAATTCGCCCCGCTCTCTGTAGGGTGTGGTCTGTTATGGTCACAGTAGGCTTCAATGTGCCTAAAACGAAAGATAGAGTGCGCAGTCAGATTTCTGCACAGCGGCTTTAAACATTCATAGCGATCTGGTCAGACCTCCAAACGACCTCATTCAACTTGGATCTGGAGCGTCTTGACGTTCTCTACAATAGGCAATTTAGATCGTCGATTTCATCAAGAATTGACGACACAGCGTCAGATTGAACGAACGGCACTATGGAAGCAACATAGTCTCTTAGAAACACAAAGTTACGAACAACTAGGAAGAGTTGCGAGTTGGGAAGGACTCCCAGCTCCTACAAACCCCAAGAGCCGAGGTACAGTGATGGGGAACAGTGCCACACTGTCTCCAACCAAGAAGGGTCTCGAAACTACCCTCAACAAGGGCCTACACCCATAGAAATGTTACACTACACATTGTAATGTAACTATCTTCAATATCTTGAGGTGTACCTTTTTGGCGAGCTTCGTAATCACTTGAAGCTTGCAACCAAGGCTCGGGTTCTTCATCACAAACTCATCTTTGAGTTCTTGATGGGTCTGCTGCACACACCTGCGACACGCCGAACGTTCGACAAGCAACAAAACAGAAACCGCGCACGACAAAATAGAAACCGCGCACGAAAAAATAGAAACCGCGCGAGACACACAAAATAACCGCGTAATACGCGGCTAGCGAAAAACTCGCTATTGACTCGGCACACACACTTGACATCATGACCCATCATTCACACACCATTATAAGCATGAAATATATATTTATTTCATGCACTCATACCACTCCATCCACACACGCATGCACGCACACGCACACGGACAACAAGCCGAGTGCAAATCGTAGGTTGCACCAACAAACTCCCCCTCGGGTTGTTGGCCTTAGGATCTTGCTCTCTCAGTTCAGAGCCATCCCAACCAGCTTGCAACACTTCCAATGCTGCTGCTCCATCAGCCTCTTGGTCATCATATCGGCTGGCTGCCCCGTAGTCTTTACGTAACGCAGCTCAACTTCACCCGCGGCCACCATACTCCTCGTCCAGTGCCACTTCACCCTCATGTGCTTGGTCAGGCCGTGCAGCACAGGGTTCTTGGCTAGAGCAATGGCTCCATGGCTGTCACAGTAGAGTGGGGTAGGTCCTTGCTGCTCCTCCCCCAATTCAGCCAGCAAACGCCGCTGCCACATAATCTCCCGCACAGCACGGAAGAGTGCCATGTACTCGGACTCCACCGAGCTCAATGCTTGGTCCACCTGCTTCTTGCTCTCCCAAGCAGTTGGGCCTCCACCAACACAGCAGATGAAGCCTCCCACACTTGTCATGTCCTCTGGTTCTGATGCATAGGAGGCATCCGAGAATGCGGTTAGGAACAAACGCCCGGGTTCCACACTATCCGCGCCCTTTTGGCGCCTTTGTGCCGCTGCCGAGTATTGCAGCCCAACGGTCGGTGTTTGGCCAAGATACTTGGCCACCCTCATTCCAGCTGCTACCTGCTCCTCATTAGGGCATTACACCACCCTAGCCAGCTGCTCGGTAGCAAACGCGACATCCGGTCGTGTGTTGACCGCCGCATACATGAGGCTGCCCACCAACGAGTGAAAACGGCGCCTCTCCTCTTCACCCACGCTCTCCTCCTCTGGTCCCTTCACACACTTGAATACAGAGGGAAATGGTGTAGCCATATGGCCTTCATTCTGCCCAAAGTTGGGAGCCAATGCCTCCAGGTACTTGCGTTGGTGCACCCGCATGCACCGCTTCTCCACGTCTCGTTCAATGTGGAGTCCAAGGTAGAAGTTCACATCCCCAAGGGACTTGCACTTGAACTTGTCTTGCAGCTTCAGCATCACCTCCTTCACAAGGTCAGAGGAGGGCGAGAAGATGAGGATGTCGTCCACGTAGACCACCATGAAGCTCCTCTGCTCCCCCTCGCCAAGCATGAACAAGGAATGATCGGCCGTTGAGGGAATGAAGCCGATCTCCTCCAACACTTCACTTCAGCCTATTTGGGGCTTGGACTCTCCTCTTGCCCCTTCCTTCCTCCTCAGCTGCAGGGACTTGAAGGCCTTGGCGTTGCTGCGGTGTAGCTCGGTTCCGTGGAGCACTCGTAGTGCGGGAAGGGTGTGTCGGTGCACGCTCGCTCACTTGCTGCACCTCCTCCTCCTCCTCTTCCTCTGCATCCTTGGCCTCCTCTCCCCCATTCACAAGGGAAGATTGCCTTATGGTGGTGCTGCCACTGCTCAGCTCCAATGGCAGCTCCACGTGCTCCAAGCCGGAACTCTTCACCTCCCCAAATCGCAAGCCTATCTTCGCCTCGTTTTCCGCCTTCCAATCCTTGTACATGAAGTTCTACATGAACTTGCAGTCCCTGCTCACCATGAACTTCTTGGTGAATGGGTCCCAAAGAAGCCACCCCTTGCTGTTTTGAGCCATGCCCAAGTGCACGGCCCACACCGCCTTGGCACCAAGCTTGTTGTGCCGAAGATGCTTAGGTACGAGCGCCATGCACATGCACCCGAACACCCGAAGCATATCCACCTTTGGCTTTCTTCTAAGCCACTCCATATAGGGCACCCATTTATCTGCTCCCACATGGGTCAAAACTCTGTCCTTGGCCACACACGCGCTCCGCACCGCATCAGGCCAGAAATAGTCGGGTAGCCCGGCTTCAATGAGCAACCCGCGTGCCGCCTCCGTGATCGTCCGGTTCGCTCGCTCAGCGATGCCGTTCATTGCAAGGGAGTATGGCATGGTGAGGGAGTGCCGAATGCCATTCTTCTTCAGCCACAACCCAAACTCCTTGCTCGGGAACTCTCCCCCTCGATCGGTGTGGATTGACTTGACTAGGCGGTCTTGTTGCCGCTCCACCATCGGGAACCAATCCGTCTTCAACGTTTCCACGTCGCTCTTCTTGGCCAGCGCGTACACCCACGTCATGCGAGTGTAGACATCCACAATGGTGAGAAAGTACTCTGCTCCAGCAGCTCCAAGCTTCAGGGGGCCCACCACGTCCATCACCACCTCATCAAGCGGTGCCTTTGCCGTCGTCTCCGAGCTTGAGAACGGAAACCGCGTGAACTTGGCTTGCATGCACGTGGGGCAGCCAAGCACCTCATCGGGCTCCCCCTTCACACGTATGCCAGCAACCATCTGGTTCTTCACTAGCTGCTGCAAGATAGGAAGGGCCACATGCCCCATGCGCCTATGCAAGGTGAGCCAATCACACTCCCCCATTACCCTTTTGGCCAGCTTCGAAATCACTTGAAGCTTGCAACCAAGGCTCGGGGTCTTCATCAGAAACTCAACCTTGAGTCCTTGATGGGTCTGCTGCACACACCTGCGACACGCCGAACGTTCGACACAGGACAAAATAGAAACCGCGCGGGACACACAAAATGATCGCGTTACACGCGACTAGCGATAATTCGCTTTTGATTCGAGACACACACTCGACATCATGACCCATCATACACACACCATTATAAGCATAAAATATATATTTATTTCATGCACTGATACCACTCCATGCACACACGCATGCACGCACACGCACACGGACAACAAGCCGAGTGCAAACCGTAGGGTTGCACCAACAGCACCAGAGGAAGTACTGCGAGGGGCTGGCCGAGAAGTATGGGCTGCAAGATGGAGGGAATCTAGCCACCCCACTGCCTTCGGGGTTCACTGTGGAGCCCTGTGCTGATGAGGAGGTGGTGGGAGAGAGTGGCAGGAAGCTGTTTCATTCCATGGTTGGGGCGCTCAACTATGCGGCCAACCACACGCGGCCTGACATTGCATTTGCTACATCCAGGCTTGCGAGTGTGGTGTCATGTCCCAGTCATGCGCAGCTGGAAGCGGTCAAGATGTTGGTCCGCTATGTGAGTGCAACGGCATCAGTGGGCTTGGAGTACAGTGCTGTGCGACAGAGGCTGCAGAGGGGTGCAGCTGACTTGAGCAAGGGGGAGATGCGCTTGACTTGCTACAACGACGCCAGCTTTAACTCTGTGAAGGCAGATGGCACCAGCATTGGAGGCTACGTGTGCCTCTTTGGAGGTGGTGCAGTGAGCTGGTGCAGCAAGAAGCAGAACGAGGTGCAGCGAGATGGTAGTTTACGGATGTGCATCGACTACCGAGCACTGAACAAACAGACAGTCAAGAACAAGTACCCCATACCGCGCATAGACGATCTTCTAGACCAACTGCGTGGTGCGACGGTGTTTTCGAAGGTGGACCTACGATCGGGTTATTAGCAGATTAAAGATGGCGGACAACTCGATCCACTAGACGGCGTTCCGTGCTAGATACGGCTCCTACGAGTACTTAGTGATGCCGTTCGGACTCTGCAATGCACCAGCGACGTTCCAGGTAGAGATGAATCATATCTTACGACCCCTGCTGGACGAATGCGTGGTGGTGTACCTGGAAGACATTCTGATCTACTCCAAAACCATGAAGGAGCACGTGGAGCATCTGCGAAAAATCTTCGAGATCCTGCGGGAGAATAAGTTTTACGTGAAGCTGTCGAAGAGCGACTTCGCCCTGAAATAGGTGTAGTTTCTCGGACACATGGTGAGTGCGGGTGGCGTACACGTGGACCCGCGGAAGATCGAAGCTGTCAAGAAGTGGAAAGTCTGTCCGTCAGTCTGGGGGTGGTATGCTGAAGACATCGCAAGCTTAGTCCCCAACTGTCCCATGAGTTCCCTCCAGAACTTACTAGTGAACTTTGGGTCTCTGTCTGAGATGAGTGTAGCGGGGATGCCGTGGATGGTGATGATGCGGTCGAAGAAGAGGCGAGCAGTTGCTTCAGCTGTAGCTGTGGCGTTGGTCGGTATGAAGTGACCCATTTTAGAGAACTTATCGATCACTACGAGGATAGAATCTGTCAGAATCCCAGCCACTAACCACTGGGATAAAAGGGCTTATTTGTGTAGCGGGTGAGTGCGCCCATAACCCCCCAGGCCAACGTGCCTATAACCCTTCCCTAGGATCAATCGGGGATCACCAGTGGACCTCTGACACCCCCCCGCACTGGGATGCCCGAGGTGCACACACTGGGATTCGAACCCGAGACCTTCGCTCTGATACCATGTCAGAATCCCAGCCACTAACCACTGGGATAAAAGGGCTTATTTGTGTAGCGGGTGAGTGCGCCCATAACCCCCCAGGCCAACGTGCCTGTAACCCTTCCCTAGGATCAATCGGGGATCACCAGTAGACCTCTGACAAGAATCATGCCCCCATGAGGTCGAAGGAAGTCCTGTGATGAAGTCGAGACTAACGACCTGCCATGGCTGCTCCGGTACGGGGAGAGGCTGAAGTAACCCTGTTTTTTTCTGCTTGCTACTCTTCATCCGCTGGCACGTGTCGCATGAAGTGACGAACTGCTGCACGTCTGCTGCCATCCGGGGCCAGTAGTAATACTTTGCTATTCCCGCTAACGTTTTGTTGCTCCCGAAATGTCCCGCATATGCCACATCGTGGAACTCCTCCAGTAAGATCTGTCGGAGCGGGGCATAGTTCGGTACCCAAATCTTTCCCGATCCCTTTCTTACAGCTAAGTCATTCTCCCACTGTAACAGCTTGTGTTTCTCTGCTGTAGCGATCTCTTCGTCCACGGAGTACCCATGTTGGAATAGACCCTTGAGCAAAGGGTTCATCCCGTCGAGCTGGATGCCTGCTACATGTCCGGGGCGGCTCAAGCGTCAGCTTCGTTGTGTAGCCCGGGCTTGTAGACGATGTCGTAGTGGAAGTGGGTCTCCAAGAAGTCCACCCACCGCACCTGTCGTCGTGAGAGCATCAGCTGCGACTTCATGTATTTGAGGCTGCAGTGGTCAGTATAGACTGTAGTCTTGGCTCCCTCTAGGTAACACCTCCACGCCTTGAAGGTTGTGACTATTGCTAAGGCTTCCTTGTCGTGGATGGGGTAGTTCAGTTCTGCTCCGTGTAGCTTCTTACTGAGGTAGGCGATCGGTTGCAAACCGCGTCCGTGATCCTACATCAGTACTACTCCGACTGCTAGGTCACTAGCGTCTGCTTCCACCACGTAGTCTCTGTCTGGATCAGGTAGGATGAGTACCGGCGCTGTAGTCAGTGCTGTCTGTAGCTGCTCCATGGCTTGCTGTTGAGGAGTATCCCATTTATAGAGCGCATCCTTTTTCAGTAAGTTGGTCGGTGGCGCTATCTTAGCGTACTGCGGCACGAACCTGTTGTAGTAGTTAGCGAAGCCTAGGAACTGCTGCAACTCCTTCACGTTCTCTGGAACTTTCCACTTCTTGACGGCTTCAATCTTCCGCGGGTCCACGTGTACGCCCTCCGCACTCACCATGTGCCCGAGAAACTGCACCTTCTTCAGGGCGAAGTCGCTTTTTGACAGCTTCACGTAGAACTTGTTCTCCCGCAGGATCTCGAATACTTTCCGCAGATGCTCCACGTGCTCCTTCATGGTCTTGAGGTAGATCAACATATCGTCCAAGTACACTACCACGCACTCGTCCAGCAGGGGTCGTAGGATGTGGTTCATCTCCGTCTGGAACGTCGCTGGTGCGTTGCAAAATCCGAACGGCATCACTAAGTACTCGTAGGAGCCGTATCTGGTACAGAACGCCGTCTTGTGGATTGAGTTGTCTGCCATCTTGATCTGCCAGTAACCCGACCGTAGGTCCAGCTTCGAAAACATCGTCGCACCACGCAGTTGGTCTAGAAGATCGTCTATGCGCGGTATGGGGTATTTGTTCTTGACTGTCTGTTTGTTCAGTGCCCGGTAGTCGATGCACATCCATAAACTACCGTCTGGCTTTGGAGTGAAGAGAACTAGTGCGCCGTAGGGAGAGGTGGATGGACGGATCAGTTTTCTGTCCAGTAGGTACTCGATCTGTTTCTTCATGTCTGTCAGTTCGGTCGGACTAAGTCGGTATGGTGCACGTGAGACGGGTTTCGCACCTGGTTCCTCCACGATTTCGTGCTCGTGGGTGCGCGCTGGAGGTACTCCTGCAGGTAGGTCGTCTGGCATGATATCTTTGTACTGCTCCAACACCTCCTTTACTGCTGCAGGTAGCTCCGAGTTTGGCTTTTCCTCCTCTGCTGCTGCCATAACCAGTGCTAAGTAACCCGTGTTACTCTCGTTGAACGTCCGTTCGAACCGCGGCAGTGTCGTTTCAGGAACATCCCCTGTATCCGTCCAGCTTCGCAGCTCTACACGTTTCCCGTTGTTGTAGATGCACGCCTTCCGGTTGACCTAGTCAATCTCGGGGTTGAACCGCTTCAGAAAATCACGCCCCAAGATGAAGTCTAATCCATTGACGTTCGTGATCGGCAACGTTGGCTTCCACCTCAACGCCCCTATCTGCAGCTGCAGTGTTGACTTGCCGTGGATGGGAAGCTTCGTACCGTCCACCATCGTTGCTGTAAACTGGATCTCCTCCGATGACTCTCCAATTTTCTCCAACGTCCCGCGATCGCACACCGAGTGGGACGCACCTCTGTCCACAAGTGCCTGGAGGCGTCGCCCGTTGCAGATCATCCGAGTACTAGTGGCTGCTGCCGCTCCGAGTAGCTGTAGATGGTGTTGCTTACAGGATCATAAGGTAGATCAAATGTATCGTCCCCTGGTTCTGCGCTCGAAGCTGCTGACTCAGTTTCCAACTTAGCAGGGTTAGAAGGATTTATCCGAGGCCGATTCAGCTTCTCTTGGGCCTGGAACCTTCCCCTAAGCTGTTGCAGCGGTGTGGGCTTTGCCTGTGGGGAACAGGGAGCCTTTAAACAGTGCTGATGGGAGAGAATATGAACTCCTCGGAACGCTCGACCCTTATCAACGCTCCGGAGCAGGGTCCCCATGTTACCCGGTACCGGTTTAATTTCTGACTCTCCCTTATAATAGGCTTGAGAACCACTAGAAGTAATGTTCTTACTTGTCGGGGTGTACGGCTGGAGTTTCCCAGTCGGTGCAGAGTCTTGTTTCGCGGAGTCTCTATTGGCCTCGGCGATTCCTGTCAGAATCACTAGGCAAGAATGATTGGATTGAAAGAAGCAAGGGTACAAATAGGAAACCCTAGTTGGGGTTGTACCCCATATTGGCTACCCCACTACAGCCTACAAGCATAATACAGTTTAACACACCCCCATAGGCAAAGTGGGGGAGAACAAAGGGTCACAAGACCAGTCCAGCAAAGCAAAACAAAGCCCAGGGTGGATCACAACGTCACCACACTCCGAGCACAAGTAAAGGCCACAAGGCCAGTTCACAGGCAGTGCTAGATATAGTACAAGACAAGCAACACAGTGATCAAAACCTAGCAAACAAGCAACAAGATATATATAAAGTACAGTACAAAGAATGTCAAGCAGTGAGCAAGTGAGGAAACGTGGACACAAGGCCTAAAGAAGTACAGTGCCGCTGATGATCACTAGGCGGGAGCGCCTTGGTGAAGATATCAGCAGTGTTGGCCTTCGAGTCCACGTACACAAGCCGAAGCTGACCGCGCTGCTGAAGCTCTCGAGCAAGAAAGTAGCGAAGAGCAATGTGCTTCGTCCTGTGCTCCAGTCTGTGCTCCTGACACAAGGCAAGAGCCGCCTTGTTGTCACCGTACAGAACTGGAGGAGAACTAGGCCGCTCTCCCAAGTCAGTCAGCAGGTAGGTGAGCCAGCGTAACTCCTGTGCAGCCATGGCTGTGGCGTAGATCTCAGCCTCACAACTAGAGCCGAGAACAGAGGAAGAGCGGGTGGACCGCCACGAGACAGAACCTGAGCCAAGGCTGAAGGTGTAACCCTGTGACGACCGCTGCGTAGCCAGGTCGTCCACCCAAGAGGCGTCCGAGTGACCAGTGAGGACAACTCTGTCGCGTCCTCCAAGCACCAGCCCCATGCCTGATGTACTGCACAGGTACCGCAGCACCCTCTTAGCAGCCTCCCAGTGCTCTCGCCTGTGTCTCCCAGGCGCAACGTAACGAGCAAGGATGCTAAGAGGGTACGCGAGGTCAGGTCGCGTGCAAGTCATCAGGTACATGAGGCAGCCTACAAGCTCTGGGTACGGGCCACTCGGCTCTACGGACTCGTCCGAAGGTGGAGCTGAGAGTGAGTGGCTGGTAGCCAGAGGTGTGGCCTGTGGTGAGGAGAACTGGAAGCCGAAGCGCTGAAGGACCTGCTGCACCATGTGTGACTGAGTCAGGGTGATGGTGCGACGGGCTCTGTCCCGGGTGATCTGCAAGCCAAGGTAGCTACGCAGTTCACCCAGGTCAGTGCAGGTGTGTCTCTTCTGCAGCTCCGACTTCACACGAGCGAGTGCCTCAGTGTCAGCAGTAGCAAAGACCAAGTCGTCGACGTACACGAGAATGTAGAACGGCGGCAGCGACGTGTCAGTGCGCAGAAACAGCGACGGGTCAGCAGTAGACGGCGCGAACCCAAGAGCCGCAAGAGTAGTCCTCAGTGTGTCGTGCCACTCACGTGGCGCCTGGTGGAGACCGTAGACTGGCCGGCGGAGACTCCACTGGGTACCAGAGGGAAACGACCCAGTAAAGCCAGGTGGGCGGCGCAGCCAGATCTCCTCGTGCAGGCTGCCCTGCAGGAACGCTGTGCTGAAGTCAAGAGAGTGAAGCTCGTAGTCACGCTGAGCAGCAACGTGCAGCAGAACCCGAAGAGTGGTCATCTTCGGGGTGGGGGAGAAGGTCTGGAAGAAGTCGACCCCCTGACGCTGACTGAAGCCTCTAGCAACGTAACGAGCCTTGAAGACAGGCGGAGAACCTGGCGGCCGCTTCACCCTGAAAATCCACATGCCATCGACGATGTTCGCCCCAGGAGGGGGAACCTCGTCGACGTAGGTGCCTGTGGACTTCCAGGATGCCATCTCTGCGTCCATGGCTGTCTGCCACTGAGAGGAGTAGGGACCCGAGATCGCCTCTGCGTAAGTGCGCGGAGTGGGGATGTCTAGTGCATCCGGGTCTCCCTCTGGGGCAAGCAACCAGGCCACGAGATGAGGTACAGCAGCCGCAAGAGAGTCAAAGTCCTCCTGCCTGTCCTCAAGGACGTCCGTGCCAAGAGCACACTCACCCCCGACGGACGGAGGACAGACAGACGTAGACTCTGACTCAGCGACAAGGCTAGCAGCGTAGTCTAGACGACAGGCAGCAGCAAAGTCAACCAACTCAGCGACCAGAGCAGACGCAGCCGAGGACTCAAAGGTGGGGTCAGTGACAACAGTAGCAAGGAGACGCGTGACTGTAGGGTGCTCAGCGCGATACCGGTCAGACTCAGGGTTCGGAACGGCAGGCAACGAGGACGCAGGAGGAGACGGTAGAGGGACACGCCGAGGAGCAGTAGAGGGACGCAGAGTCATGTAGTGAGTGCCTGGGACAGGAGGAGGACGCTCACGACGGACACGACTACCAGTGCGAGCAGGACGAACAGGCGACACAGGACGAGACTCAGGCTCACGACGCTCTGTAAGACCTCCTGTGGGACCAGTATAAGGAGAGGGAGCAGGGAGAGGCGAGGCAGGCGGTAACTGTGACTGCGGCTGGACAGGCGGAGGACACTCTACGGAGGGAGGAGGACAAGAAGGAGGAGCCTGCCCAAGAACCTGCTGAAGGAGCGGTACGAAGTACGGTCGCGGCCGCGCAGCGTCTCCAGAAGCAGAAGGGACTCCAGCGGCCGGGTCCTCAGCACCAGTAGGAGCTCCAGCGTCCGGGTCCACAGCACCAGCAGCAGCTCCACCGGCCGGGTCCCCAGCTCCAGCAGCAGCTCCACCAGGTGGGTCCGCAGCACCAGCAGCAGCGCCACCCCCAGAGTCGGCAGCTCCAACTCCGCTAGCACCGCCAGCGCCAGAGTCCCCAGCTCCAGCAGCTCCAGTCGCAGTGCTCCCAGAATAGCCAGTCCCGGCAGCTCCAGTACCCCCAGTACGAGCACCCCCAGGACGAGCAGCTCCAGTACCCCCAACTCCAGCCGAGCCACTAGGACGGCGAAAGCGTCGGACGTACCAGTCACGAAGCTGCTGCGGTGTGAGAGACTGCTCAGCCCCCCGAACCGGAGCACCCCCAGACGCAGTAACCCGAGGCTCCGTAGGCTCAGTAGCAGCACCCCCAGGCTCAGTACCCGCAGGCTCAGTACCCGCAGGCTCAGCACCCCCAGTCGCAGCACCCCCAGGCTCAGCACCCCCAGGCGGCAAACTCTCAGGCACAGTACCCTCAGCTCCAGCACCCGCAGTCCCAGCACCTGCAGCCCCAGCACCCCCAGGCCAAGCACCCCCAGGCTCAGCACCCCCAGGCTCAGCACTCCCAGCAGCACCACCCGCAGCAGCACCTGAGTCACCTGTGACCTCGACAGGCTCAGCGACGGGAGGAGGGTCTACCTGAGAGACACCTGAAGGAGCAGGACCCTGAGGGGGAAGGGGGTCTACCGGAGGGGGACCAGGAGCAAGGAAAAGCGGCGGGGGAGGGAGGGGGGCAGTGCGGTAGGGGAAGAGACGGTAAAAAGGGACCGACTCGTCAAAGGTGACATCCTGAGAGGCGAAGACCCGGCGCGAGGTGGGGTGGTAAAACTGCCAGCCAGGCGCGTCAGGGACAAAGCCAAGGAAGACACAGGGAAGCGTGCGGGAGGAGAGCTTGTCCGCGGACGTATCGCGGACAAGGGCACGAGCACCCCACACCCGGAAGCGCGACGCATCGCCAACCTCCCCCGTCCAATGCAGTGTGGGCGAGGTCTCCGGCAAGGAGACACGGGGCCAGAGGTTGAGCTGATGCGCGGCGTACCGGACAGCAAACGGCCACAGAAAATGGGGAGCCGCCGCGTGGACCAAGGAGGTACGAGCGACCTCCATGACCAGGCCAATGCGGCGCTCAGCAACCCCATTCTGCTGTGGGGAGTCCGGAAGCGTGAAGGTCTGCTCGATGCCCTCCGCCTGACAGAAGGTCCTCAAGAGATCGGAGGAAAACTCACCACCTCTGTCAGAGTGCAGACGCAGGACAGGAAGATCCGTCCGGAAACGGCGGCGGAGCTGGAGACGAACCGTGCGGATCCAAGGGATCAGAACAGCAGGGACCTCACCCTTGGTGCGCAAGGGGAAGACCGTGGTGTAACGCGAGTAGTCGTCGACAACCAGCAAAAAGTACCGCTCACCGCCCTGACCACGAACGCGGGCTGGGCCCCACACGTCCAGGTGGAGGGTCTCCAGAGGAGCCTCTGTCGGGGGGAACGAGGAGGAGTGAGGAGCGGCGCGCTGCCGCCCCTCGACGCAAGGAAGGCAAGGCGGCGCAGGCGAGGCAGGGAGGGGAGGGAGGGACCTGGGAAGACCGGACACAAGGAGGCGACGGTGCATGCCACGAAGGCGTGGCAAGGAGGGGTGACCCAGGCGGTGGTGCCAGAGAAGAGTCTGGTGCGACAGGGAACGACACTCACAGGCGTGGGCCACCAGACCTGACGCAGACACCTGACCGACAGCAGTTACCTGGGGAGACGCAGTGGTCAGTGTGTAGAGACTCGACCCCGGCCGACGGGTGAACGTAGCCAGGTGACGGCCAGTCCTGGAGCACGTGCAGATCGCCACACGCTGTCCGCCAGGGGTAAAGGTGTCAACCCACTGATCCTGGAGGACAGCGTTGCTCACCAGGTTCGTCGAGAACGAGGGGAGGTGGAAACCCGACAACGAGCCAGACGGAACCGCCGGACAAGGGAGGACAGTGGTGGACTGGGCAAGGACTGGGCCCCCAGAGGGGTCAGCCAAGGAGACTGGGACCGGTGCAGGAAGCGGTGTGAGCTCAGTACTGTCACGAAAGAAGCAACGGGAAGCACCTGAGTCAAGGGTGAAGGTGTGACAGGCCTCAGCCGGTGCGGTACCTGAGAGAGGAGTCTGTGTGGGTGCTGTACCTGAGAGAGCAGACTCGAAACCAGCCGGGACAGCACTGGGGGGAGCAAGTACAGGGGGTACCATACCAGGGAGAGCAGACTCACTAGTACCCAGGGCAGCGGGCTCTATACCTGGGTCAGGCGGCACACACAAGTAACAGTCTCCCTCGGCACTAACGGTCAATGCATACATGGCAGCAATAATAGCATCATAGTCAAGAGCAAAGACATCAACACCAGCCCTCATGAGCTCAGCCCAGCGGGGGCGCTCAACATCCGCACCCATCTCCTCACGCCAAGCGTCGTCAAGGCGGGAGAAGCAGCGGTACGGGGTGTGGAACCTCCCACACGTCTGTCCCTTGCGGTCACCTGTGCGAATGACATAAGAACAGCGGGCACCGGCCCCCGACGTCCCACGCTGAGCAAGCCACTCACGAAGCTGCTGGGTCGTCTGGGGACGCTGCTGCTGCTGGGAGCTCTGGCCCGAGCCAGTGCCTCCACTCCGACCTCCGCCGCCACCACTACCACCGCTCCGACCGGCACCGCCACCACCGCCACCACCGCCACCACCGCCACCGCCGCCACCGCCGCCGCCGCCACTACTGCCACTGCTTCCTCCGCCGCCCCCGTCTCCACCACCGACCCCACTCCCACCAGCGCTCCCGCCACCGCTCCCTCCAGCACCGCCTCCCCCCCCACCTCCCCCACCTCCTCCCCCCCCAGCGCCACCACCACCACCCTTGCCCCCCTTGCCCTTGCCGGTGCGGCGCCTCCCACCAGGAGCAGAAGCAGCGCCAACAGACTCAGCACCAAGGAAGTCAACAGCAGCAGCAGCAGCGTAGGAGGGAGCGAGGGGAGAGGGAGAACACCCCTCAAAGATGGGGGTGCGAGGAGCGCCACGAGCAGCACCGACAGCTACAATGCTCTTTTCGGCCGCGAGCAGGTGCTCCTCTAGGAGGGCGACTGTGAGCTCAGTGGGACAGCGAGCAAGGAAGTGGTCTCGAACTGAGCGGAGGGTGTCAGGGAGACGAGTGACTATAAAGTGGAGTGTCCAGTACAGTGGAGGGGGGTTCTTAGCACAGAACTCGGTGGGAAGGGCGGCACGCAGGCGAGCATCACTAGTGCGAAGGTGGGTGATAAGGTCGGCGACTGTAGTAAAGGTGGACAGATCGGGGAACAGGTACGGCAGCATGAGGCGGCTAAGCTCGGCTGTGGCAGGCGAGGAGTAGCGAGCGACGACAGCGTCGTACAGGGCCTTAGCGGATTTGCAGTCGCCAAAATGCTCTAGCTCAGCTAACGGCAGGTGACTGCGAATGGCTAGGCGAGCAGCTGCGTCACGAGTCTGCCAGTGGGAACGAACACTAAGCTCGGCTGTGGCAGGAGGGGCAGGCGCAGCACCAGACGCGTAGTCATAGAGCGACACATGCTCCTTGCTATCGCTCAGGAGGAACAGCTGCAGGTCATCTAGCCAAGCGGTGAACCGCACAGGGCGGCCTTCAGCATCGAACGACAGCACGCGGATGGAAGCCATAGCGACAGTGTGACAGAGTAACGCAAGCTGCCGCAGCAGGGGAAGGCGACAGTGCACGGAAAGAGAGCAGCGGGCGAGGCTGGCGCTACGGGCAGGCGGCGCTGCAAGCGGTCAGCGCGACAGGAGGGCGACGCTGCGAGTGGGCAGCGCGGCGGACGGGCCGGGAAGCGGGCAGCGCGGCGGGCAGGCGGCGCTGCAAGCGGGCAGCACGGCGGGCGGGCGACGCTGCGAGGCGGGCGGGCCGCGAAGCTGCCAGCGGGCGGGCGGGCGGGCTGCGAAGCGGGCAGCGGGGCGAGCGGGCTGCGATGCGGGCGGGCCGCGAAGTGGGCAGGTAGCGGGCGGGCGGGCTGCGAAGTGGGCGGGCCGCGAAGCGGGCAGCGGGACGAGCGGGCTGCGAGGCGGGCGGGCCGCGAAGAGGGCAGCGAGCGGGCGGGCGGGCTGCAAAATGGGCGGGCCGTGAAGCGGGCAGCGAGCGAGCGGGCTGCGAAGCGAGCGGGCCGCGAAGCGGGCAGCGAGCGGGCGGGCGGGCTGCGTAGTGAGCGGGCCGCGAAGCGGGCAGCGAGCGGGCGGGCGGGCTGCGAGCGGGCGGCTCGGCGAGGGGCGCGCGAGGGCGCTAGTGAGGGGCGCGCGAGGGCGCTAGCAAAGGGGCGCGCGAGGGCGCTAACGAAGGGGCACGCGAGGGCGCTAACGAAGGGGCGCGCGAGGGCGCTAACAGGGGTGCGCGCGAGGGCGCTAACGAGGGGCGCGCGAGGGCGCTAACGTGGGCGCACGAGGGCGCTACGAGGCTGGGGCACGGGGTAGCGTGGTAACCGCATGCGAGCGGTGGTGGGCCCTTAAACAAAAAAAAACGGTCGGTAGGTCCTAGGGACCTCCTGCTCTGAATACCATGTCAGAATCACTAGGCAAGAATGATTGGATTGAAAGAAGCAAGGGTACAAATAGGAAACCCTAGTTGGGGTTGTACCCCATATTGGCTACCCCACTACAGCCTACAAGCATAATACAGTTTAACAATTTCCCCTTGAGCCGGCTGGTCGTGGCGTTTTAAATTCGCGCCACCATATTCTCCTTGTTTCGCCCTCTCCGAAGTTGCCACGTTGTCCGTTTTCTGCTTCGGGGGTGCCACACTGTTCTTGCCCTTCAGCTCCGGACGTACTTTCTTCATTTTCCAACACGCAAAGATACGATGTCCTGCAGCGCCGCAAAATTCGCACGTCGCATTTTTTTCTAGCCGCTGCGTCGCATCGCCCTTGTCGTTCTCCATCGGGTCGGCAGTCGTGGGTTGTGCCAATCGCTCCATGCCACTATTTGGCTTGTTGCGTCGTGTTCCGTAGTAGCTACTGTTCAACGCGTCGAACTGTTCGATCAGTGCTGCCCGAAACTGCGCCCACGTCTCTTCGCCTTGGACAAATCTATTGCTCATCCATTCTAGAGCTGGGCCTCGTAACAGTGTTGCTGCGAGCCGTATGCGCAATGCGTCTTGGTTGAGGGTCGTGCATCCAACGTCCTCGAAGAAGTTTTCTAGTATAGCTACAAATCGATGGACGTCGCTCCCTTTCGCTCTACGATCAAACGCGCCTGGTCGCCTCGGCTTTACTGCTTCGAGATTAAATGTAGCTGCTGCCGTTGTCGCAGGTACAATTATCGGTGTCGCCGTCGTCGCTTCTGCTGCTGCTCCGGCTACCGATTGGTTCGCAAGGAGTTTTTCGAGTCGTGGGAGCGCCGCAAATATCTGCTTATGCTCAGCACGTAACTCCGCGATTTTTCCTATAAAGAAATCTCTATTTCCCTCTATTTGGCGATTTACAGAAAGAAGCGCGACGAAAATAATTGAATTATGGGTGCTGGTCGACTTACTGCGAGTCGAATTGCCTGTAGAATCAACGAGCTCGAATTCGGTAGTTCACGCAAATCTCCCGTAGTCGAAATTCGCGTCCGATCTCGGCCGTTGAAGAAAAATCGATCTGACGGTCGAAATTCCAACTTTTTCACCAATATTCCTGAGGGGTGTTCGAAACCGAATCGAGGGGGACTTAGAAAAATTCGCGCGGAACTGGTTTTACATACCCGTATCGACGCTTTCGTCGTCGCCCCCGCGGTTTTTAAAGGCCGGTTTTTAGCGGAAGAAGAACTCGAGTGTAAAAAAGCTCTGATTACCAAGTGTGAGGATCTGGTTCAGGAAAGATTGAACTATTGAATCATGCACCTGGGTACAAGGCGAGGCTATATATAGGCTCGACACAAAGGCAGTAACCCTGGTGTTACTAGAAGGTTCCGCGGGTCGCGAAGCGTCCCGAACGGGTCCTTCCCGAATTCGGTATAAGGCAATTCGGTGGCAACCGAAAAGCCTAGAACTCGGTGCACTCAACCTAGTTCAGTGCCTATAACTATAACAAATATAGTAAAGCAACGAACCTAGGAAATCTAGCAAAAGCAAGCAAAATAAAGCAACGCTAAGCTAGATAATGCATAATAAAGCATAATCAAGCTAGTAAATCATAGCAAAGGCGTCATACTCTCACAGTTCCTAAGAACGTGAAGGAGTTGCAGCAGTTCATAGACTTCGTCAACTACTACAACAGGTTCGTGGTGCAGTACGCTAAGATAGCAGCGCCACTTACCAACTTACTGAAAAAGGATACGCCCTATAAATGGGATGCTCCTCAACAGCAAGCCATGGAGCAGCTACAGACAGCACAGGCTACAGCCCATAACTCATCCTACCGGATCCAGACAGAGACTACGCGGTGGAAGCAGACGCTAGTGACCAAGCAGTCGGAGCAGTATTGATACAGGATCACGGACGCGGTTTGCAGCCCATCGCCTACCTCAGAAGAAGCTACACGGAGCAGAACTGAACTACCCAATCCATGACAAGGAAGCCTTGGCAATAGTCACAGCCTTCAAGGCATGGAGTTGTTACCTAGAGGAAGCCAAGATTAAAGTCTACATTGACCACTGCAGTCTCAAGTACCTGAAGTCACAGCCGACAGGTGCGGTGGGTGGACTTCCTGGAAACACACTTCCACTACGACATCGTCTACAAACCCGGGCTACACAAAAAATCTGATGCGTTGAGCATGTTGGTGCAACTCTACGGTTTGCACTCGTCTTGTTGTCCGTGTGCGTAAATGCGTGTGTGCATGGAATGGAATGAGGTCATGAAATAATATATGTTTCATGCTTATAATAGCGAGTCATGATGTCGTGTAAGTGTGTCAAGTCAATAGCGAGTTATCGCTAGTCGAGTGTTACGCGATCATTTGTGTGTCCCGCGCGGTTTCTATTTTGTCGTGCGCGGTTTCTGTTTTGTCGCTTGTCGAACGTTCGGCGTGTCGCAGGTGTGTGCAGCAGACCCATCAAAAACTCAAGGATGAGTTTGTGATGAAGAACCCGAGCCTTGGTTGCAAACTTCAAGTGATTTCGAAGCTCGCCAAAAGGGTATACCTCAAGATATTGAAGATAGTTACATTACAATGTGTAGTGTAACATTTCTATGGGTGTAGGCCCTTGTCGAGGGTAGTTTCGAGACCCATCTTGGTTGGGGACAGTGTGGCACTGTTCCACATCACTGAACCTCGGCTCTTGGGGTTTGTAGTGCTAGAGTCTAAGGACGGAGTCTATGAATATTAGGTGCCGAAATATCTCAAAATCGTTGGCTTATAACTCTGGCAAGAAACGCCCTCGACGAAAAGTGCACTGTCAAAACTCCACCAATCTCAGATATGTTGTAGCTCTATTCCATGGCTACAATTCCCAATTTTAATTGTACGAAAAGGTGTAGTAAATCTGGAGTTATCAATTTCGGCGCACTAGGGGGTATGCTGCTATGGAAGATTTACTCAGTCACAATTAACTCACAAGTTCACACAAGTTCCACAAGGAGGATTAGAGTACCAATAAACCAGGTAGGAGGGAAGAGGTGGATGAGAGGGAAGGTCCCAAGGGAGTCCCCAACCAAGGAAACCCCATAAGCACACAATTCCCCCTCTGTAGGAACCCCAACTTTGACCTTTGTCATTTTCCCAACCTCCACAATCCACCTCACCCCACTTGGCCACACTTGCCAACCTGGTTTGGCTTCTCCCAACCACATGGCAGCATCTAAAGTAGGAGTTACGAATTTCCCAACCCCCAAAAGTCTGTACCCCATATAAAATCAACCCCACAACTTCCCATAGTCACCACAACCGAATCATTGTTATGTGATGCTATCATTTGCATTCACGTCTGTCTGCCTCCCATCATGTGTTCGTGCGTTGCATGCGTTGTGTGAGCGTGTGCAAGAATTTGCATTCTGCGTGGTTTGGATTTTCTGAGTGTCTGTGAATGCTATTTGACTTGGGCAGATATCTGAAGTGATTCCTCAGCTCAAGAGCTTTCCGACGAACCAAGAATCGTCGCGATTGGAGCAAGAACAAGAAAATTACGAACGTTGGAGTTCGTATGCTCTCCGTACTTCGGTTGCGGCGACTGTGGGAAGTTGTGGGGTTGACTTTATATGGGGTACAGGTCTTTTGGGGTTGGGAAACTCGAACCCATCACTGTAGATGCTGCCATGTGGTTGGGAAAAGACAAACCAGGTTGGGAAGTGTGGCCAAGTTGGGCTGAGGTGGATTGTGGAGGTTGGGATAGTGACAAAGGTCAAAGTTGGGTTGCCTATGGGGAAGGGAATTGTGTTGCATGGTGGTTTCTTGGTTGGGGACCCCCATGGGACCTTCCCTCTCGTCCTCCTCTTCCCTCCTACCTGGTTTATGGCTACTCCAATTCTCTTGTGTGTAACTTGTGAAAACTTGTTAGTTAATTGTGGTTAAGTTTCTGTGGCAGCATACCCCCTAGTGCGCCGAAATTCATAACTCAAGATAAAGTTTACCTTTTGATGTGATTCAACTCGGGATTTGTAGCCACGGTCTAGGGCTACAACATACTCAAAATTCGTGAGATTCTATCATTAAACTTTTCGTCGATGGCGATTCTTGCGAAGTCGACATTTCTGTCCAGAAAATAGGACCAACGATTTTGAGATATTTAAGGCTCCTCAGCTCCTAGACTCCGTCCTTCGTCTCTAACAATCATAACTTCGAACGATCATAACTTTCTCGTTCTTGTTCCGATTGCGGCGATTCTTGGTTCGTCGGAAAGCTCTTGAGCAGAAAAATCACTTCAGATACCTGCCCAAGTCAAATAGCATTCACACACACTCAGAGAATCCAAACCGCACAAACATATGATGGGAGGCAGACATACGTGAATGCGAGTGATAGCATCACATAACATGTAGGAGCTGGGAGTCATTCCCAAACTCGTAACTCTTCTTTGTTCTTCCAATTGTGTGTTCTAAGACTATGTTGCTCCCATAGTGCCGTTCGTTTAATCTGACACTGTGTCGTCAATTCTTAATGAAATCGTGGGATCTAAATTGTCTATTGTAGGCAACGTTAAGATTCTCTAGATCCAAGTTGAATGAGGTCATTTGGAGCTGTGACCAGATCGCTATGAACGTGGGAAATCTCCTTACTTCCTTTGCTATGGACGAGAACCACTTACACCACAGCAGCCAAGTACACCGGCACACGTCCAAGCCGCACACAACTTCGTCACCACCATGCAGCAGCTATGGGAGAAGACTCAGCGACGTCTCACCTCGATGCGGAACTCCCAGAAGCAGTATGCTGATCGACAGCGACGAGATCAATCAGTAGCAGTCGGAGATCAGGTGCTTCTCGACACACGCAACTTGGACTTGTCCCACATTCCGTCCAAGCTCCGGCCTCGCTTCTGTGGTCCCTTTCGCGTTGAGGCGATGGTGACACCAGTTACATTCCGCTTGCGCTTACCTTCTACATGGAAGCTTCACAACGCTCTCCATGTTCAACTGCTGAAGCCCTACAAGGACCCCAACCAGTAGTTCACAGTACGACAGCTACTGCCACCACGACCTGTTCTCGTAGAGAATGAACCAGAGTACGAGGCGGAACGAGTTCTCGCTCATCGACGCAGACGCGGCAACACGCTCGAGTTCCTGATACGCTGGAAGGGATATGACTACAAGGACCCCAACCAGTAGTTCACAGGACGACAGCTACCGCCACCACCACCTGTTCTCGTAGAGGATGAACCAGAGTACGAGGCGGAACGAGTTCTCGCTCATCGACGCAGACGCGGCAACACGTTCGAGTTCTTGATACGCTGGAAGGGATATGACCTGTCGGAGGACAGCTGGGTTGCAGAAGCTGATATGGGCAACGCACGCTGTGCTCTCAAGGAGTATCTTGTCAAGCAGGGTGGTTACCATGGATTTTATTATGGGGTTACCTTCGAACCCTGGGGGTAACGACGCGGTGATGGTCGTCGTTGACAGACTGACGAAAATGGCTCTCTTCGCTGCGCGTAAGGAATTGATCTCAGACGAAGAAACCGCTCACCTGTTCATCGCAACCGTCGTTCGTCAGCGCGGGATACCAGCTGCGATAATAAACGACCGCAACACGAAGTTTACCAGCAACTTCTGAAAGAACCTCTGGGAGCAGTTTGGAACAAGGCTAGAGTTCAGCTCGTCGCGTTATAAGCACAGTAGGCTTCAATGTGCCAAAACGAAAGATAGAGTGCGAAGTCGCATTTCTGGACGTCGGCTTCAAACGTTCATAGCGATCTGGTCACGGCTTCAAATGACCTCATTCAACATGGATCTGGAGCGTGTTAACGTCAACTACAACAGGCATATTAGATCGCACGATTTCATCAAGAATTAACGACACAGCGTTAGTTTGAGCGAACGGCACTATGGCAGCAACATAGTCTTAAAAGACTCACAATCAGAAGAGCTAGGAAGAGTTAGGAAGGGTTATGAGTTGGGAATGACTCCCAGCTCCTACAAACCCCAAGAGCCGAGGTATAGTTATGTGGAACAGTGCCACATTGTCCCCATCCAAGAAAGGTTTCGAAACTACCCTTCACAATGTTAGAGACTAAGGACAGAGTCTATGAAGATTAGGTGCCGAAATAACACAAAATCCCTGGTCTCAATTTCTGGACAGAAACCGCGACTTCACAAAAGACGTCGTCGACGAAAGGTTCACTGTTCGACTCTCACAAAAACCGTTGTAGCTCATAAACGTGGCTACATTTCCCAAGTTGAATTACATCAAATGGTGAACTTAACCGTAAGTTATAAGTTTCGGCGCACAGGGGGGTATGCTGCCATGGAAAATGAACTCAATCACAAGAGTATCAGAAGTTCCACAAAAGTCACACACAAGAAAGTTAGAGTAGCACTAAACCAGGTGGGAGATAAGGAGGAGGACGAGAGGGAAGGTCCCAAGGGAGTCCCCAACCAAGGAAACCCATAAGCACATCAAATCCCTATGGCAACCCCACTTTTACCTTTTGTCACTTTCCAACCCATGCAATCCACCTCAACCCACTTGGCCACACTTGCTAACCTGGTTTGGTTTCTCCCAACCACATGGCAGCATCTACTGTGATGGGTTCGAATTTCCCAACCCCCAAAAGTCTATACCCCACATAGAGTCACTCCCACAACTTCCCAAAATCGCTGCAACCAAATATAAAAAACATACGTCTCCAATGTTCGTAACTTTCTTGGTTGTGCTCCGATCGCGACGATTCTTGGCTCGTCGGAAAGCTCTTGAGAAGGGGAGTCACTTCAGATATCTGCTCAAGTCAAATAACATTTACACACACTCAGAGAATCCAAACCGCACAAACATATGATGGGAGGCAGACACACGTGAATGCGAATGATAGCATCACACAACAAACTCCCCCTCTGGCTGCCAACCATCATCCCACATGCCATAACTCAAGCATTCACCCTCAATGCACACTCATCCCAGCAAGTTTCATGCCCTTACAATGCTCAGGTTCTGCCAGGCGCTTGATGAGAACGTCAGCCACCTGCTGCTGGGTCTTCACAAGCTCCAGTCGCACCTCCTTATCCAGGAGCCTCCTTGTCCAATGCCACTTAGGCCTGATGTGCTTTGTCAGGCCATGAAGGCAAGCATTCTTGGCCAGCTTTACTGTTGACTCATCGTCACAGAAAATCACGGTCGGCTTCTTCTGGCACATTCCGATCTCCTCGAACAAACGCCTCAGCCACACAACCTCCTTAGCCCCATGATGCAGGGCCATGTACTCTGTCTCACACGAGGACAGCCCCACCTCGTTCTGCTTCTTACTGCGCCAGCTCATTGCACCACCACCAAACAGGCACACATAGCCTCCAATGCTGGTGCCATCCGCCTTCACAGAGTTAAAGCTGGCGTCGGTGTAGCAAGTCAAGCGCATCTCCCTCTTGCTCAAGTCAGCTGCACCCCTTTGCAGCCTCTGTTGCACAGCACTGTACTCCAAGCTCACTGATGCCGTTGCACTTACATAGCGGACCAACCTCTTGGCCGCTTCCAATTGCTCATGACTGGGACGTGACACCACACTCGCAAGCTTGGATGTAGCGAATGCAATGTCAGTCCGCGTGTGATTGGCCGCATCGTTGAGCGCCCCAACCATGGAGTGAAACAACTTTCTGTCGCTCTCACCCACCACCTCCTCATCAGCACAGGGCTCCACTGTGAACCTTGAAGGTAGTGGGGTGGCTGGCTTCCGTCCATCTTGCACCCCATACTTTTCGGCCAGCCCCTCACAATACTTCCTTTGGTGCAACCTCAACACTCCCTTGTCGAGGTCTCTCTCCCACATGCATCTCCAGCATCCCCTCCACACGCTCAATCATCGCAGAGGACTCAGAGACGAGCAGGATGTCATCCACGTACACCAGGAGCATGAGGAACTCGTCCTTCTCTTACAGCAGGAACAGGCTGTGATCACACTCGCTCTTCTTGAATCCCCCAGCCAGCAGTGTCTCCTCCAGCTTGTGGTACCATGCACGAGGAGCCTGCTTCAGGCCATAGATGGCCTTCTTCAGCCTGCAGACCTTGCCGCTCCCATCATCCAACCCCTCAGGCTGCAGCATGTACAACTCCTCCAGAATGATCCCATTGAGGAAGGCAGTGATGGTGTCCATCTGCTTGATCTTCCATCCACGGTTTGCAGCCATTGCCAGCATCGTCCTCGGTGTAGTCCCTTTCCCCACAGGAGCAAAGATATCGTCAAAATCCTTCCCTTTTGTCTGCTGGAACCCCTTAGCCACAGGTCTTGACTTGTAGCGGGACAGCTCCCCATCAGGTCCGTACTTGTGCCTAAAAATCAGCTTGGAAGAAATGGCCTTCTTCCCTGGAGGCAGCTCACACAGCTCCCACGTTTCATTCTCCAGCAGTGAGTCGTACTCCTCCTTCACACTCTGCTTCCACTTTTCAGCATCGGGCCCACTCAAGGCCTCGATAAGCGTCTTGGGCTCAGGGACGGCTGCCCAGTAGCAGTGCGCTATCTCCTCCTCATCACACTGCTCAGCCACACTCCCAGCCCGTACCACCTTTGGCTTGCCAAAGCTCGGATAGGTCAGCCAGTTAGGAGGGCGCACATCCCTCCTAGGACGGTCAGCCGTACGTGCGGTGTTGGTGCAACCCTACGGTTTGCACTCGGCTTGTTGTCAGTGTGCGTGTGCGTGCATGCGTGTGTGCATGGAGTTGTATGAGTGCATGAAATAAATATATATTTCATGCTTATAATGGTGTGTGAATGATGGGTCATGATGTCGAGTGTGTGTGTCGAGTCAATAGCGAGTTATCGCTAGCCGCATGTTAATGCGGTCATTTGTGTCTCGCGCGCGATTTCTGTTTTGTCGTGTGTCTCGTGCGCGGTTTCTATTTTGTCCTGTGTCGAACGTTCGGCGTGTCGCAGGTGTGTGGAGCAGACCCATCAAGAACTCAAGGTTGAGTTTGTGATGAAGAACCCGAGCCTTGGTTCAAGCTTCAAGTGTCTTCGAAGCTTGCCAAAAGGGTACACCTCAAGATATTGAAGATAGTTACATTACAATGTGTAGTGTAACATTTCTATGGGTGTAGGCCCTTGTGGAGGGTAGTTTCGAAACCCTTCTTGGTTGGGGACAGTGTGTCACTGTTCCACATCACTGTACCTCGGCTCTTGGGGTTTGTAGGAGCTGGGAGTCCTTCCCAACTCGTAACTCTTCCTGGTGCTTCGTAATTGTGTTCTAAGACTATGTTGCTGCCATAGTGCCGTTCGCTCAAACCAACGCTGTGTCGTCAATTCTCAATGAAATCATGCGATCTAAACTGCCTATTGTAGAGGATGTCAAGACGCTCCAGATCCAAGTTGAATGAGGTCGTTTGGAGCTGTGACCAGATCGCTATGATTGTTTAAAGCCGCTGTGCTGAAATCCGACTGTGCACTCTAGCTTCCGTTTTAGGCACATTGAAGCCTACTGTAAATATAACATGCGGCACCTTGTGGAGCACTTTGCTGCTGCTACTGCTGCTGCTGCGGCGGCTGCTGCTGCTGCTGCTGCTGCTCCACCACCTCAGGTTCTTCCCCATCCTCAGTCACCCCAGAGATCTCCTTTCTCAAAGACAGAAATCTCCACCTACCTCGAGGTCCGCTGCACCTCATCTGCCTCAATGATCAGCGGCATAGTAGGAAGCTTTTGCTGCTGCTGCTTCCACTCCTTGTAGTATAAGGACTCGAGGAACTTCACATCCCTCGACACAGTCAGCTGCTGGCTGGTCAAGTCCCATATCAACCAGCCCTTGTGATTCTTAGCAAGTCCCAAGTGCACTCCCCATCTCCCAGAAGCTTCTAACTTTCCTCTCTTCTCCTTAGGCACATGAAACTCCACCATGCAGCCGAACGCTCTCAGCATGTTGACTGCTGGTGCACTCCCATACCACTTGGTGTAAGGGACCCTTTGCTTGTCCCCCACTGTCGCCAGCACCCTGTTCTTCACAACGACGACCTGCCTTAGTGCAGTCACCCAAAACGGATCCGGCAGCCCTACACGCCCAAGGAGAGTGCAGGCACCTTCCTGCAGGGTCCGGTTGAACCGCTCAGCTACACCGTTCTGTTGCGGGTTGTAGGGCACTGTGAGCTGATGCTGGATCCCCTTCTTCTTCAGCATCGCTTCAAAATCAGCGCCAATGAACTCTTCCCCGTTGTCGGTGCGGATCACCTTCACCTTGTGTCCGCTCTCCCTTTGAGCTCTCGGCATCCAGTCCTTGAGAACAGCTGCTGCCACCTCCCCCTTAGTCTTGAGAGGGTAGACCCACACCGCACGCGTGTGGTCATCCACGATGGTCAGGAAATAGCGGCTGCCCGAGAGAGAAAGGGCCCTTGTGGGGCCCACCACATCCACGTGCACAAATGCAAGTGGAGCCTTGGCTGGTTCCGTGCTGCTGCTGAAAGGGAACTTGGTGAACTTTGTCTCAAGGCATGTAGGGCAGCTCCCAGTCTCCTTCGCTGCCCCCTTCACCTCCAACCCCTTCAAACTCCATTCCTTCACCAACTTCTGCAGCATTGGAATGTTGATGTGGCACAACCTCTCGTGCCACGTCTCCCAATCGACCTCACCACTCCAGGATGAAGCCTTTGCCCATGCAGCCGTTGCATCCACTCCAGCGACCACCTCACCATGTGGCTGATGTGGCTGCTGCACCTTCTTAACTGCATCCAGGGCCCCAGCAGTTGGTGCAGTCTCCTCTCTTCCCGCAGTTGCCTTAGCCGCTGCCGCTGCCTTTGCTGTTGCTGGTGGTTTCCTTTCCAAGGGATGATGGGCAGCTGCCACAGGTCCTTGATACAGCTGCTCTTCTCCTCCAAATCCCACAGCACCAACTTCCCAAGCTTTGCACGGCAGCTGGCTGGGCCGAAGGTAACCTTTGCCTTGCTTTTCTGCAGCCGGCGCACAGAGAGGAGGTTAGCGGACAAGCCTTCAACAAGTAGGACATTCCCAAGCCCCACAAGCCCCCCATTGGCTCACATCACTTTGGCATTCCCAACACCAATCACAGGGAGCAAAGCACCTGAAGCGGCAGCCACAAACTTGATCTTCCGGATGGGTTTCACCTCATCAAGCAAATCTGCCCGCGGGGTCATGTGACTTGTGCAACCTGAATCGATCACCTAGTAAGTGAGGGGGTGCATTACAACCTTCCCAACTGAACCCATATCATCCTGACTCTCTTTCACATCCTCAACCATGAGGAACAATCCAGGGTCAGCTTTACCTTGTGCACCATCACCTTGTGCACCTGAACCTTGCACAGCACCACCTCGTGCGCGTTCACCACTTAACGGCTTCATGCCTGGGGGTGCCCATCCCTAAGGCCGGCTGAAACACTTGAACCACGGGTGTCCAGCCTTTTTGCAGTACCAGCAAGTTCCCTCCATTCGGGTGCTCCACCTGCCACCAGAGCTTCCATGTCCCTCATTGTAGTCACCTCGGCCTCTCCCTCTGCCAAAGCCTCTCCCGCGGCCTCGGCCTCTCCCTCCCCCTCTTCCTCTGCTGCCTCGTGCAGCTCCATATCCCTCAGCAGTTTTTTTGGCAGCACCACCTCCCGTGTGGCGCCTGCGGAAGTCCTCCTGCAGGATCTGCTGCCGTAGCCACCGTTGGTGCAACCCTACGGTTTGCACTCGGCTTGTTGTCCGTGTGCGTGCATGCGTGTGTGCATGGAGTGGTATGTGTGCATGAAATAAATATATATTTCATGCTTATAATGGTGTGTGAATGATGGGTCATGATATCGAGTGTGTGTGTCGAGTCAATAGCGAGTTATCGTTAGCCGCGTGTTAATGCGGTCATTTGTGTCTCGCGCGCGATTTCTTTTTTGTCGTGTGTCCCGTGCGCGGTTTCTAATTTGTCGCTTATCGAACGTTCGGCGTATCGCAAATGTGTGCAGCAGAACTCAAGGATGAGTTTTGTGACGAAGAACCGGAGCCTTGGTTCAAGCCTCAAGTGTTTTCGAAGCTTGCGAAAAGGGTACACCTCAAGATAATGAAGATAGTTACATTACAACGTGTAGTGTAACATTTCCATGGGTGTAGGCCCTTGTGGAGGGTAGTTTCGAGACCCTTCTTGGTTGGGGACAGTGTGGCACTGTTCCACATCACTGTACCTCGGCTCTTGAGGTTTGTAGGAGCTGGGAGTCCTTCCCAACTCGTAACTCTTCCTAGCCGTTCGTAATTGTGTGTTCTAAGACTATGTTGCTGCCATAGTGCCGTTCGTTTCAATCTGACGCTGTGTCATCAATTCTTGATGAAATCGTGCGATCTAAATTGCCTGTTGTAGGCAACATTTAGACGCTCCAGATCCAAGTTGAATGAGGTCGTTTAAAGCTGTGACCAGATCGCTATGAACGTTTGAAGCCGCCGTGCAGAAATCCGACTGTGCACTCTATCTTTCGTTCTAGGCACATTGAAGCCGTGACCATAACAAGTAGTATCAGAGCACCTTGGAGCAGCTACGACGGGGTGGCAGAGGTGCTGGAGGCAATGGAGAAGCCCAAGCACAAGGCCAAGCCCGTGACTCAGCCTTGGCGCCCGTACAACAAACTCTTGGACCTTCTAGGGATGAACCAGTTCGGGCTTGACAAGTTCAACGGCGACAACTTTGTTGAGTGATCCTTCAGAATGTAGAATGTGTTCGACCATTATGACTTGCTGGAGGTGATCGAAGGAACGGAGACGCGTCCCGAGAACGACCCGGAGAAGAGCCAGTGGGTGCGGAAGAGCGCACAAGGCTATCTCCTACTTGGGCAAGCGTTGGGGAGCAACCAGATCCGTCACATCAAGCCTTTCCAGCGCGAACCAGAGAAGGGAACAAAGGTATGGGCTGCCCTCAAGGGTGTACAAGATCCTGCAACAGCGGCGGTAGCTGTGGTGTTGGAACGGCAATTGGCGACGCTACGAATTGAGGAAGATGAACCCGTGGAAGACGGGGTGCAGAAATTCTTCGACTTGTTGACGCAGCTTGAGGGAGCTGATTTGAAATACAGTGAGCTCCAAAAGAAGACCAAGTTGCTGGCCCTACTCCCCGAGTCATGGTCCTCGCTCATCATCAATTTGAATCGCGACTTGCCCTGCCTCTCGCTTGAGGACGTAAAGCGAGCAATCCTTCCAGAGGACTTCCGCCGTCGTGAGTTGGCAAGTGCGAATGGCGCTGGGGCAGCGAGCGTCGGCCGTGGATATGGCAGAGGAAGAGGCAGAGGACGAGGGGGAGGAAGATTTGGTTGCAGCAACTTCAGTGGAGGCCGCGGAAGTGGCGGTTACTGTTGGTGCAACCTACGGTATGCACTCGGCTTGTTGTCCGTGTGCGTGCATGCGTGTGTGCATGGAGTGGTATGAGTGCATGAAATAAATATATATTTCATGCTTAGAATGGTGTATGAATGATGGGTCATGATGCCGAGTCTCTGTGTCAAGTCAATAGCGAGTTATGGCTAGCCGCGTGTTAATGCGGTCATTTATGTCTCGCGCGCGGTTTCTATTTTGTGGTGTGTCCCGTGCGCGGTTTCTATCTTGTCGCTTGTCGAACGTTCGGCGTGTTGCATGTGTGTGCAGCAGACCCTGTCAAGAACTCAAGGATGAGTTTTGTGATGAAGAACCCGAGCCTTGGATCAAGCTTCAAGTGTTTTCGAAGCTCGCCAAAAGGCTACACCTCAAGACTTTGAAGATAGTTACATTACAAAGTGTAGTGTAACATTTCAGTTGGTGTAGGCCCTTGTGAAGGGTATTTTCGAGACCCTTCTTGGTTGGGGACAGTGTGGCACTGTTCCCCACCACTGTACCTCGGATCTTGGGGTTTGTAGGAGCTGGGAGTCATTCCCAACTCGTAACTCTTCCTAGCTGTTCGTAATTATGTTTTTTCTAAGACTATGTTCCTGCTATAGTGCCGTTCCTTCAATCTGACGTTATGTCGTCAATTCTTGATGAAATCGTGCGATCTAAATTGCCGATTATAGAAGACGTCAAGACACTCCATATCCAAGTAAAATCAGGTCATTTGGAGCTCTGACCAGATCGCTGCGAACGTTTGAATCCGCTGTGCAGAAATCCGTCTGTACACTCTATCTTTCGTTTTCGGCACATTGAGGCCTATTGTCACCATAACAAGTGGTATCAGAGCCCCTTGGAGCAGCTACGACGATGGCTGGACCTGAAGAGAGGGGTGGCAGAGGTGCCGGAGGCAATGGAGAAGCCCAAGCACAAGGCCATGTAAGAATCCCAGCCACTAACCACTAGGATAAAAGGGCTTATTTGTGTAGCGGGTGAGTGCGCCCATAACCCCCCAGTCCAACGTGCCTGTAACCCTTCCCTAGGATCAATCGGGGATCTCCAGTGGACCTCTGACAGGCCAAGCCCGTGATTCGGCCATGGCGCCCGTGCAACCGACTCTTGGACCTTCAAGGGATGAACCAAGAGTGTTTGGGCTTGACAAGTTCAACGGTGAGAACTTTGCTGAATGGCCCTTCATAATGGAGAACGTGTTCGACCATTATGACCTGCTGGAGGTGATGGAAGGAACGGAGAAGCGTCCCGAGAACGACCCGGAGAAGAGCCCGTGGGTGCGGAAGAGCGCACAAGGCCACCTCCTACTTGGGCAAGCGTTGGGGAGCAACCAGATCCGTCACATCAAGCCTTTCCAGCGTGATTCAGAGAAGGGACCAAAGGCATGGGCTGCTCTCAAGGGTGTACACGCTCCTGCAACAGCGGCGGTAGCTGTGGTGTTGGAACGGCAAATGGCGACGCTACGTATTGAGGAAGATGAACCCATGAAAGACGGGGTGCAGAAATTCTTCGACTTGCTGATGCGGCTGGAGGGAGCAGATTTGAACTACAGTGAGCTCCAAAAGAAGACCAAGTTGCTGGCCTTACTCCCAGAGTCGTGGTCCTCGCTCATCATTAACCTCAACCGTGATCTGCCCCATCTCTCGCTTGAAGACGTGAAGCGCGCGATCCTACAAGAGGACTTCCGCCGCCGTGAGTTGGCGAGTGCGGATGGCGCTGGGGCAGGAAGTGTCGGCCGTGGATATGGCCGAGGAAGAGGCAGAGGACGAGGGGGAGGAAGATTTGGTGGCAACAACTTCGGCGGAGGCCACGGGAGTGGCGGTTATGGCAGCGACGACAAGAGCTACGGTCGCGGTCGTGGACGTTTTGATGGCGAGTGCCACTATTGCCACAAGAGCGGACACATGTGGCGCGATTGCTACAAAATCCCTGATGGATGGACCCCTGCTCAAGACCAAGAGGGTAGAGAAGCAGGTGGAGGGAGAGGAAGAGGCCGTGGAGGCCGTGGCGGTCGCGGTGGTGGAGCCGCGAACATGAAGAACGAAGATAACGACAAGGACTCGAAGGATGATCGGTACCCGCGTCTATTCTATTTTGTGTCAACGCAAGTACCAGCTGGTCCAGAGAAGGATGAAGACCTTGAGGAGCCAGCAGCTGTGGGGAAGGTGACCCTACACCCCTGGACTTTTGGGTGATCGATAGTGGCGCTACCTACAGGATGACACCTCGCCCCGACTTGCTCACCGAACTCGAGCCGTCACCGGTGAAGCATGTCACATCGGCTTTGGGGCAGCGAGCAGAGGTGAAAGGCATGGGCAAGGCCATGTTTAAGGGTGCTGATGGAAAGATGGTGGGCCTCAAGAACGTGCTTTGGGTGCCCAGCCTTGCTGCGAACCTGATTTCCGTGCGGCGGCTGGCAAAGGCCGGCATAGACACAAACTCGAAGGGAGCCAAGACCTACACCGCAAGGATTGGCGACCGGATTCTTTGGGACCTTCATGAGGATAGGGACGTCTACATCGAGATGTGGCAGATCCCTGTGGTCCCCATGCCTAAGGAGAGGCAAGTGGCAGCAACCGCCAACACCAAGGGTGAAGCGGTTGGTAGCGGCGATTGCGCGGACGGTCGCGCTAAGGAGAAGGAGCCCAAGAAGGGCAAACCTGGTGGGACCAGAAAGCTGTGTGACCATAAGGAGAGTGGTGCAGCAGCCAAGGAGCAGCACAAGGGTGAGGAGAACCTTGAGGCAGCAGCGAAGGAGGACTACGGAGAGAGTATGTGGGGCGCTATTGCGAGCGCGGCATTCTCCAATCCGACTTCGGCTACGGAGGAGTGTGATTGGTTGACTTTGCATTGGCGCATGGGGCATGTGGCCCTGCCCATCTTGCAGCAGCTAGTGAAGAATGAGATGGTTGCTGGCATACGTGTGAAGGGGGAGCCCGATGAGGTGCTTGGCTGCCCAACGTGCTTGCAAGCCAAGTTCACCCGATTTCCGCTCCCTAGTTTGGAGGCAACGGCAAAGGCACCGCTTGATGAGGTGGTGATGGACGTGGTGGGCCCCCTGAAGCTTGGAGCTGCTGGAGCAGAGTACTTCCTCACCATAGTGGACGTCTACACCCGCATGACTTGGGTGTACGTGCTGGCCAAGAAGAGCGACGTGGCTGAAACGTTGAAGACGGATTGGTTCCTGATGGTGGAGCGGCAACAAGACCGCCTAGTCAAGTCAATCCGCACCGATCGAGGGGGAGAGTTACTGAGCAAGGATTTTGGGTTGTGGCTGAAGAAGAATGGTATTCGGCATTCCCTCACCATGCCATACTCCCCTGCAATGAAGGGCATTGCCGAGCGAGCGAACCGGACAACCACGGAGGCGGCACGCGGGTTGCTCATTGAAGCCGGGCTACCCTACTAATTCTGGCCTGATGCGGTGCGGAGCGCGTGTGTGGCCAAGAACAGAGTCTTGACTCATGTGGGAGCAGAAAAAAGGGTGCGCTATGTGGAGTGGCTTGGAAGAAAGGCAAAGGTGGATATGCTTCGGGTTTTCGGGTGCATGTGCATGGCGCTCGTGCCTAAGCATCTTCGGCACAACAAGCTTGGTGCCAAGGCGGTGTGGGCCGTGCACTTGGGCCCATTCACCAAGAAGTTCATGGTGAGCAGGGTGCGGAGATAACTCTAGCAACGGGAGCCTGACTACGGGGAAGGCACGTGCGTGAGAGGTAGCTCTGCGTTCGTTCCTTAGTCGTTTCCTTGTGCGCACACTACTTGCTAGTTCACGGGGAGAATTGGCAAGAGTTCCACTAGGAAAACATCACAACAAAGGTTCAGAATGATAGCAACACCATTGGCATGCATCACTACATCAGAGCTAGCACAGCTGCTGGTCGACCTCCAGCGCAGCATGGTCGACCGCGTTCCAGCGCAGCAGTGCTCGCACCGCTCCAGCGCTGCAGGTTTGCGGCGCGCCAACGTTGCAAGTCCACAGTGTGCCAGCGCTGCAGCAAGTCGGCTGCACAGCGTTGCACCCGCAGGACAATGGTGCACCTGCTTCGCAGGTGCGCGCGGCTGGTTGGTGCTCCACTCCTTGTCATGAGCACAGCGCAGACGCCTGACAGACTCCACGCCAGCGACTGCGCCCACCAGCCACGTCGACCTCGGGATACCACCCCTGAGGTCGTCCTCGCAAAACCGCTCCCGGCGACATTCGCGCACGTCGCCCGGGTATCCCGGTCGACCGGGCAACCCCGCCTGGTCGACCAGCCCAGTCGGACGCCGACTACGCCAAGCCCGGCGTCCCCAGGTCGGCGTCCTGGCGTCCAGGACGGCTTCCACTCGCCTAGGACGCTGTCCAGGCGCCCAAGTCGGCATCCGGGCGCCCGGGACGCCGAGCAGACCTCCAGGTCGGCGTCCCAGCTCCCAGGACGCCGAGCAGATGCCCAGCACGGCGTCCAGGCGCCCAGGAAGGCGTCCAGGCGCCCAGGACGCTGAGCATACGCCCAGGACGGTGTCGAGGCGCCCATGACGCCGAGCAGACGCCCAGGACGGCGTCCAGGCGCCCAGGACGCCAATGAGACGCCCACGACACCGTCCAGACGCCAAGGACGGCTTCCACCTGCTCGGCGCCCTCCAGCCGGGCGCCTCCCAACGCCACGCCCTTGCAGTGGCCCCCGTGCCCACTGCTGCAGGTCGGCTGCATCCCCCGCGCACCCGACCACAAAGTCGGCTCCGCCCAAGCGAGGAAGGGGCCACACAACACTCCCGTTGACACTCCCCTGCCGCGTTCACTCTTGGGCCCCCAACCCACATGGCAGCACTGCTCGAGGAATAGCTCGGCGACGTGCACACAACACACAGCACGCCGGTCACCGCACCAGCCATGCATGAGGGCATGGCACCTACTGCTGCACGTCGTTGTCGCCGTCGCCGACTTCGGCCAGGCGCACTTGGCCGATCGCGACGGAGCACCGGTTGAAGGCTGGGTAGTGCAGCGCCTTCGTCAGGAAGTCGGCTGGCTGCTCAGCGGTCGGGATGTACTGCAGTGCAAACTTCCCCCGCTTCACCATGTGCTGCAGCCAAGCCTGTCGCCGCTCCATGTGCTTGAGGTTGCTCGTCAACCCCATGCCCTCGGCGACCGTGATGGCCGACTTGTTGTCCACGCGCAGGACAGTCGGCTCCACGGCGTCCAGCTGCCGGAACTCTGCCAGGAGGAAGCGAAGTCGGCGTCCTTCCTTCCCGGCGTCGACGGCCGCCACGTACTCCGACTCGGTCGACGACAGGGTCGCGCACTTGATGCGCTGGCTCGACCAGGAGACTGCGGCCCCTCCATAGACGAACACTTAGCCTCCCGTGCTCGTCCGATTCTGCTTGCCGCCGGCGTCGTCGGCGTCAACGTAGCCGACCAGCTCCAGCGTCTTCGGACCACCGCCGAACTCCAGGGCGGTGTCGCGCGTGTTGGCGAGGTAGGCGAGGCAGCGGTCGACCTCGCGCCAGTGCTGGTCACTCCTCACCGTGAGGCCGCTTCCCAGCTTGCTGCAGGCGAAGGCGATGTCCGGCCTCGTCGTCGTCGCCGCGAACTGTAGCGAGCCGACCTTCTGCCGGTACTCCTCCTCCTCGCGCCCCTGCGCCTCCTCATCGTCGAAAGTAAGCTCGGCGTAGGCGTCGACCGAGACCGGCGTCTTCGGCGTGCGCCCAGTCTGCTCCTGGTCGAGGAAACGCCTACGCAGCTTGTCGGCGTAGCCCTGCTGGTGCAACCACAGCTTCCTCGCCGGCCTGTCGCGCACGATCTCCAGGCCGAGGTACTTCTGCACTGGCGAAATCTCGCGCAGCTCAAACGCGGCTTCCAGCAGCTCCTTCAGCCCCTCCAGCATCGCGGCGCTGCTGCTGGCGGTGAGCAGGTCGTCGACGTAGACCAACACCCAGCAGGCCACACCGTCGTCGCCGACCTTGAAGTACAGAGCTTCGTCGACCTGGCTCTTCTTCCACCCGGCGCCGACCAGCACATCGTTGAGCGCCAAGTACCATAACAGCGGCGACTGCTTCAGCCCGTACAGGCTCTTCAGCAGCTTGCACACCCGGCCAGTCCCGTCGTTGAAGTAGTCCGGTTTCGCCATGTACAGCACCCGGTCGAGCTTGCTCTGCAGGAAGGCGTTCTTCATGTCGAGTTGCATCAGGTTGAGGTTGAGCACGGCGATGATGCTGAGGACGACGACCTGCTGTACGACGACGAGGGTGAACATTATGAACGTCTCATCGTAGTCGGCGCCGTACACCTGCGTGAAGCCCTTCACGACCAGCCTCGCCTTCTCGCGCTCGACGGTGTCGTCGATGCGGTACTTCGTGGTCAACACCCACCGGTTCTTCATGATGTTCACTCCCGGCGGGCGTTCTACCAGCTCCCACATGCCCATGGCGAGGAGACTGCGGATCTCTTCCTCCATGGTGGCCTTCTCCGCCGGGCCCTTCCAGCTGGCCAACTCCTCCTTCACCGTCATCGTCGCGATGTCCCAGCGGTGCTCGGGGTCGGCGTGCATGTCGGGGTCGAGCTCCGGGAACTCCTCATCCCCGTCGGCGTCGTCGTACACCGGGTCGTCATCGTCGTTGTCGTACAGCGTGGTGAAGGCGGCCGCCGGGAGGCAGACATGGTAGGTTAGCCGCTCTGGCGGCCTCCGGACCCGTCCTGAGCGCCGCAGTGCAGGCTGCTCGGGGTTAACCTCCATTTCGTCGCTGCCGGCAGCCTGCTCGGCGTCCGACTGCTCCCCTTCAGCTTCGCCGGCTTCACTGTCCTCGACGTCCTGCTGCACCTTGGTCGGCTCGCCCTGCTGCACCTCGGTCGGCGTCCCGACCGATGTCTCCCCTGCGGTCAGCTCCCCTGCCGACTGCCAGGTTGCCGACTGCTCCTGGGTCGGCCGCGCTGCTGCCTGCTGCTTCCCCAGCGTCCCTTCTGTCGACTTCACTTCCAGGCTGACTTGCTGGGCGTCACGGCGGCTACCGGCGATGCTCTTGGTCGGCGCCACAGGCGACGCCCCACTGCTCCCCTCATCGCCGGAGGCCGACGCCGGAGTCAGCCCACGCAGATCAGCGACGAGGGGAGGGGCAGGGGAAGGGTGGACGACCTCGGCGTCCTCATCAGCAAGCTCACCGACCTCGGCGAGCAGAGGCAGCGTCGCCGTGGAGGTGTCGGTTGGTGGGGTGGTCGGCGTCCGTCCAGACACCCGCCCGTGCTCCGACTTCCACACCTCCAGCGACATGTCCTCGTAGAACACCACGTCCGATGTGGTGACCACCCGATTGGCAACGATGTCGAGGAGATCCCATCCCTTGCTCTCCTCGGAGACGCCGAGATGAAGGCCCCACCGGGCTTTCGGCTTCAGCTTCCCACCACGCCGCTGCTCGGGGACGAGGAATTGCGCCATGCAGCCCCACACGCGGGCCAGCGACAAGTCCGGCTTCTTCCCCGTGAGCAGCTGGTACGGCGTCGTTCCCGGCGTCGCCGACCGCTCCAGGCAGTTGCGGACCCAGACGGCCTGCCGCAAAGCAAGGTGCCACCAGTGGTGCTGCACGCCCATGTGCAGCAGCATCGTCCGCACCGACTCCACCACCGTCCGCATCTCCCGCTCCGCCATGCCGTTCTGCTGCGGGGTGTAGGGGCAGGACAGATCGTGGAGGATCCCCTTGCCGGCCACGAGGGCGGTGAAGTCCTTCCCGAGGAACTCCCCTCCCCGGTCAGAACGCAGCATCAACACCGACTTCTTCGACTGCCGTTCAACCGTCACCAGCCACTGCTCAAACTCCCGCAGCACGTCGGACTTCTTGGCGACCGGCTTCACCCACACGTAGCGGGTCTTGCGGTCCTTCAGCAGCAGGAAGTACAGGCTGCCATCCTTGGCGGCCACGCGAAATGGCCCGCACAGGTCGATGTGCACGACGGCCAGGGCGTCCTCGGCGTCCGAGCCCTTGTCGGGGAAGGAGTGCCGCGCAAGCTTCCCGCCGACACACGAGACGCACGGCGAAGTGGCGCCGGACGCCGACTTGAGGTCCAGCCCGGTGGCGACCTCGTGCTTCGCCGAGCTCCGTATAGTGTCCATACCGACGTGCGCGAGCCTCGCATGCAACCTGCCCGGCGTCGCCTCCTTCGCCGAGACGATTGCCCGCAGAGCCACTTCCTCCGCTGCAGTCGTCACCGGGCAGGGACGCAGGTCGGTGTAGAGAACCCGGCCGTAGTACGTTGCTCGGCCGAGCACGTCGCCTGTCGCCGAGACGAGCAGCACACCGTCGCCGTCCTCCTTCAGCTTCACGCCGTTCTCCTTCAGTTGACCGGACGACAGCAGGTTCGCGTGCACGCCCGGGACGTACAGCACGTCGGGGATGAGCACACGCTTCCCTGCCTCCCCTTGCAGCGCAACCGTGCCACGACCGCGAACGTCCTGCAACGCCCCATTGAAGCCGCGCACGTGCTTCACATCGCCGCTCGGCCCCATGTCGACGAAGACCTCCTTCGTCCCCATCAGGTGATGGGAGCAGCCGCTGTCCAGCAGGACCACCGCCGGGTTCGCCTGCACTGCTGCTGCCATCGCCTGGAAATCCTCACCGGCCTCCGGCGCCAGTGAGACGGTTGGCTCCACGACGCCGACCAGGGAGCACGACGCCGACTTGTCGTCGCTCCCCTTGCCGCCAGCAGAGGAGTCAGCGTCCTTCGCCGAGGTCGACTTGTTCGACTGCTTCTCCTTGCGCGGCTGGTTGCCTCGTCGTGGACGACGGCTGGCCGACCTCCCGCGGCCTCCCTTGGCGTCGTCGTCGTCGGATTCGCTGCAGTCGGGGCACTCGAAGGAGAGGTGGTCGGGGCTGTGGAAGATCCAACACTCTCGACGCCGACTTCCTCCTCCACGACCGCCTTCTTTCGCCGACTTACCCTTGTCGGCGTCCTTGGCCGGCTTCCCACCTCCGCTACCACCGCTGCCAGGCTTGCCGCGCTACCCTGGTCGGCTACCTTGCTTCGCCGGGGCGACGTAGTTCGCCTGCAGCAGGAGCTCCGTGGACTTCTCGGCCTCCTGCATTGCCTCGTCCTGCAGGATGTGCGAGGTAAGGGAATCCTCGTTGAGCGTCGCCCGCGTGCTCGGCGCCACTGACAGCCGCTTCAGCAGGTTGTAGCTGCTCGGGAGCCCCTTGAGGACGTGCGTGACATACGACGCCGTGTAATACTGCACGCCGGCCATCCTCATGGTGGCGAGAAGTCGCCGTGCCCGGTTGCAGTAGTCCGTCGCCGTCTCCTGCTCGCCCATCCGCAGATGCGTCATCTGCTCCTCGAGCTGGCCGATGTACAGGTCGTCAGTTACCTGGTACGTGGATTCGATGAAGGGCGATGCCTGGTGACCGGCGTCGAGATACTCCCTGCACCACTTCATGGCAATCTGCACGCCCGGCGAGCAGCACCGTGAGATGACCGTGAAAGTCAGCAACTGCACGGCGCGAAACTCCGCACGCAGGTCGGGGTAGATCTCCTCCGGCGTCGCCACGGTCCCGCGAGCGAAGCCGATCAACCTGGCCATCTCCAGGTGAGGCTCAATCGCCTCCTTCCAGGTGAGAATGTCCGGTCGACCGACCAGCAGGGGGGTGACCTGGATCTTGTCCGGCGTAAACTTAAAGTAGCCGTAGCTCGGCGCGATTCCTCCCGCAGTCACGTGTGACGCCGACATCGGCGCCAACCCACTTCGTCGGCCTCCGACGTTGCCCTGCGAGGTCCCTGCAGCCGCCGACGACTGCATCCCTCGCTCCTGAACGCCGCCGACTTCATTGGCGTGTATCACTCCTCTCTGCCTCGACGTGCCTCCCGCACTGCTGCCGACCTGGCCTCCCCCGGCGTTGACGCCCACGTCGACGCCGCCCTCGGTGTCCACCGGTCAAGGAGAAGCAGGCCGAGAAGGGTGCTCCGATGCCCACATGCTTCGGAGCCCGGCCTCGACGACCGCCCACGGCAGGTCGCCATACTCGTTGGCCTCGTGCTTTCTCCTCGCGTTCTCCAGCTGTGCTTCCAGGGTGTCCACCACCCCGGCGTCACCTACGCCGCCTACCATGGTGACTAACACAAGGCTGCCGGTCTACGAACACAATCGGGAAGTGCAAAGTCGGCTAAATCAAAGGTGCCTTCGCGGTGTCGTCCACGCTCACCGCACCATGCGGAGATAACTCTAGCAACGGGAGCCTGACTACGGGGAAGGCACGTGCGTGAGAGGTAGCTCTACGTTCGTTCCTTGGTCGTTTCCTTGTGCGCACACTATTTGCTAGTTCACGGGGAGAATTGGCAAGAGTTCCACTAGGAAAACATCACAACAAAGGTTCAGAACGATAGCAACAACATTGGCATGCATCACTACATCAGAGCTAGCACAGCTGCTGGTCGACCTCCAGCGCAGCATGGTCGACCGCGTTCCAACGCATCAGTGCTCGCACCGCTCCAGCGCTGCAGGGATGCGGCGCGCCAACGTTGCAAGTCCACAGTGTGCCAGCGCTGCAGCAAGTCGGCTGCACAGCGCTGCACCCGCAGGACAATGGTGCACCTGCTTCGCAGGTGCGCGCGGCTGGTTGGTGCTCCACTCCTTGTCACGAGCACAGCGCAGACGCCTGACAGACTCCACGCCAGCGACTGCGCCCACTAGCCACGTCGACCTCGGGATACCACTCCCGAGGTCGTCCTCGCAAAACCGCTCCCGGCGACATTCGCGCACGTCGCCCGGGTATCCCGGTCGACCGGGCAACCCCGCCTGGTCGACCAGCCCAGTCGGACGCCGACTACGCCAAGCCCGGCGTCCCCAGGTCGGCGTCCTGGCGTCCAGGACGGCGTCCACTCGCCTAGGACGCCGTCCAGGCGCCCGAGTCGGCATCCGGGCGCCCGGGACGCCCAGCAGACCTCCAGGTCGGCGTCCCAGCTCCCAGGACGCCGAGCAGATGCCCAGCACGGCGTCCAGGCGCCCAGGACGGCGTCCAGGCGCCCAGGACGGCGTCCAGGCGCCCAGGACGCCGAGCAGACGCCCAGGACGGCGTCCAGGCGCCCATGACGCCGAGCAGACGCCCAGGACGGCGTCCAGGCGCCCAGGACGCCGAGCAGACGCCCAGGACGCCGTCCAGACGCCAAGGACGGCGTCCACCTGCTCGGCGCCCTCCAGCCGGGCGCCTCCCAACGCCACGCCCTTGCAGTGGCCCCTGTGCCTACTGCTGCAGGTCGGCTGCATCCCCCGCGCACCCGACCATAAAGTCGGCTCCGCCCAAGCGAGGACGGGGCCACACAACACTCCCTTTGACACAGGGACTGCAGGTTCATGAAGAACTCCATGTACAAGGATTGTATGGCGGAAAATGAGGCGAAGATAGGCGTGCGGTTTGGAGAGGTGAAGAGTTCCGGGTTGGAGCACGTGGAGCTGCCTTTAGAGCTGAGCAGCGGCAGCACCACCACAAGGCAATCTTCCCTTGTGAATGGGGGAGAGAAGGCCAAGGATGCGGAGGAAGAAGAGGAGGAGGTGCAGCAAGTGAGCGAGCATGCACCGACACATCCTTCCCGCACTACGAGCGCTCCACGGAATCGAACCACACCGCAGCAACGCCAAGACCTTCAAGTCCCTGCAGCTGAGGAGGAAGGAAGGGTCAAGAGGAAAGTGCAAGCCCCCAATAGGCTGACCTATGATGCGCCGGAGAAGCAGGGCAAGACGGCCCTAGCTGGAGCGGCAATGATGGTCGGCGACGACGAGGAGAGCGACTACGAGGAGTGTGCCTTCTGGTTCTTCTCTCCGGTGGAGATGCCACGAGAACCAGCAACTCTCAAGGAAGCCTTGGAGAGTAGTGATGCTGAGGAGTGGAAGAAGGCAATGGAGAGTGAGCTGAAGAGCATTGAGGAGAACGACACGTTCGAGTTGGTGGAGCTACCGGAGGGGCATACGGCAGAGGACTCCATCACAAGCTACATCCTTCAAGACAAGGCTATGCAGGAGGCAGAGCAGCCCATGGAGCTCCTTTCGAAGGCGATCTACGCTGCACCGACGAAGCAGAATCGTCAGCAGGAGCAGCGCGGAAAGCCCGGCAGAGGTAGTAACGGAGGTGGGCGGTCGAATGAGGAGGTCGACGAGAAGAAATCGAAGCGGGACAAGGGCCGTGAGATGGTGGTCGACGGCGAGAGTGCTGAATCTGCAGCGACCCCGACCATCTCTCCTTTGAGTGCCCCGACCGCGATGACAGCGACGAGGACGACAGCAAGGGAAGCCACGGTCGATCGGCCAGCCGTCGCCCACGTCGAGATGAGAAGTCGCGCAAGGAGAAGCAAGCGTCAAAGAAGACGTCGTCGAAGAACGACGTCGACACCTCCAGCGGCAAGGCGTCGTGCTCGATATTCGGCGTGCTCGAGTTGACGGTCTCGCTGGCGTCGGAGGCTGGCGAGAACTTTCAGGCGGTGGCGGCAGCTGTCCAGGCCAACCCGATGGCGGTGCTCCTCGACAGCGGGTGCTCCCACCACCTGATAGAGACGAAGGCGGTCTTCGTCAACATGGCGCCGAGCGACGAGGTGAAGCATGTGCGTGGCTTCAATGGGGCGTTGCAGCCTGTCGAGGGTCGCGGAACTGTCGCTCTACAAGGGGAGGTCGGAAGCGGGTCCTCATCCCCGACGTGCTCTATGTTTCGGGAGTCCACGCGAACCTGCTATCTTCTGGCCAACTGAAGGAGAGCGGAGTGCAGCTGCAGGGCGACGGCAACAAGATGCTACTCGTCGCTGCGACCGGGGAGGTGCTCGGTCGAGCATGCTACACCGGACGAGTCCTCTGCACCGACCTTCGCCCCTGCTCGACGTGATCGCCGTTGACCGAGGTGGTGGCTCTGCGGACGATCATCTCGGCGACGGAGGTGGTTCCCGACCGGCTGCACGCAAGGCTCGTGCACGTCGGCATCGACACGATCAAGTGCTCGGCGAAGCATCAGGTGGCTACTAGGCTCAATATCACACCGTCGACCGGAGCAGACCCGCCGTGTGTCTCGTGCGTCGGAGGAAAGCTGGTGCGGCACACCTTCCCCGACAAGGGCTCGGACGCCGAGGAGGCACTGGTTGTCGTGCACATTGACTTGTGCGGGCCATTTCGGGTGGCTGCCAAGGATGGCAGCTTGTACTTCTTGCTGCTAAAGGATCGCCACACTCGGTTTGTGTGGGCAATGACGGTTGCAAAGAAGAGCGACGTGCTGCGGGAGTTCCAGAAGTGGCTGGTGCTGGTGGAACGGCAGACGAAGAAGTCGGTTCTGTCGCTCCGCTCCGGCCATGGAGGGGAGTTCCTCGGAAGGGATTTCACCAACTTCGTCGACGGGAAGGGCATCGTCCACGACCTGACGTGCCCCTACACTCCGCAGCAGAACGGAATGGCTGAGCGGGAGATGCGCACGGTTGTCGAATCCGTGCGGACGATGCTGCTGCACATGGGCGTGCAGCACCACTGGTGGCACCTCGCTCTTCGACAGGCCGTCTGGGTGCGCAACTGCTTGGAGCGGTCGACGACGCCGCCGGGGACGACTCCGTACCAGCTGCTCACCGGGAAGAAGCCCGACCTCACGCTGGCGCGAGTGTGGGGGTGCATGGTGCAGTTCATGGTTCCCGAGCAGCAGCGCGGTGGGAAGCTGGCACCGAAGGCTCACTGGGGGCTTCACCTAGGCGTGTCGCCCGAGAGCAAGGGCTGGGAGGTGCTCGACCTCACCGCCCACAAGGTGGTTACGTCGGTCGAGGTGATCTTCTACGAGACGCTGTCGCTGGACGAAGTGTGGAAGGCGAAGTATGGGTCGGCGTCAGGACGGACACCTCGACGGCACCGGTCACCATGCTCGCCGACGTCGACGAGCCTGCTGATGAGGATGTTGTGGAGGTTCCTCCACCTCCCCCTGTTCTTGCTCCACCCTCCCTCATCGCAGATCGGCCTGCCTCGACGCCTGTGTCGGCCGCCGGCGATGAGGGGAGCATTGAGGCGTCACCTGTGGCGTCGGCCAGAGTCATCGCTGGTGGTCGACAAGGCGCCTTGTTCGTCGACCAGGACCGGAAGCCGTCGACGACAGGGGAGCAACAGACAGGGGAGCCAGTCCACCAGGAGGCAGCAGCAGGGCTGCAGTCGACAGGGGAGCAGCATACGGGGCTTTCGACAGGGGAGCCGGCGAAGTCTGCAGCAGGCGACCAGCCGGTCGAAGGATCAAAGCAGCTAGTCGACGATGAAAACGTCGACGAGGCAGGGGAGCTGTGGGCGAGAGAGCAGTCCACCAACAGTGATGTGGTGCAGGTTCAGCGACGGAGCAGGAGTCCAGGAGTCCATCAAGAAGTCTGCGCCGGAGCAGCGACGTTCTCGACGAGCTCGACGGCCGCCGGATCAGCTGAGCTTCCTCGCCTGCCTGCCACCAGCTGCCTGTTGTACGACGACGCCGAGGAGGATGAAGACCTGCCGGAGCTTGACCCTGACGTGCATGCCGACCCCGAACACCGCTGGGACATTGCCACGATAACGGTGAAGGAGGCGCTGGCGAGCTGGAAGGGTCCGGCAGTGAAGGCCGCCATGGAGGATGAGATCCGCAGCCTCATCGGCATGGGCACTTGGGAGCTGGTCGAACGCCCACGGGGAGTAACATCATGAAGAACCGGTGGGTGCTGACGACCAAGTACCGCATCGACGACACCGTTCAGCGCGAGAAGGCGAGGCTGGTCGTGAAGGGCTTCACGCAGGTATACGGCGCCGAATACGACGAGGCGTACTCGCCGGTGAGCAGCTACGTCACGCTGAGGATCTTCCTCAGCATCGTCGCTGTCCTCGACCTCAACCTGATGCAGCTCGACATGAAGAACACTTTCTTACAGAGCAAGCTCGACAGGGTGCTCTACATGTACCAGCCGAACTACATCGACGATGGGACTGGCCGGGTGTGTAAGCTGTTGAAGAGCCTCTACGGGCTGAAGCAGTCGCCGCTGCTGTGGTACAGGGCTCTCGACGGTGTGCTGCTAGGCGCAGGTTGGAAGAAGAGCCAGTTCGACGAGGCGCTCTACTTCAAGACCGGCGACGATGGAGTGACCCGTTGGGTGCTAGTCTACGTCGACGACCTGCTCGCCGCCAGCAGCAGCACCGCTGTTATTTGATGCTATCATTCGCATTCACGTCTATCTGCCTCCCATCATATGTTCGTGCGTTGCATGCGTGGTGTGAGCGTGTGCAAGAAATTTGTGTTTCGTGTGGTTTGGAATTTCTGAGTGTTTGTGAATGTCATTTGGATTGAGCAGATATCTGAAGTGACTTTTCTGCTTGAGAGCTTTCCGAAGAACCAAGAATCGCTGCGATCGGAGCACGAACGAGATAGTTACGAACGTTTGAAGTTCGTATGCTTTTGATGTTTGGGTGTGGCGACTTTGGGAAGTTATGGGGTTGATTGTATATGGGGTACAAACTTTTGAGGGTTGGGAGATTCGAACCCATCACTGTAGATGCTGCCAAGTGGTTGGGAGTAGCCAACCCAGGTTGGCAAGTGTGGCCAAGTTGGGGTGAGGTGGATTTTGGAGGTTGGGAAAATGACAAGGGTGAAAGTTGGGTTACCTATTGAGAGGGAAAATTGTGTGGCATAGGGTTTTCCTTGATTGGGGACTCCCTTGGGACCTTCCCTCTCGTCCTCCTCTTCCCTCCCACCTGGTTTATTGGTACTCGAACACTCTTGTGTGTTACTTGTGAGAACTTGTGAGACTTTTGTGATTGAGTTAAGTTTCTATGGCAGCATACCCCCAAGTGCCCCCATTTTAATATCTTGCGAAATACTCCACGTTTTCATGTGATTCAACTTGGTAATTGTAGCCACGGTCTAAAGCTGCAACATATTCGGTTTTCGTGAGATTCTAGCAGTGCAAATTTCGTCGACGGCGTTTTTTGTGAACACGACTTTTCTGTCGAGAAATTGAGACCAACGATTTTGAGAAAGTTCGGCCGCTAAACGTTCTAGACTCCGTCCTCAATCCCTAACAAGTGGTATCAGAGCTGATTGAGGACGTTGTGAAGAGTCTAGTGAGGTGTGAAGACCCTCCTAGACCCACCATGGCCTGTTGGTGTGCCTTAGTGGAGTTCTAGAGGTTGCATGTGACTTCCGCTAAAGGGAAACTAAGCCGAAATTTCGTTGCGCCGACAATTGTGAAGATTTTCTGGACCTACATTGTGACCCGCAAAGGGGGAGCTGAAACTTGTGATTGGAAGCAGAGGAGATGAGTCAAAGGAGTGGAGATGCACCTGACAAGAAGATCGAACCGTCACCATCCAAGATCGAAGCTTTGGATGGCTCCAATTATGAGGAATGGAGCGGGCGGATGCGGAGCGCCTTCAAGTACTACAAGCTGCTGAAACTTGCGATGGGAGAAGAAAAGATGCCGGAGGAAGGTGATGCCCGCGATCGATGGATTGAGCGGAGCGCGGTGCTGTACGACTTGATTTTACAGTCGGTGAACAACGACATGTTCCAGCACATTAAAGGATTTGGTGAAGCTCGATGACTCCGGACCGAAGGCGTGGAAGCTACTACGCGATGTGGTTCAGACCAACATGCTGCCGATGGTGATTGTGTTGGAGAAGGAGCTGGCTGCCCTCTCTATGCGACCGGGCGATGATGTGAAGCCGGTCCTTGACAAGATCAAGGACACCTATGCGAGGATGGCAGCGGCGGGCAGCAAAGTGTCGCAGATGCACCAGTGCACCAAGATCATCTCGGTGCTCGACAACTCGTGGGACAACCTCATCCCCACCCTCAACGCTCAGCAGGACCAGTGGACGCCTGATTGGCTACGGCAGCAGATCCTGCAGGAGGACTTCCGCAGACGCCATACGGGAGGCGGTGCTGCCAACAAAACTGCTGAGGGGTATGGAGCTGCAGGAGGCAGCAGAGGAAGAGGGGGAGGGAGAGGCCGAGGCCGTGACTGAGGCTTTGGCAGAGGGAGAGGCCGAGGTGACTACAATGAGGGGCATGGGAGCTCTGGTGGTAGGGGAAGCACCCGAATGGAGGAAGCGTGCTGGTACTGCAAGAAGGCTGGACACCCATGGTTCAAGTGTTTTAAGGCGGCCTGAAGGATGGGCGCCTCCAGGCAAGAAGCCGCCAAGTGGTGAACGCGCACGAGGTGGCGCTGTGCAAGGTTCAGGTGCACAAGGTGATGGTGCACAAGGTAAAGCCGACCCTGGGATGTTCCTCATGGTTGACGATGTGAAAGAGAGTGAGGATGATGTGGGCTCGATTAGGAAGGTTGTGATGCACCCCTTCACTCACTGGGTGATCGATTCAGGATGCACGAGTCACATGACTCCGCGAGCAGATTTGCTTGATGAGGTAAAGCCCCCTGGGAAGATCAAGTTTGTGGCTGCCGCTTCAGGTGCTTTGCTCCCTGTGATTGGTGTTGGGAATGCCAAAGTGATGGGAGCCAATGGGGGGCTTGTGGGGCTTGGGAATGTCCTACTTGTTGAAGGCTTGTCCGCTAACCTCCTCTCTGTGAACCGGCTGCAGAAAAGCAAGGCCGAAGTTACGTTCGGCCCGACCAGTGCCGTGCAAAGCTTGGGAAGTTACTGCTGTGGGACTTGGACAAGAAGAGCAGCTGCATCAAGGACCTGTGGCAGCTGCCCATCATCCCTTGGAATGGGAAACCACCAGCAACGGCAAAGGCAGCGGCAGCGGCTAAGGCAACTACGGGAGGAGAGGAGACTGCACCAACTGCTGGGGCCCTGGATGCAGTCAAGAAGGTGCAGCAGCCACAGCAGCGTCACGGTAAGGTGCTTGCGGGTGTGGATGCGACAGCTGCATGTTAGAGATCAAAGGACTGAGTCTATGAATAATAGGTGCCGAGATATCACAAAATCGTTGGCTTAGAATTCTGGACAGAAACCGCGACTTCACAAGAAACGTCGTCGACGGAAATTGCACTGTTAGAATCTCGCGGAAACCGAATATGTTGTAGCCCTAGATTGTGGCTACGATTCCCAATTTGAATCACCTCAAAAGATGGAGTATATTTCGAGTTATGCGTTTCGGAGCACTAGGGGGTATGCTGCCACATAGAAACTTAACTCACTCACAATAGTTTCACAAGTTCACAAGAGTTTGAGTGGAACTAAACCAGGTAGGAGGGGATGAGGAGGACGAGAGAGAAGGTCCCAAGGATTCCCCAACCAAATGAAACCCCATGCCACACAATTCCCCTCTCCATAGGCAACCCCACTTTCACATTTGTCACTTTCCCAACTCATGCCATCCACCTCAACCCACTTGGCCACACTTGCCAACCTGGTTTGGCTTCTCCCAACCACATGGCAGAAATCCACATGTCCCAACCCCAAAAGTCTGTACCCCATATTGAGTCTCTCTCACAACTTCCCAAAGTCTCCACAACCAAAGTATAGAAAGCATACAAACTCCAATGTCCGTAACTTTCTTGTTCTTGCTCCGATCGCGACGATTCTTGGTTCGTCGGAAAGCTCTCGAGCAGAGCAATCACTTCAGATACATGCTCAAGCCAAATAACATTCACGCACACTCAGAAAATCCAAACCGCACAAAACACAATTTCTTGCACACGCTCACACCACGCATGCAATGCACAAACATTTGATGGGAGGCAGACAGACGTGAATGGGAATGATAGCATCACAACACTGCATGGGCAAAGGGTTCATCTGGGAGTGGTGAGGACGATTGGGAGACGTTGCACGAGAGGTTGTGCCACATCAATATTCCGATGCTGCAGAAGCTGGTGAAGGATGGGAGCTTGAAGGGGTTGGAGGTGAAGGGGGCAGCGAAGGAGATTGGGAGCTGCCCTAAATGCCTTGAAACAAAGTTCAAGAAGTTTCCCTTCAGCAGCAGCACAGGACCAGCCAAGGCGCCGCTCGCGCTTGTGCACATGGATGTGGTGGGCCCCACGAGGGCCACTTCGCTCTCGGGCAGCCGCTACTTCTTGACCATCTTGGACGACCACACGCATGCGGTGTGGGTGTACCCTCTCAAGACCAAGGGGGAGGTGGCAGCGGCTGTTCTCAAGGATTGGATGCTGAGAGCTCAAAGGGAGAGCGGACACAAGGTGAAGGTGATCCGCACCAACAATGGGGGAGAGTTCATTGGTGCTGATTTTGAGGCGGTGCTAAAGAAGAAGAGGATTCAGCATCTAGTTACAGTGCCCTACAACCCGTAGCAGAATGGTGTGGCTGAGCGGTTCCACCGGACCCTGCAGGAAGGAGCTCGCACTCTCCTTTGGCGTGCAGGGCTGCCGGATCCATTTTGGGTGACCGCATTGAGGCAGTTTGCTCTTGTGAAGAACAGGGTGCTGGCGACTGTGGGGGACAAGCAGTGGATCCCCTACACCAAGTGGTATGGGAGTGCACCTGCAGTCAACATGCTTAGAGCCTACGGCTGCATGGTGGTGTTTCATGTGCCGAAGGAGAAGAGAGGAAAGCTGGAAGCTTCTAGGAGTTGGGGTGTGCACTTGAGGCTTGCTAAGGACCACAAGGGCTGGTTGCTATGGGTTTTGACCGGCCAGCAGCTGACTGTGTCAAGGGATGTGAAGTTCCTTGAGTCTCTGTACTACAAGGAGTGGAAGCAGCAGCAGCAGCAGAAGCTTCCTCCTACACCGCTGATCATTGAGGGCGATGAGGTGCAGCGGCCATCGAGGCAAGTGCAGGTCACTTCTCAGAGGAGGAGATCTCTGGGGTGATTGAGGATGGGGGAGAACCTGAGGTGGAGGAGCAGCAGCAGCAGCAGCAGCAGCAGCAGCCACCGCAGCAGCAGCAACAGCAAGGTGCTCCACAAAGTGCTGCACGTTCGGCTGACTGTCCTAGGAGGGATGTGCGCCCTCCTAACCGGCTGACCTGCTACAAGTCAAGGCTTGTGGCTATGGGATTCGAGCAGACGAAGCGGAAGGACTTCGACGATATCTTTGCTCCTGTGGGGAAAGGGACTACACTGAGGACGATTTGAGAAAAAAGCTAGAAATCGAGGATGGAAGATCAAGCAGATGGACATCATTACTGCTTTCCTCAATGGGATCATCCTGGAGGAGCTGTACATGCTGCAGCCTGAGGGGTTGGATGATGGGAGCGGCAGGGTGTGCAGGCTAAAGAAGGCCATCTATGGCCTGAAGCAGGCTCCTCGTGCATGGTACCACAAGCTGGAGGAGAGACTCCTGGCTGGGGGATTCAAGACGAGTGAGTGTGATCACAGTCTGTTCCTGCTACAAGAGAGGGAGCAGTTCCTTCAGCTCCTGGTGTACGTGGACGACATCTTGTTTTTCTCCGAGTCGTCCGCAATGATTAAGTGTGTGGAGGAGATGCTGGAGACGCAGTTCAAGTGCTGGAAGGTGTGAAGTATTACCTTGGGATGCATGTGGAGAGAAACCTTGACAAGGGAGTGTTGAGGTTGCACCACAAGAAATACTGTGAGGGGCTGGCCGAGAAGTATGGGCTGCAAGATGGAGGGAACCCTGTGCTGATAAGGAGGTGGTTGGAGAGAGTGACAGGAAGCTGTTTCATTCAATGGTTGGGGCGCTTAACTATGCGGCTAACGACACGCGGCCTGACATTGCCTTTACTATATCCAGGCTTGCGAGTGTGGTTTCACGCCCCAGTCATGAGCAGGTGGAAGCGACCAAGAGGTTGATCCGCTATGTGAGCGCTACAGCATCAATAGGCTTGGAGTACAGTGCTATGCGACAGAGGCTGCAGAGGGGTGCAGCTGACTTGAGCAATGGGGAGATGCTCTTGACTTGCTACACCGACGCTAGCTTCAACTATGTGAAGGCGGATGGCACCAGCATTGGAGGCTATGTGTGCCTCTTTGGAGGTGGTGCAGTGAGCTGGCGCAGCAAGAAGCAGAACGAGGTGGGGCTATCCTCGTGTGAGACCGAGTACATGGCCTTTCATCATGGGGCAAAGGAGGTTGTGTGGCTGAGGCGTTTGTTGGAGAAGATCGGAGTGTGCCAGAGGGAGCCGACTGTGATATTTTGTGACAACGAGTCAACAGTGAAGCTGGCCAAAAATGCTTGTCTTCATGGCCTGACAAAGCACATCAGGCCCAAGTGGCATTGGACAAGGAGGCTCCTGGATAAGGAGGTGCGACTGGAGCTTGTGAATACCCAGCAGCAGGCGGCTGACATTCTCACCAAGCGCCTGGCAGAACCTGAGCATTGGAAGGGCATAAAGCTTGCTAGAATGAGTGTGCATTGAGGGTGCATGCTGGAGCTATGGCATGTGGGATGATGGTTGGCAGCTAGAGGGGGAGTTTGTTATGTGATGCTATCATTCTCATTCACGTCTGTCTGCCTCCCATCATATGTTCGTGCGTTGCATCCGTGGTGTGAGCGTATGCAAGAAATTTCAGTTTCGTGTGGTTTGGACTTTCTGAGTGTTTGTGCATGTCATTTGGTTTGAGCAGATATCTGAAGTGACTTCTCTGCTCGAGAGCTTTCCGACGAACCAAGACTCGCTGCGATCGGAGCACGAACGAGCAAGTTACGAACGTTTGAAGTTCGTATGCTTTTGATGTTTGGGTGTGGCAACTTTGTGAAGTTGTGGGGTTGGCTCTATATGAGGTACAGACTTTTGGGGTTGGGAAAAACGAACCCATCACTGTAGATGCTGCCAAGTGGTTGGGTGAAGCCAAACCAGGTTGGCAAGTGTGGCCAAGTTGGGTTGAGGTGGATTGTGGAGGTTGGGAAAATGACAAGGGTCAAAGTTGGGTTGCCTATTGAGAGGGGAAATGAGTGGCATGGGGTTTCCTTGGTTGGAGACTCCTTGGACATTCCCTCTCATCCTCCTCATCCCCTCCTACCTAGTTTATTGGTACTCTAACTCTCTTGTGTGGAACTTGTGAGAACTTGTGAGACTCTTGTGATTGAGTTATTTCCTATGGCAGCATACCCCCTAGTGCGCCGAAATTCATAACTCGAGATATAGTTCACCTTTTGATGTGATTCAAATTGGGAATTGTAGTCCACGGTCCAGAGCTACAACATACCAGGTTTTCGTGAGATTCTAACGGTGAACGTTTCGTCGACGACGTTTCTTGTGAAGTCGACATTTTTGTCCAGAAACTAGGACCAACGATTTTGTGTTATTTCGGCACCTTACCTTTATAGACCACGTCTTTCGTCTCTAATAACCGCAATGTTGAAGGAGCTGAAGGAGCTGCTGGAGGCCGCCTTCAAGCTGAGTGAAATCTCGCCAGTGGTGAAGTACCTAAGGCAGTAGATCGTGCGCGACAGGCCAGCGAGGAAGCTGTGGCTTCACGAGAGGGCTACGCCGACAAGCTGCGCAGGCGCTTCATCGACGAGGAGCAGAGCAATCGAGTCCCAAAGACGCCGGTCTCGGTCGATGCCTACGCTGAGCTGACATTTGACGATGAAGAGGCTCAAGAGCGTGAGGAGGAGGAGTACCGGCAGAAGGTCGGCTCGCTGCACTTCGCGGCGACGAGGACGAGGCCGGACATCGCGTTCGCTTGCAGCAAGCTGGGAAGCGGCCTTACCGTGAGGAGCGACCAGCATTGGCGCGAGGTCGCAGAGGGCTTGGGGCTGACGGGCAACCTCAAACACATGGAGCGACACTACGCCTGGCTGCAGCACATGGTGAGGCGCGGGAAGTTCGTGCTGAAGTACATCCCGACCACCGGGCAACCGGCCGATTTTCTGACAAAGGCGCTGCAGTTTCCGGCTTTCAACCGTGCGCACTGCTGTCTTCTACGGGGCAACGCTGGACAGCCGCTCTGCTGCAGCGTTGGCACGCCGACGACCTGCTGCGTTGGCAGGTCGCTCTTCTGCAGTGCTGGCGCGGCTCCTCTACGCAACGCTGGCAGGCGGTCGACCATGCAGTGCTGGCGGTCGACCAGGCTAGCTGCAGAGTTGCTAGGTGCCTGATGTAGTCATTCTGTCATTGCTTGTTTAATCATTCTGTATTCTCAATCTTTGCTAGTGGAAACTCTTGCTAATTTCTCCCGTGAATGTGCAAGTGACAAGGAACCCAGCAAAGCTACGATCACTCCTAGTAGTTCGTGCCAAACCCCGTAGTCTAGCTCACTACCGTTGTAGAGTGACTCTCCTCAGCCATCACTAGCCGCGCTCGCGGGTCGCCCCACACTTCCGTGCTGTGATGCCTGTTGTGCGGGTTGTCCCGGTGTGCCTTGAACTTGTGATTGTACTCGTGCGACGTCATTTTGCAGGGACGCACGTTCTGCCGTCAGCGCCGCGATTTCTTCAGAGCTTTCGCAGAGCTGCTGCAGCAGTTCATTCAAACGCTAATGCTTGAGTGTGGTAACATCGACGTGTTCAGCCATGGCGAAGGGAGTCGGTTTGGCTTAGTCTAGGCGCAGTCGTGGCTGCTCGTTTACGAGAGTACGCGAGGACAGAGGCTCCTAGGGGCTAAGGTGCATGAGTCCCTTCGGGTGAAAAAACAAAAGTTGATTTCCAGGGGTGCGGAGATGCGCGGTCCGAAAAAAGGTAGCTCTGATAACCAAGTGTTACAGTTGCAATGGATCGAGGTAGCGAGGATTCCACTAAGGTGTCAGATGAGTACAGAATTTGAGCACAGGCATGAGCGAACATTTATACGCGAAACATGCAAACGGTAACGCGGTGCGTGCGAGCTAGTTAGTGCTAGGCTGGCATCGAGGTTCGGGCTAGTCTCGAAGCGTAGGGCCTGCGGTGCAAGGTCTGGTAAAACAGTGCACGCGAAGTTGGCGAAGCCCCGTTAGCAGTAATGGGCAAACAACGGCTGCTGCTGTACGCGATGTTGCAGGTCGCAGTAAGGAATGGCGAGAAAATTCCTTACATGTATCCTCTCTGCTTCTATGTACCCAGCCCCATATTATCAAAGCTACCGTTCTCATTTCTTGGCCGATCTTGGCGTTCTTTGGTGCTACGGATTCGTCACTTAGAGCTCTATCCAGAGATAGTTTACACGCCATCACGGAAAACAGAAATTGCGATTTTGGGGTTTCGAAGTTTTTTCTGCGAAAAGTCTGCAGCTTTCTTGCACGAAGTATACAGAAAAAGACGACCCCAAAAAGCATCTCTGGATACACCTATTGCGAAAGTGCATACCGGCGCCAAAAAGGTCATTCGGAAGTGACTTGAACATCGCATATTTGGTTTCGAGCTGTCAAGGCAGATTGAAAACGGTTACTTCTTTTGTTTGCTCCCACGAAAACTAGCAAAAATGTGAGGATGGATACAACAATTTCGATTGTACACTAACCACAACACATTCGCTTTCTGGACACTAGGACTGTACACGTGGTCACAACACATTTGTTTTCTCCAAACCTGCATCCCGACCACCCAACCTAAACCGCACATGCACATTTGGTTGGTTCTGAAGGGTGACGAGTGATCACAGCAAAATCATACTCAGCCAATTATTGTTGCCGTAAAAACAATTCAAGGAATCACCACCATCTAGCACCTACACGTTAGCATGTTATGCACTCCAACCCAACAAACATTTGTCCTCATCCTTCTCACACCTCTATTCCGCCCTTGCAAATACCTTAGTCAACCTTCAGTTTACAGTTTCACGACCCACAACTTTATGCTCAACGCTTACCTAGAGCTTAGACTCCTTCTAGCACTCCAAGTCCTTTTATTTGGAGTCACGTATCTCTTGAGGCACATCAGCCAAATTTGTACTTATTTCAATACCATGTTCAGACCTATTTCTTCGTACGTACCATTGTTCGTCCGTATCATACGTCGTAGCCTCAGCCAGGACTGTCTCCATACCCTCGCAACCACCCGTTCCCCTTTGCAGATTGACAAATATCAGAACTATCGCAGAGGACAACCGTTCACTTAGCGATGTGAAAGCGCCTACTCAACAACTATTTTGATGAGAAATGTATTCGTTTCGCTGATAAGGTATGCGCTTTCCACGCGATGGATTTCGTTTCGCTAGTAAGGTATGTGTTTTTTTCCGCGCGATGGTAATCGTTTCACTAGTCAGGTATGCGTTTTTTTTCCACGCGATGGTAATCATTTCACTGGTCAGGTATGCTTTTTTTTTTTTCCACTCGATAGTATTCGTTTCGCTGATTAGGTATGCGTTTTTATCTATGTGATGGTATTCGTTTTGTTGTTACGGAATACATATTTTTCTGGGTGACAGTATTCATTTCGCAGGTGAGGTATACGTTTTTTAGCATTCGTCGTCTCGCAGAACGAATCCATCTTGCGTACAACTATCTATCCGTTTAATACATTTAAGTTCAATGTACACCGACGATTTTCTCCCATCCGCTCCCTCTCTTTCCCTTCAACCCCCGACCTCCCATAACACTTTGCATCTCGTCGACTCGTTTTGTCTATCTGCCGCGACTAACGCTATCACAACAGCATATCAGGATGACGGTTTTCGAGACAACATATGTTAGCCTTCTCGCGGTGGGCATGCACGCAAGTATCGCCGCAAATTATTCAGTTTTGGCCATGCGTTTTGTGTTTGCAGTTCTGACGCTTCCTACTTGTTACTGTTTCCTACGTTTGCAACTCGTTTTCTCTCTATGACACAATGTCAGTGGGGTGCGTTGCAAAAAGTTGTATGTTCATGTTTTGCAGCTCCAACCTGTTTACGTAGTCCTATCGTCAACCAGAATCGTAAGATGCATATTCTTCACCGTTGAGCATACTCCATCATTTACAACCCCAATGGTGAGTGGTGGTAAAGGCAGACTTGTTATACCTGTTTAACGCGGTTTTAAATTCTCTGTTTGTGCATGTTATATTCGTATTCTTATTAGCTGAGTTCACACATCTTCTTAACCGAGCATTACGGTAGTCATTCTACTGTGGTTGGGTATATTGTGTGTGCATATGCCTTGTAAGACACACTATGTGTACTAATTCTGTTTATTTATGCTAAAAAACGCATTCCCATAATAGAGAAGCATCAATCGAGATTGTCGCTGTTCCAATCGCCAGCTAATCAATTCTCCGATACCGTCACCCCCCGGATATACCCCCATGGGGGGGTGCAAAAAAACATGTTTTTTGGAGAGGGTGGGCTTATAGTCGAGTAAATTTATAAGCGTCGGCGTTAGTATTATGTCAGAAATGAATTTTGTTTTTATATACGAAATCGAAGCATTTTCAAAGGCGGATTCACCTGAGTCGTGAACGTTCGAAACTGTGCATGTTTTCCGCGTGAGAAGGCCAACAAGGCGTGGCTTCATGCCTTCCATGCCTTGTTGGCCAGGCCAGGTTCATCGAACGTGAACCTGGCCCATGCCAGCGCACACGCACTTCGCATCACCACGGCCCAATCAGGGTTGCATGCGGTCCAGGGCACGTCATGGTTCAGCCATGACGTGCCCATCCAGAGCAAGATTCCCCGCCACCGAGGCAACGAGCTGCCCATCTCAGCTCCTCTGCGGGGAATCTTGACTGTGGCCACCCTATTTCCGCAGAGGAGGCCGGGCCGCGAAACTGGAGGGGTGTCGGGCGAGGGCTTCATACGGTCCTCATTCTCAACTTTCATTTCAGTTTTTCTCTTTGGTTTGGCCTGCCGTGGCCATGGCAGGCCTTCAAGGCACGCATTTCGTTCCGCCACCAACCTGCTGCTAGCGAAAATAGAGACACCTGTGACGACTCTCAGTGGCAGAGGCGCCCTGCGCCCGTCCCTCCAACACCCCCAGTCGCGCCTCCTGTTCCTCCCACTCCTCCAACGCCTCCTAACCCTCCCACTCCCCCGGCGCCTCCGGTTCCTCCGTCTCCTCCGTCCCCTCCCAAGGCGTCTGTCTTCGGAGCTCCACGTCAGGGGGTTCAGTAGCTTCTCCTCCCTCCTAGCTACTCGACATTTGACGCTTACCTGTCTGAGCCCGATCATCATCCTCCGCGCCGTTGCCACTCTAGGGAACTCCGGCTGATTGCCCGTTCGACGAATCCGGGACTGGTGCCAAGGACGATGAGGAATTCTGGGGCTGCCGACGGTCTTCCCGAGCACCTGCCTATTCCCACATTTCCCCCTCCTAAAAAGAAACGGCCCCACCCTTCTCGCAAGAATCGCGATGCCCGTCCTCCCTCCCCCATGCACAAGCCTTCAAATCACAAGTGCCAGTCTTACACCTCGCAGGAGAAGCTGCAGTGGATCCTGAAGCTCGAGCCCGGTGAGATGAGTGTGCGGCGGATCTCTCGCGAATCCGGCATCTCCCGAAGGTCACTCGCAGAGTGGAAGACCCAGAATGCTGAGCTGGAGGGCGCGCATGCTGCTCGCGCCTTCATGGGCGCGGAAGGAGCTCGTGGTATCGCGACATGGAAGCGGAAGTCTAGAGAAGGTTTCTTGTCCATCGTAAAAAGTGTCTTGCCGTCTCGGTCGCACGCCTGCAGAAGTGGTCGCACGAGGTGATGAAAGAACTGCATCCAGAGGTAAAGTGGGCCGGCTCTCAGCGGTGGACTGCGCAGTTTCGCCGCCACTGGAACCTGACAACCCGAGCGAAGACAAGGGTCGGGCAGAAGCTTACGGCCAGTAAGTTGTTGTTGTTGTTGTGTGTGTGTGTGCTTTTTTTTTTTTTTTTTTTTTTCTGTCGTTTACGGTTTGCAGTTTTGTGCTATGTGTCTGATCTTGTCTGACGGTTATTTCCCAACGCTTCATTCATCCTGTGTTTGTTTGTCCTCTCGTTTCATCCCATCCATACCCAACAGACTGCGAGGTTGATGCCAGAAACTTCTGGAAGTTTGTGCGTCACACCCGTCGCCAGTACAAGATCGACCCGCAGTGGATCATTAACGCAAACCAGACGCCACTCTGGCTCAAGATGCCAGCCGAACGCACCGTCGAAGAGGTTGGCTTGCGCTCTGTGCCCATCCGCAGCGGCGGCTATCATAAAGAGCGAGTTACGGTGATGCTCGCCTGCACCGCTAGCGGAAGACCGTCCCTAAATAAAAAATCTCCTTTCATGTAAGCTTTACTACCCGTCGATTCCGCGACTGCATATTGATGTTCTTATAAAACTTATACTAGTATTCTCTGTGCGTCTGTTGCTGTGCAGATATCAACGTGTCCGTCCATCCCACGGTTGGATGGACGCTGACGGTGTCATCGCGTGGCTCGACGGGGCGGTCAAGCCGTACGTCAACCCCAAGTTCGTAGTCCGCCCTCGCAAAGCGATGCTCGTCCTTGATTCCTACCGCGGGCACCTGACCCCGGAGGTGAAGAAGAAGTTCGGCGAGCTGAATCTTGTCCCTGCGGTTATCCCTGCTGGCTGCACCTCGAAAATTCAACCCCTAGATGTCGCGGTGAATCGCTCATTCAAGGTCGCCGTTCGCCAGCTCTACCAGGAGTGGTTCGAGAGTGAGGGGGACGACACATTGATGAAGAAAGGTGAGAGATGCCGCCCATGTGTTTGTGCTTATATTTTTAAAACCGTACTGACTCGGGTTCTTAAATTTCGTGGCAGGCAACATCAAAAAGCCTCCACCCGAGCTGACGCTCAAATGGATCTCCACGGCTTGGAAGTCCGTGCCCAAAGAGCCCATTCAACGAGCTTTTCTCACCTGCGGCATCAGCAACGCTCTGGATGGGTCCCATGACAAGATTTGCGTGGAACACAGGCGAGACGCGCTCGAGGGCGAGGAGGTAGAAATGGATGATGAGACTGCAACAGATGGCTTCTTCAGCAACAACGTAAAAGAACCTGAGTCGGACTCTGAGGCCGACCCAGATGACCCCACCGCAGCTGATGACTAGAGTACGGTAGAAACGTAGAAAATGATATAGCCTGTGTGTGAGGCTCGTAGGTAGATGTATGCTAGTTTTAGTTGCAAGTAATTGTAGATTAGCTATAAAATTGTTTTAGTGAGTGTCTTGTTGTGTCAAATGGAAAGAAATAAAAATAAAATTTTTAAAAAAATAGGGTGGCGGTTATAATGTGTAACTTCGTCAAAGGTGTTGGTGTTGGCTTCAAGCATGAAGCGGAGTGTGTTTGAGCGCGGCGTTGGCCGCGGTACGGGCTGCTGTCCAAACTGTTTGTTTTCTTCCCCAAAGATGCGGTGAGTTGCCACAGCGAGCTCTTATTTGGTCATGCCAGTAGGTTCCTTCTCGGTGCTTTCTGCTTCCTGGATTGCCGCATACTCTCTTTCGACTTGCTCCGTGCGGCTCGCTGTGGGTGTGTGGCAGGTGGTACAAAGGCCGTTGATGGCGGGCTCATGCAGATTAGTCTCGCGGGGATGAGGGCTCCGTCGAACCCACGGTCGCCCATCAGGGTGCTGCCATGACTCCTTGTTCATGAAGGCGAACTCGAGAGGGACGAGATCCACGAGCTCGTCGGATGAGGCTTGACAGCTTGGTATCTCGAAGTCCAAGACATAGATCCTGTTGATTGAGCGGGCTCTACCGAGGTATTTGAATGACTCAGAAGGTGTGTCTGGAGGGGCGTACGTGAGAATGAGGTCGCGTGTGGTCAGGTCCGTGGTGAGTATAACGCCACGGTCACGGAGTTGTCCTGCAGAGAGCAGATTGAAGCGCAGGTATGGGACGTAAAGTACGTTGCTGAACAAGATATGCGTGTTGCTATTTTGTGCTTGCAGAACGACGATGCTTTGTGAGTTGTCGCGCAGCTGGTGGTTGTTGGCGACGGTGACATAGGTTGCGGGGGCGCGGCTGAGGTTCGATAAGTATCAAATGGATCCCACCATGTGCTGCCCGCTATCCAAGTACCGAGAGTTGTAGTTTTTGGTGTTGTTGTTGCGTAGGAGCAGCGCGAGTCGCGGAGTCACCAGTGTCGCCTTGTAGCACCTGTGAAAAAACGGGTCTTCATCCTCCTTCCATCCCACGGGAACGTAGAGTTGATTGTCGTGTGGCGGACTTTCCCGCAGTGTGATTGGCTGGTTCCAATCCTGCTCGTCTTCGTCGTACTGGTAGTGGTGGGCTTCTGTGAGAGGATTATTCCATCCTTCTTCTGGTTCCAGCAGTCCTCCCTCGAGTTCGTCCTCTTCGTCTGGTTCAGCCGTGCGACGACACCGTGTCGCCATGTTTGCTATCACGTTTCTAGGAGCTCCCCCTTGAGTTCCTTGTGTCTGCTGTGGTTGTTGCTGCGCAGGAGGACGCGGGAGGTCTGTTGTTGAGGTTGAGAATGTCGAGCGTCTTGTCGGCCGACCCAGTTGTTGTGGTGAGTGGAATTCGGATGGCGATAGTTGGATCGGGATTTGCATCAATCCGTTGAATGCCGGAAGGCTTTGCATATTTTGCAATAATGGCGCCGTGGTTATCGTCGCTCTTCACGATTGTCTGCGTAAAAGACGAGGCGCTCTCGGCGCGGCGCGGAGCTCGTTCTGCTTGAATCCATGTCTTGCTGTTCAGTCAGCAGTGCGGCGCATAGCGCGGCTTCTGAGAGCGTTCCTCGTTGTCGGAGTAGCGCCTTGCAGGGCTTCCACTCGGGCCCAAGTCCCTGGAGGATGAGGCTGACGAAGATCTTCTCCGAGATAGAACTTCCGTTCTTTATAATCTGGTCGCGGATGTTCCGACAACGGTTGATGTAACTGTTTGCTTTCTCCCCGTGCCCCATCTTAGTCTCCATGAGTTGTTGTAGGATACGATCTGCAGTGACGGAATCTTTCGGCTGATATACCTCAACGAGGTGCTTCCATGCTTCAAGAGCTAGAGCGGCGCTCTCTTTGTAGGAGCAAATGCCGAGCTGTTCTGCAGGCGACATGCTGCCAAGCAGAACGCTATACGCCATGAGCGACTCACTGTAGTACTGGGCCCGGGCGTTTTCGGTATCTTCCACCGGTTTAGGATAGGAGTCGTCGAAGTCTTGGTAGATCTGCGCTGTCTGTAGGAGGAGCTCAAGCTCAAAACTCCATGTATAGAAATCTTTGCCATCAAACGCGACGGTAGTCTTGATTTTTGACACGCTGAGAAAACGTGCTTGCGCAGAGTTGATTGTTTCGTCGCTTGGACGAGGGGCAGTTGTGGCAGATTTGTCTGAGTCGAGGGAGAAGCCGTGCGCGGCGGTATCACGGCTTTTCGTAGCCGGTTGTCCAGGTTGAACTGGTTGGGAAGTGGTTCCCGCATCGCCTTTGAGCAGATCTTGGAGTTCTTTCTCCATAGTTGACAGTCGAGCGAATAACTGCTCGAGCGCGGCAGTGCCGATCGTAATTGTCGCTTAATTTGTCGCAGCCGGGTTGGTTTGTCCTTCGGCCGTTAGATTTGTTTGGCCTCCGGATCCTCCGGCCATCTTGGACTTAAAGCGTGTGTCGCTCGCTAGATCTAGGTTTGGCGAAGTTTACGGAAGTGACGCTGCGAAGAATCCCTGAGCAGCTCTCATACCATGTTACAATCTGAAGTGAGACTTGATGAAAGGATCGTTCAGGGTTGATCGCAGGTAGTGTCGCAGCGGAAGTAGTGAACTCCGGTCAGAGTGAATGTAAATGACTGAGATTGATAATAACATGCATATATAGGGTTTATATGGAGATACAAAGGAATGCGAAACGACCTAGACTAGCCATGTGTCAGAATATTATGCTCTAGCCTGTAGTGGGGTGCTCTGTAGCGAGTACAACCCTTCTAGGGTTTGCTATTTGTATCCCCATTCTTGCTAGTTCAGTCCTCTTTTGCCTAATTCTCTCGACATGCTATCAGAGCAGGACGATCCTGTTGGGTCGATCCTGTGGGTGGGCCCACCACCAAATGCTTCCGCTGCTGTTCTACTGGTCGCGCGACGCCTCCTTCCTGCCGCGCGCTCGGGGCGTGCGGCGGGTTTCTCCCCGCCGTGCGCCCCGAGGCGCGCGGCGGTTTCCTCCCGTGGGGGATGCCCGCGTCCCCCCGATCCCGTCGCCCGCGGCCCCGCTTTCCCGTCGCCCGCGGCCCCGCGATCCCGTCGCCCGCGGCCCCCCGATCCCGTCGCCCGCGGCCCTCCGATCCCGTCGCCCGCGGCCCCGCGATCCCGTCGCCCGCGGCCCCCCCCCCCCCCCCGATTTCCCGTCGCGCCGCCCTGGGGAGCCGCGCGCGGCCCCTCGCTGCCCCGTGGTGGCGTCCTGGGGGCCGCGCGCCGTCCCCCTCGCCGTCCCCCGCGCTCCTTCCCCCGTTCCGCCCGTTTTTAGGGTTTGGGGGTGAGGACTGTGGGGGTGGCAGCTATGGGGGTGCCGTATGTGTGCGCCGTCCCCTGCTCCTCCTCCTCCTCCGTCTCCCACTGCTGCAGCTGCCGCTGAGGGGGGTGGATGTGTGGGAGCCGAGGGTTAGGGTTTAAAGGGGGGTGCCGTGGGAGTGGAGCTAGGGGTTCAGCAGGGGGGGTGTGTCTAGGGGTGTGGGACAGTTGGAGGAGGTTGAGCGGAGGTCGCCGTCGTGTCGTCCGCAGCGCCTGTATTCCGGGGGTCGATTAGCCACCGGTAGCTCAGAGAGCCGGTTGCGCCGTCGCCTGTGGGTCCGTTGCTCCTGCCGTGCATATTAGCCGCGGAGCCTGTTACTCCTGTACTCCGGGGCACTCATTCCCGGTAGCCACGTTGTCGCACCAGAGCCGTCTGTTGCCCGTGTGTCTGCAGCTTCAGTCGTTGCCTCCTATCTACTCTCCTCTCGCCAGCCCTTCTCCTCCTCACTTGCCCCCTGTGACTGCCTCTAGCTTTGCTCATAATTGTGAACCTTAAACTATTGCTTCTTGCTTGTGCTCAGAATGTGTGGTGACATCGTGATCCACCCTGAGCTTGTACTGCTTTGTTTCCTCTACTGATTACACCCCACTTTGGCTATGGGGGTGTGTCATAATATTATGCTCTAGCCTGTAGTGGGGTGCTCTGTAGCGAGTACAACCCTTCTAGGGTTTGCTATTTGTATCCCCATTCTTGCTAGTTCAGTCCTCTTTTGCCTAATTCTCTCGACACCATGTACTCTAAGGGGTACAATCCCTTATTGCAGCGAAATTCAAACGGTGCGGCGCGGGAACCAGTGTCAAACCTGTTCCCGCTCTTTTCATTTCAAATGTTTCTGCCTACATCGGTCTTGATCAGACGGTTGCTGTGTCGCTTCGACTCTTCTGACTCCTCGACTTCGTACTCGGTAGAGTCGGCTCCTGCAGCATACAGGAATGCCTTCTCATAAAACTTCATATCCTAACAGCATCCACTTTGAAAGTGGCACACCACGTGGCATACAACGTACTCGAGATGAAACTGAAACATGCTGACATGGCTGATGATATTGTACGCTAACAACAACCGTCGGATCAGATTCATATCGACGCACGAAAACTTGCAACGTGGACCAATCAGACAAGAGTTGAAGGCATGCGATACCGTCACCCCCGAGATATAAGCGCCACCCTAGGATAAGCGCCTGGTGCTTTTTATTGGCATATGGCGCTTATATCCGCTCCTCGATTATAAGCACATACCGTAATCCCCCGTATATGTTAGAGACTATGTACTGAGTCTAGGAAGAATAGGGGCCGAAATATCTCAAATCGTTGGACCTAATTTCTGGACAGAATCGTCGACTTCACAAGAAACGCCGTCAACGAAAATTGCACTGTTAGAATTGTCTCAAACTCGATATGTTATAGCCCATGACCTAGACTATCCTTCCCAATTTGAATCATATCAAAAGATGGAGAAAACCTCGAGTTATGATTTTCGGCACACTAGGGGGTATGCTGCCACAGAGAATTTAACTCAATCACAAGAGTCTCACAAGTTCTCAGAAGTTTTCACACAAGAGAGTTAGAGTAGCAATAAACCAGGTGGGAGGGAAGAGGAGGACCAGAGGGAAGGTCCCAAGAGAGTCCCCAACCAAGGAAACCCCATGCCACACAATTCCCATCTCCATAGGTACCCCAACTTTGACATTTGTCACTTTCCCAACCCATGCCATCCACCTCACCCAACTTGGCCACACTTGCCAACCTCTTTTGGCTTCACCCAACCACTTGGCGGCATCTTCAGTGATGGGTACGAAGTTCCCAACCCCCAAAAGTGTGTACCCCATATAGAATCACTCCCACAACTTCCCATAGTCGCCACAACCAAACATGAAAAGCATACGAACATCGAACGTTCATAACTTTCTTGTTCGTGCTCCGATTGAAGTGATCCTTGGCTCGTCGAAAAGCACTTGAGCAGGTAAGTCACTTCAGATATCTGCTCAAGCCAAATAACATTCACACACACTCAGAGAATCCAAACCACACGAAACATGAATTTCTTGCACACGCTCACACCACGCATGCAACGCACGAACATATGACGGGAGGCAGACAGACGTAAATGCAAATGATAGCTTCACACAACAAACTCCCCCTCTGGCTGCCAACTATCATCCCACATGCCAAAGCTCAAGCATGCACCCTCAATGCACACTCATTCCCGCAAGCTTCATCCCCTTCCAATGCTCCGCTTCAGCCACGCGCTTGGTGAGAATGTCAGCCGCCTGCTACTGGGTCTTCACAAGCTCTAGTCGCACCTCCTTATCCAGGAGCCTCCTTGTCCAACGCCACTTAGGCCTAATGTGCATTGTTAGGCCATAAAGACAAGCATTCTCAGAAAGTTTCATAGCCGACTCATTATCACAGTCTGCTTCTTTTGACCAACTCCAATGTCCTCCAACAATCGCCTCAGCCGCACCACCTCCTTTGCCCCATAATGAAGGGCCATGTACTCGGTCTCACATGAGGACAGCCCCACCTCGTTCTGCTTCTTGCTGCGCCAGCTCATTGCACCACCTCCAAACAGGCACACATAGCCTCCAATGCTGGTGCTATCTGCCTTCACAGAATTGATGCTGGCGTCGGTGTAGCAAGTCAAGAGCATTTCCCCCTTGCTCAAGTTAGCTGCACCCCTCTGCAGCCTCTGTCGCACAGCACTATACTCCAAACCCACTGATGATGTAGCGCTCACATAGCGGACCAACCTCTTGGCCGCTTCCAGCTGCTCATGACTGGGACGTGACACCACACTCGCAAGCCTAGATGTAGCAAAGGCAATGTCAGGCCGCATGTGGTTGGCCGCATAGTTAAGCGCACCAACCATGGAGTGAAACAACTTCCTGTCACTCTCACCCACCACCTCCTCATCAGCACACGGCTCTACTGTGATCCCTAAAGACAGTGGGGTTGCTAGCTTTCCTCCATCTTGCAGCCGATACTTCTCAGCCAGCCCCTCACAATACTTCCTCTGGTGCAACCTCAACACTCCTTTGTCAAGGTCCCTCTCCACATGCATCCCCAAGTAGTACTTTACGTCTCCCATCTTGGAACACTTGAACTGCATCTCCAGCATCTCCTCCACACGGTCGATCATTGCAGACGACTGAGAGAAAAGCAGGAAGTCGTCCACATACACGAGGATCATGAGAAACTGATCCTTCTCTTGCAGCACGAACAGGCTGTGGTCGCACTCACTCTTCTTGAACCCCCCAGCCAGCAGAGTCTCCTCTAGCTTGTGGTACCATGCACGAGGAGCCTGCTTAAAGCCATAGATGCCTTTCTTCAGCCTGCACACCCTGCCGCTCCCATCATCCAACCCCTCAGGCTGCAGCATGTACAGCTCCTCCAGAATGATCCCATTGAGGAAGGCAATTATGATGTCCATCTGATTGATCCTCCATCCACGGTTTGCAGCCATTGACAATATCACCCTCAGTGTTGTCCCTTTCCCCACCGGAGCAAAGATATCGTCGAAGTCCTTCCCCTTTGTCTGCTCGAATCCCTTAGCCACAAGCCTTGACTTGTAGCGGGTCAGCTCCCCATCAGGTCCATATTTGTGCCTGAAAATCAACTTGGAAGAAATGGCAGCTCACACAGCTCCCACGTCTCATTCTCCAGCAGTGAGTCGTACTCCTCCTTCGCACTCTGCTTCCACTTTTCAGCATCGGGCCCACTCAAGGCCTCGGTAAGCATCTTGGGCTCAGGGACGGCTGCACAGTAGCAGTGCGCTATCTCCTCCTCATCACACTGCTCAGCCACACTCCCAGCCCGTACCACCTTTGGCTTGCCAAAACTCGGGTAGGTAAGCCGGTTAGGAGGGCGCACATCCCTCCTAGGACGGTCAGCCGAACGTGCGGCACCTTGTGGAGCACCATGCTGCTGCTGCTGCTGCTGCTCCTCCACCTCAGGTTCTCCCCCATCCTCAGTCACCCCAGAGATCTCCTCTTAGACAGTGACTTGCACTTGCCTCGAAGGCCGCTGCACCTCATCGGCCTCTATGATCAGCGGTGTAGTAGGAAGCTTCTGCTGCTGCTGCTTCCACTCCTTGTAGTACAGAGACTCGAGGAATTTTGCATCCCTCGACACAGTGAGCTGCTAGCTGCAAGCCCCAAGTGCACACCCCATCTCCCAGAAGCTTCTAGCTTTCCCCTCTTCTCCTTCGGCACGCGAAGCACCACCATGCAGCCAAACGCTCTCAGCATGTTGACTCCTGGTGCTACCACTTGGTGTAGGCGACCCAGTGCTTGTCCCCCACAGTCGCCAGCACACTGTTCTTCACAAGGGCGACCTGTCTCAGTGCAGTCACCCAAAACGGATCCTGCAGCCCTGCACGCCCAAGTAGAGTGCGGGCACCTTCTTGCAGGGTCCAATTGAACCGCTCGTCTACGCCGTTCTGCTGCGGGTTGTAGGGCACTGTGAGCTAACGCTGAATTCCCTTCTTCTTCAGCACTGCCTCAAACTCATTGCCAATTAACTCTCCTCCATTGTCGGTGCGGATCACCTTCACCTTGTGTCCGCTCTCCCTTTGAGCTCTCGGCATCCACTCCTTGAGAACAACCGCTGCCTCCTCCCCCTTCGTCTTTAGAGGGTAGACCCACACCGCACACGTGTGGTCGTCCACAATGGCAGGAACTAGCGGCTCCCTGAGAGAGAAAGGGCTCTTGTGGGGCCCACCACATCCATGTGCACAAGTGTAAGTGGAGCCTTGGCTGGTCCCGTGCTGCTGCTGAAGGGAAACTTGGTGAATTTCGTCTCAAGGCATGTAGGGCAGCTCCCAATCTCCTTTGCTGCCCCCTTCGAATCGATCGCGCCCGTACACTCGCGAAGTCTACCGACGCGAGATTGATACGGCCTGGAAAGATCCTGACGCAAAAGGCGAGCTGAGCGTCAAGGAGGAACGAGAAAAGGCCAGGGCGGAAAAGAAACAGAAGTTGTACGAAGAGCGTAAAGCAGCCGGCTGGAGTGAGGAGTCTGCACGCCGAGGCGCGTGGGGAGACGAAGATTATGAACTGGACGAAGGCGCTACCTGGGGGTCAGCCACTGGGGCTTGGGGAACGAGCGGCAGCGGCATGGCTACTACAGGAGGATGGGGCATGGAAGAAACAAATGAGGCAGAGCTGACACAAGAAGAGCTGAAGGAAGCGGAACGAGAGATGAGAGCTGAACGCGGGGAAGAATCACCTCGCGTCGCCATCCCCCTTGGACGACCGCCACCAACTCGCTCGCTTCCCCGCTCACCTTACCAATGGGAAGTACCTGGACGGAGCTTGAGGAGGGGAACGTACCACCAACCCCAGCTCGAGACTCACTCATCCAGATCCATTTGCGCGCCTCATCGAAGGCACAACGACGCCGCTAAACATCATCCCCGACCGCGAATTTCTTGCCCTCTATCTATCAACGGCGCCTGCAGAAGGGGAGACAGCAACAGAAGCAGAAGCAGAAGAAGCAGAGGACGAAGCAGAACCAGGAGAAGAGGAGGAACCCCCTCTCCAATTCCACAGGAGACGGAGGCGGAAGCAGCGGAGCATCACGCACGCTACATGCGCACCAGCGGCATTCGCGCAGAAGACGACCTCTGGCACCAGCGGCTCGGCCATCCCTCGCGCCAGACCCTTGCCAACAGCCTCGGCGCCAAAGTCTTCCTTCCAGGAGCACTACTACGCCCCGACGGCACTGAACCACACAACACCTCACACCCATTCACCTGCACCGTCTGCCCCACAGCAGCCCTCACTCACAGCGCCTACCCCTCTCTGGAATCCAGCACCAATTGCTACAAGAAGCTGCAGAAGGTGTACAACGATTTCATCGTTCTCACCTTCGACGGACTCAACGGCGAAAATTACACGCTGACCTTCATCGACTCCTACTCGCGCCATGTCTGGATCGCCAACGTCGACGCGCGCTCCAAGGCTCCAGAAGTCTTCCGCATCTAGCTCGCACACGCACAGCGGCAGTCGGGGAGAAAACTGAAAATCTGGCAGAGTGATGGCGCCAAGGAGTTTCACAGCCACGAACTGGAGAGTGTCCTTACCGAGGAGGGGATCAAGCACGAGATCTCCCTCCCCTACAAACACCAGCAGTGAGGTGTCGCGGAGAGGGTTAACCGCACTCTCATGACGGAAGTGCGCGCCCTCATGAACCAGTCCGATCTGCCCAAGAAGTTCTGGCCTTACGCCATGAACCACGCGGTGCGTCTGTACAAGCTCCTCTCTACCACGGCCAACAGGGATACCTTTCCCCACACATGAAGTGGACAAGCTCAAGGGGAGACCCATCCATGCTGAGGGTGTGGGGGTGCATGGTGCAGTACCGGCCGACTTCAGCCACAATCGGCAAGTTTACTCACCGCGCACGCTGGGGAATCCATTTGGGACTCAGCAATGAGCATAAAAGCTGGCTTATTCTTGACAGCAAGGAGATTGTTCCCGCATGCGACGTTCTTTTCTACGAACGGCTCACCTTGCAGCAGTGGATCGAGGATGAGCGACGCAACGAAGCTCGTGGCTACGTAAACAGAGGCCGCGGCTTTGCGTCTCCCGAGGATGAAGCAGCAGCAACGATCTTCAATCGAGACGACACCGACGACCATCCCGGTATTCCGCCTCGCCCCTGCACGGACGATGACGACGACAGCGACGACGCTCCCGCGCCTGGACCATCCCGCCGCCGAACCGAACCAAGCACATCCTCACCTGGCCACGAGAGCGACGATGACGATGTGGTGGAAGTCCCCATCACATATACCGCGGATACCACGAACGTGCCTGGCCTGCAACTTCTCGGCCTACACACCTCAGTCTCCACCCTCGCCCGCGCCGTCGAACCAAAGAACCCGCGCGAGGCCCTAACTGGCCCTCACGCCAAGGAGTGGCGTGCCGCGATGGATGCTGAGCTAAAAGCGCTGGAGTCTCGCGATACATGGGTTCTTGTCGATCATGCAGCAGTGAAGGGGAGGAGGGTGCTGAGTGGAAATTGTGTTTTTCGTCTCAAGACTAACTCTGACAGAACCATTGAGCGTTTCAAGGCACGTTGGGTCGTACGCGGATACGACTAGCGGCACGGCATCGACTTCGATCAAACCTTCGCTCCCGCCAGCCGTCGCATCTCCATCAGAATTCTACCCGCCATAGCCGCCGCTAAGCATCTGTTACTACGACAGATCGACGTGAAGAACGCATTCTTATATGCGTTGGTGGACGCAACCATCTTTGTGGAGCAGCCACACACCTACGGAGAAGGAGACCCGAGGGTCTGCGAGCTTAAGAAATCCCTCTATGGGATCATGCAGGTGCCTCGTCTCTGGCAGCAGCACCTGCACAAGATTCTGCTCGAGATCGGCTTCAGGCAGCTGCCATACGACCCGGGAATGTACCGCCTCCACTTCAATGGCGACTACATCCTCCTTATCGTCTACGTCGACGACCTGCTGTACACTGGCACCTGCAATACGCTCCTTAACCAGTTCGAGGAGAACCTGGCGAAGCGCGTCAACATCACCACCATTCACAAAGTCACTCAGTTTCTGGGCCTGAACATCACCTACGCGCAAGAAGCAATTCATCTGTCAGCCTCGATGTACGCAGAACAACTGGGGGAACGCTTCAACATTTCACGCGCACCGCTCTCAACTCCCTACTGCAACCCCAGCACCAACTACAAACCAGACAACAAACCTCTGTCCAATGCGGGACTTCAACTGTACCAGCAGCAACTGGGTTGTCTGCTGTTCGCATCTGTCACATGCCGACCCGACCTTTCGTACATCGCCAGCCAACTGGCGCAGTACTCCCGCAAACCAATAGCCGAGAACCAGCTGGACCTGGAGCGCGTCCTACAGTATTCATCTCCACACCTTACATCGGACTCTCCTACTCCACGCTGCCAACAACATCTTTCAACCTCAACGGCTACGTGGATGCAGATCATGCCGCTGACCCTGCGAATCGACAATCCCGAACCGGCTTCGTCTTCCGACTGGAGCCAACTGGCCCCATCCCTTGGAACTCGCAGAAGCAGGAACTGGTTGCCTTGTCATCGGCTGAAGCAGAATACATTGCCGTGACAGCAGCAGTTCGCGAAGGCCTGTACCTCATCACCATTTTCCGAGGTCCCAAATTCGTCTCGAAAGTGTCCCGCAAGAGACATTCGGGACGTTTTTCACCCCCATCCCGCAACTGTCTTGTGGGAAGTCTGTAGTGACGTTTCAAAGAGTCTTGAAACCGTCCCGCAAGACTCTTTCGAACTGACTCGAAAGTCTTTTTCGGGACTGACGTGGACATTTCCAGGACATTTGGGGGACACATTTGGGACGAGTCACGAAGCAATCACCTTCGAGCGCGGTTCGGGTATATGTGGTTCGGAATTCGTGGAATTGAACATGCGGTTTGACAAGTGCATTTTGACCAAGTGCGCCCACAGTATAACATTCAAACTACAGGCTGCAAGAGTTGCTACAGGAGGCAAAAATCGCAGTGACTTTTTTCTTGCGTTTTCAAAGTAACCCTAGAGTTGCGTTCATCACTTTTAAGTTTCTTTTTGCACCTTCCTTTTCCGGGATGGCATTTTTTCATCAAGAACTGAGTTCACGAAGGCGGTTAAAAAATATCTTCAAAGCTGAGAGAATTTTCTTGCAGCACAACCATTAAAATATCTTCTTAAACTTCCCACAGAGTGCTTTAGGGTTATTCGTGTACCCATATCGAAGATAATAGTCATTGCTTGCAAAAATATCTAGAGCTTGACGGGCCGCAGCCAAAGTCCTGTATGGCCCTTCTTCATATATGGTTTTGAAGCTGTAGCGCTTGCGGCGACCCATTCTGCCACTGGTGATGTTAAACCAAGCTGTTGGGGAGCCTGTGTCAGGGCTGCTGCAGGATTTCAAAAAGATGACAAAAGGCTCCTCTCCACCGGATTTGACGTTTAAGGCTAAGCCAAAAGCACGGGTATAGTAAGTCGTTGCTGAGTACCTGCCAACAGGCGGGCATTGAGAGATGTTGCGGGGGGGAGAGGAGGGTTGGGAGTAGGGTTTCAAACCTAAGTTAGGCTGGGGTTGAGACACAGGAGAAACTGGGTCACCCGCAAGAGCGCAAAAACACTGAACTTGCTTGTTTGGATTGTAAGGAACAAGCAGCAACGGATATTCGCAAGCGGAAGCCACTGCGACCTTCTCAGCACCGAGGAGGTCGACTGCAGTAGCAGCAGAGGCATAGGAGGGGGCAAGAGGGGAGGGGGAGCACCCCTCAAAGAGGGGAGTGCGAGGAGTGCCACGAGCAGCACCGACAGCGAGGATGTTCTTCTCTGCTGCTAGAAGCTGCTTCTCGAAGTCGTCTAGAGTGATAGTGGTAGGGTCCTTGGCGAGGAAATGGTCCCTGACCGAGCTAAGAGTGTCAGGGAGGCGGGTGACAAGGATGTAGAGGGTAAAGTACATCGGGGGGGTGTTGGTGGCGAGGAACTCGTCGGTAAGAGCGGCACGAAAGCGGGCGTCACTAGCGCGGGGTTGAGAGATAAGGTCCTCAGCGGTGGTAAACGAGGACAGGTCGGGGGACAGGTAGGGCAGGATGAGACGTCCTACAGCTACAGTGGTTGGGGAGGAATAGCGCGCAACTACATCGTCATACAACGCCTTAACAGTCTTGTGCTGACTAAAATGCGAGCGCTCGGTGATTGGCAGGTGGTTACGGATAGCGAGGCGCGCAGCAGCATCTTGAGTCTGCCACTGTGAGCGGTCGAGAGCAGGGGCAGTGTCAGCAGGAGCAGCGGTAGTGCCAGACGCGTGATCAAACAGTGAAACGCCGTCTTTGGCATCAGTCATGAGAAACAGTTGCAGACTGTCGAGCTAGGTGGCAAATTCTATTGGGCGACCGTCAGGCTCAAACGCGAGAACATTAAGTGTCGCCATGCTCGCAGCGTAGGCAAAAGCAAGAGGAACAGGTAGCAGAAACAGGCAGAAGGCAAGAGTGACGCGAAAAGCAGCGGGACCCCTAATTTCAGGCGGCAAACCCTAGCAATTTGTTGTACCCCATATTTGCTAACCCACTACAGCCTACACCCTAACATTATATATATAATTTGACACACATGCAAGATAATAAAAAGATACAAGCAGTACAGTGATCGCAACATAGCAAAACAAGTATGCAGGTATAGTTACATAGATATGTAAAAAATTTTAAGTTTACTTTCAAAAATTTTGAAGATTGTGATTCGACTAGTAGAGGAGTTTGCTGTAAAGGAGTCAAGCTCCTTCACATTCCCGCAGGTCTTTCAGACCTGCCACCTAGTCTCATTTGCATTTTCAGATCTTCATTTTGCTTACCACCAGCACACTCTCTAAACCCTTCCTATGCCTAGTACTTTCCACAGGAGTACTCTTATCAAAGACGTAATCAACTTCAGGCTTTCTGCAATGGCGACTGGTTTTGTTTCCGCCGTAACCGGCCGACCTCCTGCTCCAAGAATTGTTACGCGCAATAGCTGTAGGCGCGGTTCCCCGATGAGGGACGAGGATCGTGGTTCTTTCTCCCAGCGCGATCGCTCCCGATCTTCTCGGCGAAATGGCGGTAACGCGACCTTAACGGCTTTGGAGATGTTGAGCGCACGACAGCCCCCTGTTCCTGCTCCCAATGTGGTCACCGATGGACCTGGTCGCAACGGTGGTAACGATCGCGGCCCCCCCAGATTTCACGGCAAGGGGCGAAACCCACGTGCAACCGTTGACCCGAGTCAACCTGGCGAAAACCCCCCGGCTCGGCCGGCCCCTCCAGGCCAGGCGCAGGACCGCAATGATGGCGGTCTTGCGTAGGCCGATTGCGAGAATCGTGATTCTGCATGGGCAGATCGCAATCTTCGCGATTCTGCTGGTGCAGATCGCGATCGCGATTCTTCACGTGCAAATCGCAGCCGTGACACTGGGCGTGGCCCGCGCAGATTTGGGAGATTTGGGAGCATGCACGCGCAGATCGTCGCCCCGATTCGGCAAATCGGTGCACGAACCAGGACGAGGAGCAGGATCCGCGCAATCAGGCACTGAGAAATTCGGAAATTGCTCACATAATTGCTCGCCTTGACCCCGCCAGCCAGCAGAATCTGCGGCGATTCTTCACCGAAACTGCCGGCGAACGCGTTACATCGAGGTCCGGCGCTTCTACAGCACGTCGTACCAACGATAACAACTCGGCGCGATATACGGAAAACAATATTGGAGCGGCAAAAAATAATAACGACGCCATTCGACACGTGATCGGCCTCCTTGCAGCGCTCCAGCGTGACAACCCCGGTGATCCTGTGGCAGCGGCTGATCCGGCACGTCCGCCGGCTGCACCGGCACCTCGTCCCCGCGCGCCTCCTCTCCCTCTTAATCCCGAGGATGAAGACGATGACGACGATCTTGCGAACTTGGAGAACCTCGACGAAGGTAATACCACTCGTCCCAGGACCAACCCAGCAACTATCAATCTTGCTCCGATACCTCATGCTCGTCCTCAGTTGCGCTCATCGCTTATCGAAAGCGACGGCATCCGTACTCAGCTGTTTAGCTTTGAACGCATTCAAGCAATTGCACGCCATGCATCTTCTATTTTACCCCCCCACGACGGCGAGCAACTAGCTGATTACCTTTAGCAGGTCGTTGATGAGGCGGAAGAAAAGATTCATTTCTTGTTTACCGCAGATCAACGCGGATTCGAAGTGGCCAACATGGCTTTACAGATTAAGTATTGTCAAACATTATATATGTTTGGTCTGTTAGGCTACAGTGAGTTAGTCAGTATGGGGTACACAATTCTAGGGTTTGCTATTTGTACTGATTTCTCTGTTAGTTCAACCATTCCAGTCTCGTAATCTTGACATGGTATCAGAGCAGGTCCTTCCCTAGGACCGTTTTTTTTTTAAGGGCCCACCTAACTACCTACATACCTATCAAGCGCCCCTAGTGCGCCTCCTATTGCGCCCCTAGTGCGCCTCCTATTGCGCCCCTAGTGCGCTATCCTTTTTTTACCGCGCGCGATCTGCTAGCCGCCCGCGCGCGGCCTATTTCGTGCGCGCGACAAGCCAGCAGCCCGCGCGTGGCCGTTTTTCGCGCGCGCCTAGCTAGCCGCCGGCGCGCGCGGCTCTTTTTCTTCGAGCGCGGCCCGTCGCGCTGCTCCGTGCTGCGCTCGACCCCCCCGCGCCTTCGTCGCCGCGGTCGGGCCTGCAGCAACAGCCGCGGCAGAGACTGCAGTCGCGGCCGTCGAAACTGCTGCAGCAGCCGTCGCCGCCTCCCCTGCCGCGGCCGCCGCTGCATCTACAGCAGCAGCAGCCGCCGCATCTTCTGCAGCAGCCGCCGCTGCATCTACAGCAGCAGCAGCTGCCGCATTATCTACAGCAGCGGCCGCCGCCGCATCTACGGCAGCAGCAGCCGCCGCAATCTACAGCAGCGGCCGCCGCAGCTACAGCAGAATCAGCCGCCGCCGACCCAGCAGCAGCAGCCGTAGCCGAACCTGCAGCATCTGCCGCCGCTGTCTCGACTGCCCCGGCCCTGCCTTGCCCTGCTGCTACTGTCACTGCCACGTTTATTACTTACTCTTCCTCCTCCTACTACCATGGCTACTGCTCCTGTTCTAGCCTTCGACGCTGAGGGCCGCCCAGTGAAATTTGACACCTGGCTCGATGATCTGCACCTTTTCCTACAGCTCACTGCCAAGGAAGACATTTCACTGTACGACCACGCCCTAGGCCATGCTACTGCCCCTGACTCCTCTGCTGCTAGCACACTGCGCTCCCAGTGGCAGACCCGCGACGCACACGCTCGCTTTGCTATCCGCAACTCCCTGCCGCTAGATGAGCGCGAGCACTTCGGCCAGTGCAAGACTGCTAAGGAACTGTACACAGCCGTAGTTGCTCGCTACTCCTCGCCTGCGTCTGCCACCCTAGGCCGCCTCTCCCTGCCCTACCTGTTCCCCAACCTGGCCTCCTTTCACACTGTCGCTGATCTCATCACCCACCTCAAGACTAGTGAGGCCCGTTTTCGCGCTGCTATGCCTGCCGAGTTCCTTGCTAGCAACCCCCCCCCGCTCTGGCTCACCCTCTACCACATTGTCACCCGCCTCCCTGACTCTCTGCGCACAGTCAGGGACTCCTTTCTAGCTCGCTCCCCTACTGAGCTCACCATTGCCCTCCTCGAGAAGGACCTACTTGCAGCTGAGGCGAGCATCGTCGCCGTAGGTGCCTCTCGTGGCGAGCCCCGCACCCCCTTCTTCGAGGGGTGTTCCCCTTCCCCCCTTCTCCCCTCTGTCGCCACTGCTGCTGCTGTCGACCTCCTTGGTGCTGAGAAGGTCGGGGCTGCGTCTGCTTCGAGCGGGCGCCGCAAGAGCAGGGGGGGCAAGGGTGGGGGTGGAGGCGGGGGAGGCGGGGGTGGAGACAGTGGAGGTGACGGTGGGTCTGGAGAGGCTAGTGGCGGCAGTGGGGGTGGTGATAGCGGCGGCGGGGGTGGTGGCAGAGGCGGAGGTGGCAGCGGCGGCGGTGGCGGTCGTGGCCGTGGCAGGGGTGGAGGTGGCCGAGGCGGTGGCGGTGGCGGTGGCGGTGGTGGCCGTGGAGACGCTGGAGGTGGCCATAGTCAGCAGCACGCTCCGACTCTCCAGGCCGCCCGTGAGTGGTACGCACAGCGTGGGTACACTTGCACGTACATCATCCGCACTGGTGACCGCACTGGCCAGCCATGTGGGAGGTCGCACCCCACGCAGCGCTGCTTCCAGCGCCTGACTGACGCGTGGCGCACCCAGTTTCCTGGGTCTACTGAGCTCCCCCGCTGGCCTGAGCTGGAAAAGAAGGGTGTTGATATCTGGGCTTTAGACTTTGATGCTATTCTCACTGCTATGTATGCGATGTCTATTAGTGGAGAGGGTGCCCAGTACTTGCGTGTTCCGCCCGACCCGGGCATTCAGGCCAGCCCAGCTGCTGCTCTAGGTGCTAGTGTGTCTGCTCCCACAGGTCCTGCTGCAGGAGCTGCCCTAGGTGCTAGTGCGTCTGTGCCCCCTGGTACTGAGTCGACTGCAGCACTGCACACCTTCACACTGGACTCAGGTGCTTCTCGCTCTTTCTTTCGTGACCGCACTGTCCTTGAGCCACTAGCTCGGCCGGTTGCTGTCTCTCTTGCTGACCCCTCTGGGGGTCCGGTCATTGCGACCTCCTCCACTACACTTCCGTGTCCAGCGGTTCCGTCCGGCACGCTCTCAGGTCTCTACCTCCCCTCGTTCTCTACGAACTTGGTGGCGGGCTGTGCTCTGCAGGACGGGGGTGTGCACCAGTTCACCCCTGCCTACGAGCGTGTGACACATTGCACGTGTGCTCGGACGGGCCGCCACCTGGCTACTTTCACTCGGGAGCCGGGGTCGGACCTGTACACACTGACCACTGAGCCCCCTCAGGTAGCTGCGTCTGCGTCTGCGTCAGGTCAGCTGTCCGCCCCCTGCTCATGTCGCTCTCTGGCGCATGAGACTGTTCTCTGGCACCACCGCCTTGGTCACCCGTCTGTGCAGCGCCTTCGGGCCATGCACAAACGGGACCTTGTTGCTGGTCTTCCCAGGGTGCTCCCTCCCCTTCCCGACTCCCCTGCTCCTGACTGCATTCCCTGTGTCGAGGGGCGGCAGCGCGCCGCTCCTCACTCCTCCTCCTTTCCCCCGACGACTGCTCCCTTGCAGACGCTCCACATGGACGTGTGGGGCCCAGCCCGCGTTCGTGGTCAGGGTCAGGAGAGGTACTTCCTGATAGTTGTTGACGACTACTCGCGCTACACCACGGTCTTCCCCTTGCGCGCCAAGGGTGACGTCCCTGGTGTTTTGATCCCCTGGATCAGCCGAGCCCGTCTCCAGCTAGCCAAGCGCTTTCACTCGGACTTTCCTGTCCTGCGCTTGCACTCTGACAGGGGTGGTGAGTTCGCCTCCGACCTCTTGGCAGCCTATTGTGCTGAGCACGGCATTGAGCAGTCGTTCACGCTTCCGGCCTCTCCACAGCAGAATGGGGTCGCTGAGCGCCGCATTGGCTTGGTCATGGAGGTCGCTCGTACCTCCCTGACCCATGCGGCTGCTCCCCACTTTCTGTGGCCGTTTGCGGTCCGATACGCTGCGCATCAGCTCAACCTCTGGCCCCGTGTCTCCTTGCCGGAGACTTCCCCGACTCTGCGGTGGACGGGAGAGGTTGGCGATGCGTCGCGTTTCCGGGTCTGGGGATCTCGAGCTTTTGTCCGCGACGCGTCCGCGGACAAGCTCTCGCGTCGCGCCGTTCCCTGTGTCTTTCTTGGCTTTGTGCCTGACGCGCCTGGATGGCAGTTTTACCACGTCACCTCGCGCCGGGTTCTGGCCTCTCAGGACGTCACTTTTGACGAGTCCGTCCCCTTCTACCGCCTCTTCCCCTACCGCACTGCCCCGCTCCCCCCCCCGCCTCTCTTCCTCGCTCCAGGTGCTGAGGTACCAGACCCCCTCCCCCCTCAGGGTGCCGCTCCCTCAGGTGTGTCCCAGGTAGACCCGGGTGAGCCTGTCGAGGTAGCTGTTGACTCGCGTCCTGCGTCTGGGGGTGCAGAGCCTGGGGGTGCTGAGCCTGGAGGTGCGGAGCCTGGGGGTGCTGAGCCTGGAGGTGCGGAGCCTGGAGGTGCGGAGCCTAGAGGTGCTGAGTCTGGGGGTGCTGAGTCTGGGGGTGCTGAGTCTTCGGGTGCTGAGCCTGAGCGTACTACACCTGGAGGAGCCCTCTCCTCCCAGCAGCTGCAGGAGAGGTACCTCGAGTACTGCCGCCTCCGGAGAGGTGCTTCTGGAGCTCGTCCCAGTACTTCCCCTCCTACCCAGGAGCTCCCCCCCATTCAGGTGATCCGAGAGTGGTACACACGGCGCTGCAGTCTTCGGAGTGGTGCTCCTGGTGCTGCGGACCCGAGTGGTGGCGCTGTTGCTGGTGCTGAGGACCCGGGCGTTGGAGCTGCTGCTGGTGCTGAGGACCCGGGCGTTGGAGCTGCTGCTGGTGCTGAGGACTCGGGCGTTGGAGCTACTGCTGGTGCTGAGGACCCGACCGGTGACACTGCTGCTGGTGTTGAGGACCCGGGTGTTGGAGCTGCTGCTGGTGCTGAGGACTCGGGCGTTGGAGCTGCCGCTGGTGTCCCTGCTGGTTCTGGAGACGCTGTACGGCCGCGACCGTACTTCGTACCACTCCTTCAGCAGGTTCTTGGTCAGGCTCCTCCTCCTAGTCCTCCTCCCTCCGTCGAGTGTCCTCTGCCTGTCCCACCGCAGTCACAGTTACCGCCTGCCTCGCCTCTCCCTGCTCCCTCTCCTTACGCTGGTCCCACAGGAGGTCTTACAGAGCGTCGTGAGCCTGAGTCTCGTCCTGCGTCGCCTGCTCGTACTACTCGCACTGGTCGTCGTGTCCCGCGTGAGCGTCCTCCTCCTGTCCCTGGCACTCACTACATGACCTTGCGTCCCTCCACTGCTCCGCAGCGTGTCCCGCTGCCGTCTCCTCCTGCGTCCTCTCTTCCTACTCTTCCTGACCCGGAGTCTGACTCCCGTCGTGCGGCCAGTCCCACTGTTACGCGTCTCCTCGCTACAGTTGTCACTGACCCGACCTTTGAGTCCTCTGCTGCGTCTGCTCTGGTCGCTGAGCTGGTTGACTTTGCTGCTCGCTGTCGCTTAGACTACGCTGCCAGCCTTGTCGCTGAGTCTGAGTCTGAGTCTGCCTGTCCTCCGTCCGTCGGGGGTGAGTGTGCTCTTGGCACGGACGTTTTTGAGGACAGACAGGAGGAGTTCCAGTGCTTTGCTGCTGCTTTGCCCCATCTCGTGTCCATGCTTGTTGCCCCTGAGGGAGACCCGGATGCACCAGACATCCCGACCCCGCGCTCTTACGCTGAGGCGATGGCGGGTCCCTACTCCTCTCAGTGGCAGACAGCCATGGACGCAGAGATGGCTTCCTGGAAGTCCACAGGCACCTACGTCGACGATGTTCCCCCTCCTGGGGCGAACATCGTCAGTGGCATGTGGATTTTCAGGGTGAAGCGGCCGCCGGGTTCTCCTCCTGTCTTCAAGGCACGCTACGTGGCTCGAGGCTTCAGTCAGCGAGAGGGAGTCGACTTCTTCCAGACCTTCTCCCCCACCCCGAAGATGACCACTCTTCGGGTGCTGCTGCACATAGCCGCTCACCGCGACTACGAGCTTCACTCACTTGACTTCAGCACTGCTTTCTTGCAGGGCAGCCTGCACGAGGAGATCTGGTTGCGCCGCCCTCCTGGCTTCACTGGCTCGGTTCCTCCTGGCACCCAGTGGAGACTTCAGCGGCCGGTCTACGGTCTCCGCCAGGCGCCACGTGAGTGGCACGACACACTGAGGACGACGCTTGCGGCTCTTGGGTTCGCTCCCTCTACTGCTGACCCGTCGCTGTTTCTACGCACCGACACCTCGCTGCCGCCGTTCTACATCCTCGTGTACGTTGACGACTTGGTCTTTGCCACAGCTGACACAGCGGCACTCGCCCACGTGAAGTCGGAGCTGCAGAGGAGACACACGTGCACAGACCTGGGTGAGCTGACAAGCTATCTTGGCTTGCGGATCACCCGGGACAGAGCACGGCGCACCATCACCTTGACTCAGTCACACATGGTGCAGCAGGTTCTCCAGCGCTTCCGCTTCACGTACTCCTCGCCTCAGTCCACTCCTCTGCCTACCGGTCACTCGCTCTCAGCTCTGCCTTCGGATGAGTCCGTAGAGCCGAGTGGCCCGTATCCAGAGCTTGTGGGCTGCCTCATGTACCTGATGACCTGCACTCGACCTGACCTTGCATACCCCCTTAGCATCTTAGCACGCTATGTCGCTCCTGGCCGTCACAGGAAGGAGCACATGGATGCTGCTAAGAGGGTGTTGCGCTACTTGTGCAGTACGTCGGGCATGGGGCTTGTGCTTGGAGGGCGGGACCGGGTTGTTCTCACAGGGCACTCAGATGCTTCTTGGGCAGACGACCAGGCTACTCAGCGGTCGTCACAGGGTTACACCTTCAGCCTTGGCTCTGGCTCAGTTTCTTGGCGTTCTACTCGTTCGTCTTCTGTTCTCAGCTCCAGTTGTGAGGCTGAGATCTACGCCACAGCCATGGCTGCTCAGGAGCTGCGCTGGCTGACCTACCTGCTGACCGACCTCGGAGAGCGGCCTCGTTCTCCTCCAGTGCTGTACGTCGACAACAAGGCTGCTATTGCCTTGTGTGAGGAGCACAGACTGGAGCACAGAACGAAGCACATTGCTCTGCGGTACTTCCTTGCTCGAGAGCTGCAGCAGCGCGGTCAGCTTCGTCTGCGTTACGTGGCCACTGAGGCCAACACTGCTGATGTGTTCACCAAGGCCCTCCAGCCTTGTGACCATCAGCGCTTCTGTACTCTGTTAGGCCTTGTGCCTACTGGCCCTCACTTGCTCACTTCTTGACTTTGCCTGTACTGTGATCGCTATATATTTATATACCTGCATGTTTACTCTTGCTAGGTTGTGATCATTGTACGTCCTGCTCTATTATAAACCTGCATGTGAACTGGTCTTGTGACCGCTTGTTTGTGCTCGGAATTTGTGTGGAATCCTCGAGATCCACCCTGAGCTTGTTTGCCTTACTTTGCCTTGACTGCTCTTGTGACCCCTAGGTCTCCCCCACTTTGCCTATGGGGGTGTGTCAAACATTATATATGTTTGGTCTGTTAGGCTACAGTGAGTTAGTCAGTATGGGGTACACAATTCTAGGGTTTGCTATTTGTACTGATTTCTCTGTTAGTTCAACCATTCCAGTCTCGTAATCTTGACAAGTATGGTGAAATGGTGGAGGATAAAAATGTCAAACATTATACTTGTTGTATTTGTGTAGGCTGTAGTGGGTTAGCCTATAGGGGGGTCACAACATTAGGGTTTCATATTTGTACTCACAATCCTTGCTAGTTCATCATTCCTGTCCGTTCATTCTGACATGGTTTCAGAGCAGGTCCTTCGCTAGGACCGTTTTTTTAGGGCCCACCGTTCCCTACCTACCTACCTACCTACCTAGGGCGCCTCGAATTCTTTTTTTACGGCCCCTACCTCTCGCGACCCGCGACCCGCCCCTTAAGGCCCCGTCGCGCCGCCCCTTAGCCGCTCGCGCGCGGTCTTTTTTTTTTTTTCATACGTGCGCCCCGCCTGCTGCCCGCGCGCGCCTCGTTTCCCTCGCGCGCGGCCCGTCGCCTGCTCGCGCACGCCCCGCAGCCGCCCGTCGCCTGCTAGCGCACGCCCCGCGGCCGCTCGTAGCCTGCTCGCGCACGCCCTGCAGCCGCCCGTCGCCTGCTCGCGCACGCCCTGCAGCCGCCCGTCGCCTGCTAGCGCACGCCCCGCAGCCGCCCGTCGCCTGCTCGCGCACGTCCCGCAGGCCCGCAGCCCGCTGTCGCAGCGGCCGCCCGCCCGCAGCCGCCCGCCCGCTGCCGCCCGTCGCCTGCTCGCGCACGCCCCGCTGCCCGCAGCCGCTCGTACGCCGCTGCTTCCGCTGCTGCTTGCGCACTGCTGCCTCCCGAGCGCTGCCGCTGCCTGTGCGCCGCCGCTGCCTGTGCGCCGTCGCTGCTCCTACGCTGCCGCTGCCCGTGCGCTGCCGCTGCCCGTGCACCGCCGTTCCCCGTGCGCCGCTGCCGCCCGTGCGCTTCTGCAGCCGCCGCCCGCGAGGCACTCGCTATCACTGTTGTTTATTTTCTACCTACCGCGCACACTGCTGCCACTGCAGCTGCCACCAGTGCACCGCTGCAGCTCCTACTGCCACGCTACCTACTACTGCCGCTCGTGTGCCACTACGGACAGTCGACCCCGCCCGCGCCTTGCCTAGCGGCCCCGCCGGCCCCGTTGACCCTCCGCACACCTTTCCAGCGGCCTGCTTCCTACTACTACTGTTACTACTGCTACTGCTACTGTCGCTATGGCTAGTCCGCCAGTTCTAGCTTTCGATGCCGAGGGCCGTCCAGTGAAGTTCGAAACCTGGCTAGATGACCTGCACCTGTTCCTACAGCTCACTGCCAAGGAAGATATCTCACTGTACGACCACGCCCTAGGCCATGCCACTGCCCCTGACTCGTCTGCTGACAGCACTCTGCGTTCCCAGTGGCAGACCCGTGATGCCCACGCTCGCTTTGCTATTCGCAACTCCCTGCCGCTAGACGAGCGCGAGCACTTCGGCCAATGCAAGACTGCTAAGGACCTCTACACCGCTGTAGTTGCCCGCTACTCCTCACCCGCTTCTGCCACGCTAGGCCGCCTCACTCTCCCTTACCTGTTCCCTGACCTAGCCTCCTTTCACACTGTCGCAGACCTCATCACCTACCTTAAGACTAGTGAGGCCCGCTTTCGCGCTGCTATGCCTGCCGAGTTTCTCACTAGCAGCCCCCCCCCCCCCACTCTGGATCACTCTCTACCACATCGTCACCCGCCTCCCTGACTCTCTGCGCGCAGTCAGGGACCACTTCCTCTCTCGCTCCCCCACTGAGCTCACTGTTGCCCTCCTCGAGAAGGAACTGCTTGCAGCTGAGGCGAGCATCGTCGCTGTAGGCATTTCTCGTGGCGACCCCCGCACCCCGTTCTTTGAGGGGTGTTCCCCTTCCCCCCTCCTCCCCTCTGTCGCCTCTGCTGCTGCTGTCGGCCTTCTTGGTGCTGAGAAGGTCGGGACCGCGTCTCCTTCGAGCGGGCGCCGCAGGAACAAGGGGGGCAGGGGTGGGGGTGGCGGCGAAGGAGGTGGAGGTGGAGGCGGTGGGAGTGGAGGCGCGGCTGGGGAGACTAGTGGCGGCAGTGGGGGAGGAGACAGCAGCGGTGGGAGTGGTGGCGGAGGCGGCAGCGGAGGCGGAGGTGGTCGTGGCGGCGGCAGGGGTGGAGGTGGCCGGGGAGGCGGCGGTGGGGGTGGTGGTCGTGGAGGCACTGGCGGAGGGCAGAGTCAGCAGCCCGCCCCGACGCTTCAGGCCGCCCGTGAGTGGTATGCGCAGCGTAGCGTTACCTGCACGTACGTCATTCGCACAGGTGACCGCAGCGGCCAGCAGTGTGGGAGGCCGCACCCCACGCAGCGCTGCTTCGCGCGCCTTAACGACGCATGGCGCACTTAGTTTCCTGCTGCCACTGAGTTGCCGCGCTGGGCTGATCTGGAAAAGAGGGGTGTTGATATTTGGGCTTTAGACTTTGATGCTATTCTCACTGCCATGTATGCGATGTCTATTAGTGGAGAGGGTGCTCAGTACTTGCGTGTTCCGCCCGACCCGGGCATTCAGGCCAGTCCGGCTGCCGCTCTAGGTGCTAGTGCGTCTGCTCCCACAGGTCCTGGTGAGGCTACAGCCCAAGGTGCTCGTGCGTCCGTGCCCCCTGGTACTGAGTCGACTGCAGCACTGCACACCTTCACACTGGACTCAGGTGCTTCTCGCTCCTTCTTTCGTGACCGCACTGTCCTTGAGCCACTCGCTCGGCCAGTTGCTGTCTCCCTTGCTGACCCCTCTGGGGGTCCAGTCATTGCGACCTCCTCCACTGTCCTTCCTTGTCCGGCGGTCCCGTCCGGCACGCTGTCAGGTCTCTACCTCCCCTCGTTCTCTACGAACTTGGTGGCAGGTAGTGCGCTCCAGGACGGGGGTGTTCACCAGTTCACCCCTGCCTACGAGCGCGTGACACACTGCACGTGTGCTCGGACGGGTCGCCACCTGGCTACCTTCACTCGGGAGCCGGGGCCGGACCTTTACACACTGACCACTGAGTCCCCTCAGGTAGCTGCGTCCGCGTCTGCGTCTGCGTCAGGTCAGCTGTCCGCCCCCTGCTCGTGTCGCTCTCTGGCGCATGAGACTGTCCTTTGGCACCACCGCCTTGGTCACCCGTCTGTGCAGCGCCTTCGGGCCATGCACAAACGGGACCTTGTTGCTGGTCTTCCCAGGGTGCTCCCTCCCCTTCCTGACTCGCCTGCTCCTCCCTGTATTCCCTGTGTCGAGGGACGGCAGCGCGCCGCTCCTCACTCCTCCTCCTTTCCCCCGACGACTGCTCCCTTGCAGACGCTCCACATGGACGTGTGGGGCCCAGCCCGCGTCCGTGGTCAGGGTCAGGAGAGGTACTTCCTGATTGTTGTTGACGACTTCTCACGCTACACCACGGTCTTCCCCTTGCGCGCCAAGGGTGACGTCCCTGATGTCTTGATCCCTTGGATCCGCAGATCTCGTCTCCAGCTCCGTGAGCGTTTCCGCTCCGACTTCCCTGTCCTGCGTCTGCACTCTGACAGAGGTGGGGAGTTTTCCTCTGGCCTATTGGAGGCCTTCTGTCAGCAGGAGGGCATTGAGCAGTCGTACACGCTTCCGGCCTCTCCACAGCAGAATGGGGTTGCTGAGCGCCGCATTGGTCTGGTCATGGAGGTCGCTCGTACCTCCTTGAGCCATGCGGCTGCCCCCCATTTTCTGTGGCCGTTTGCAGTCCGATACGCTGCGCATCAGCTCAACCTCTGGCCCCGTGTCTCCTTGCCCGAGACTTCTCCGACACTGCGTTGGACGGGAGAGGCTGGCGATGCGTCGCGTTTTCGGGTCTGGGGATCCCGAGCTTTTGTCCGCGACATGTCCGAGGACAAGCTCTCCCGTCGCGCTGTCCCCTGCGTCTTCCTTGGCTTTGTCCCGGACGACCCTGGCTGGCAGTTCTACCACCCCACCTCGCGTCGTGTCCTGGCCTCTCAAGACGTCACTTTTGACGAGTCCATCCCCTAATCCCGCCTCTTCCCCTACCGCACTGCCCCGCTCCCCCCCCCGCCTCTCTTCCTCGCTCCAGGTGCTGAGGTACCAGACCCCCTCCCCCCTCAGGGTGCCGCTCCCTCAGGTGTGTCCCAGGTAGACCCGGGTGAGCCTGTCGAGGTAGCTGTTGACTCTCGTCCTGCTAGGGGTGCTGAGCCTGGGGGTGCTGCGTCTGGGGGTGCTGAGCCTGGGGGTGCTGCGTCTAGGGGTGCTGAGCCTGGGAGTGCTGAGTGTGGGGGTGCGGAGCCTGGGGGTGCGGAGCCTGGAGGTGCGGAGCCTGGAGGTGCTGAGCCTGGGGGTGCTGAGTCTGGGGGTGCTGAGTCTGGGGGTGCTGAGCCTGAGCGTGCTACACCTGGAGGAGCCCTCTCCTCCCAGCAGCTGCAGGAGAGGTACCTCGAGTACTGCCGCCTCCGGAGAGGTGCTGCTGGAGCTCGTCCCGGTACTTCCCCTCCTACCCAGGAGCTCCCCCCCATTCAGCAGATCCGCGAGTGGTACACACGGCGCTGCAGTCTTCGGAGTGGTGCTCCTGGTGCTGCGGACCCTGAGGGTGGCGCTGCTGCTGGTGCTGAGGACCCGGACGTGGGAGCTGCTGCTGGTGCTGCGGACCCGCCTGGTGGAGCTGCTGCTGGTGCTAAGGACTCGGACGTTGGAGCTGCTGCTGGAGCTGAGGACCCGGGCGGTGGCGCTGCTGCTGGTGCTGAGGACCCGGACGGTGGAGCTGCTGCTGGTGCTGAGGACTCGGACGGTGGAGCTACTGCTGGAGCTGCGGACCCGAGCGGTGGCACTGCTGTTGCTGCTGAGGACCCGGACGTTGGAGCTACTACTGGTGCTGAGGACCCGGCCGGTGGAGCTGCTGCTGGTGCTGTGGACCCGGACGCTGGAGCTCCTACTGGTACTGAGGACCCGGCCGCTGGAGTCTCCTCTGCTTCCGGAGACGCTGCGCGGCCGCGACCGTACTTCGTACCGCTCCTTCAGCAGGTTCTTGGGCAGGCTCCTCCTCCTTGTCCTCCTCCCTCCGTCGAGTGTCCTCCGCCTGTCCAGCCGCAGTCACAGTTACCGCCTACTTCGCCTCTCCCTGCTCCCTCTCCTTACACTGGTCCCACAGGAGGCCTTACAGAGCGTCGTGAGCCTGAGTCTCGTCCTGCGTCGCCTGTTCGTCCTGCTCGCACTGGTAGTCGTGTCCGTTGTGAGCGTCCTCCTCCTGTCCCAGGCACTCACTACATGACTCTGCGTCCCTCTACTGCTCCTCAGCGTGTCCCTCTACCGTCTCCTCCTGCGTCCTCCTTGCCTGACGTTCCGGACCCTGAGTCTGACCGGTATCGTGCTGAGCACCCTACTGTCACGCGTCTCCTCGCTACTGTTGTCACTGACCCTACCTTTGAGTCCTCGACTGCGTCTGCCCTGGTCGCTGAGTTGGTTGACTTTGCTGCTGCCTGTCGTCTAGACTACGCTGCTAGCCTTGTTGCTGAGTCTGTCTGTCCTCCGTCCGTCGGGGGTGAGTGTGCTCTTGGCACGGACGTCCTTGAGGACAGACAGGAGGAGTTCCAGTGTCTTGCTGCTGCTTTGCCCCGTCTCGTGTCCTTGCTAGTTGCCCCTGAGGGAGACTCGGATGCACCAGACATCCCGACCCCGCGCACTTACGCTGAGGCGATGGCGGGTCCCTACTCCTCTCAGTGGCAGACAGCCATGGACGCCGAGATGGCTTCCTGGAAGTCCACACGCACCTACGTCGACGAGGTTCCCCCTCCTGGGGCGAACATCGTCAGTGGCATGTGGATTTTCAGGGTGAAGCGGCCGCCTGGTTCTCCGCCTGTCTTCAAGGCGCGTTACGTGGCTCGAGGCTTCAGTCAGCGAGAGGGAGTTGACTTCTTCCAGACCTTCTCCCCCACCCCGAAGATGACTACTCTTCGGGTGCTGCTGCACATAGCCGCTCACCGCGACTACGAGCTTCACTCACTTGACTTCAGCACTGCTTTCTTGCAGGGCAGCCTGCACGAGGAGATCTGGCTGCGCCGCCCACCTGGCTTCACTGGGTCGTTTCCTCCCGGTACCCAGTGGAGGATTCAGCGGCCGGTCTACGGTCTCCGCCAGGCTCCGCGTGAGTGGCACGACACACTGAGTACTACACTTGCGGCTCTTGGGTTCGCGCCTTCTACAGCTGACCCGTCGCTGTTCCTGCGCACCGACCCTTCACTGCCGCCGTTCTACATCCTCGTGTACGTCGACGACTTGGTCTTTGCCACTGCTGACACTGCAGGACTCGCCTACGTGAAGTCGGAGCTGCAGAGGAGACACACGTGCACAGACCTGGGTGAGCTGACAAGCTATCTTGGCTTGCGGATCACCCGGGACAGAGCACGGCGCACCATCACCCTGACTCAGTCACACATGGTGCAGCAGGTTCTCCAGCGCTTTGGCTTCACGTACTCCTCGCCTCAGTCCACTCCTCTGCCTACCGGTCACTCGCTCTCAGCTCTGCCTTCGGATGAGTCCGTAGAGCCGAGTGGCCCGTATCCAGAGCTTGTGGGCTGCCTCATGTACCTGATGACCTGCACTCGACCTGACCTTGCATACCCTCTTAGCATCCTTGCACGCTATGTCGCTCCTGGCCGTCACAGGAAGGAGCACATGGATGCCGCTAAGAGGGTGTTGCGCTACTTGTGCAGTACGTCGGGCATGGGGCTTGTGCTTGGAGGGCGAGACCGAGTTGTTCTCACGGGGCACTCAGACGCTTCTTGGGCAGACGACCAGGCCACTCAGCGGTCGTCCCAGGGTTACACCTTCAGCCTTGGCTCTGGCTCAGTTTCTTGACGCTCTGCACGCTCTTCTTCTGTTCTCGGTTCCAGTTGCGAGGCTGAGATCTACGCTACAGCCATGGCTGCCCAGGAGCTACGCTGGCTGACCTACCTGCTGACCGACCTCGGAAAGCGGCTTCGTTCTCCTCCAGTACTGTACGTCGACAACAAGGCTGCCATTGCCTTGTGTGAGGAGCACAGACTGGAGCACAGAACGAAGCACATCGCCCTGCGGTACTTCCTTGCTCGTGAGCTGCAGCAGCGCGGTCAGCTTTCTATTCGCTACGTGGCCACTGAGGCCAACACTGCTGATGTGTTCACCAAGGCGCTTCAGCCTCGTGACCATCAGCGCTTCTGCACTCTTCTAGGCCTTGTGCCTACTGGACCTCACTTACTTACCTCTTGACCTTGCTTGTACTGTGATCACTATATATATCTATACCTGCATGTTTACTCTTGCTAGGTTGTGATCACTGTATCTCTTGCTCTGTTATAAACCTGCATGTGAACTGGTCTTGTGACCACTAGCTTGTGCTCGGAATTTGTGTGGAGTCCTTGAGATCCACCCTGAGCTTGTTGTTGCCTTGCTTTGCCTTGACTGGTCTTGTGACCCCTAGGTCTCCCCCACTTTGCCTATGGGGGTGTGTCAAACATTATTCTTGTTGTATTTGTGTAGGCTGTAGTGGGTTAGCCTATAGGGGGGTCACAACATTAGGGTTTCATATTTGTACTCACAATCCTTGCTAGTTCATCATTCCTGTCCGTTCATTCTGACAAAAAATGTGAAGGCTGCCACCCAGATTGTGGCGGCTAGCAAAAAGAGACCTCAGAGGCCCAGCTCCTCTGCCCGCCCTAGCCCCGCTCCTCGCCATCGAGGCCAAGGGGGACGCCATTGGACTTGGTGTATGGGATGGCGACGGACGTTGCTTCTATTGCCGCGAGCCCGGCCATGGAATAGCCGATTGCCCGCAGCGGGGCCAAGGTGCTAACCAACCCTCTAAGATTGTTTAAGATTTATGTTTGTTATCTTATTTATCAAGAAAGACTATTCGAGATGAACATTGTGCCGAAACATCTCTTAAAAATAAAATGAATGATGATAATAATAAAGAACAATAGCAACAATTCCCCCTCGTAGCCATCGAAGGCTTATAGCCTAATTACCTTGATGGATTGCAAAGAGAAGCATACAGAGTCAGGGGAGGAGACAAAACCGTTGATATAATAAACCCTCATACCTATAGTTGCAACAAGGTGGCGAGGGCCTCAATTGGTCTCGCCGGCCCGAGCATGAGAAAAAAAAAAACAAACAAACAAACAAACAAACAAACAAACAAACAAAAAACAAACAAAGAAACCGATTAGACGAATCAGCGATTAAGATTTGTAAGAGTACAGCGAGGCAGGGATCGCTATGCTAGCCATACTATCTCGGCCCTAACCATACAACGCGGTGCTCATATAGAGTTTGTCACGTCGAAAGTTGCTATCCTGCACATGTTTACTCATTAACTGACATTGCTATTCATGTCCCTACCTACGCCCCGCCAGATTTTGGCTTCGTGCCCCACACGAATGGGCCTCACGCCATCGTGCGATACATGCGAGGACGCTTGCGCGATCGTTCTACGTGGTGGAACTCTTGGTGCGGAAGTCGTTTCATCTTGTTAGTCATTGCATCGGGGTACCGCTTACCATGTCAGTCATATGAACCTACCCCTCACTATGCCCCGAAACATTCGGGTGCACTGCAACACACGGCGTTTGCAGCTGAGGCCACTGCCTCCTCGCCACCGATGCAGCTCGTATCGCCCCCGCCGATGTGCCTCTCACATGCGTTAGTCCACTCAACGTGGTTGTTCAACCTTTCAAGAAAAGACTCATCCTGGACCTCCGCCTGGTGAACTCGTTCCTTTCCATCCCTCGATTTCGGTACGAAGGACTCAACAGGGTCCTGGACCTAGTGCGTCAAGGCGAATGCTTGTTCACAGTAGACCTCAAGTCGGGTTATCATCATGTGGAGATCCACCCATCATTCTGGCGTTTCCTTGGATTTTCTCTGCAAGGCGAGCATTACCAATTTCTCTCGTTGCCCTTTGGGCTCGCCACAGATCCATTCGTTTTCACACAATTAATCAAGCAATTTGCCAAGCGTTGGCGCAGCAGTATAATTCGACTAATACCCTATGTTGACGATCTCTTGTTCATTTGTTCTACACAGGCCGAGGCTTTCTAAATCCGAGCTATCATTATGGACGACCTCAGATCTGCTGGCTTTATCGTCAATATGGAAAAGTCACAGCTCGAGCCATCGCAACGGCTAAAATTCCTTGGTTTCATATTGGATACTCGTACGACCTCGAACAAATATGCCAAACCAGCTTGCAGGGGCGTCGCATCCCAGTTCGCCGGGCGGCTAGACTGACCGGCATGCTAGCGTCTATGGCCATGGCACTCGATACCATCGCACGTGCCTTTTCTCGTAACCTGATATCACAAATCGGTGCATGACGATCTTGGGGGAAAATCCATCCAGTTGACACCTGAGTCGATCGACGAGCTGCGATTCTGGTTGACTCAATTCGACGTTTTCAATGGCTCTGAATTTCATAATCCGCACGTATACGACATCGGTCTGTACGTGGACGCCAGTGACCACGCTTTGGGAAGCTGCTATTCCACGCCCGCGGGCAGGGTCGGTTCATGCTCCTCCCCATTTCCACGCGCGCTAGCAGCCGCTTGAAGCACGCTTCGTGAACTTGCCGGGATTCTCTGGGCGCTGTCAGTCTTTCGCACTGAGTTCCAACACTCCCACGTCTTGCTCCGAAGCGATAGCCAGGCGGCCTATTACACCCTAAAGAAAGGAGGTTCTCGCCGTGCCGAGCTTACTCTAATTTGCCGTACCATCATTTCGCTCTGCGTAGAACACAAGATTAGACTTACGGCGCAGTGGATCACTCGTGAACTCAACACGCCGACGCTCTTTTGAAAATTGAGCTTCACAATGATTACTCTCTTGCGCAAACGTGGTTTCTTCTACTCGATCAGCGCTGGGGCCCACACACAATAGACCTATTCTCTTCGTCCTCCAACGCGCAGCTATCCCGATTTTGCTCCCTGGATTATCATCGACATGCGATCTCGCAAGATGCATTCGCCCTGAGTTGGAGCGGAGAGAATTGCTGCGCTTTCCCCCCGCCGCCCCTAATCCCAGCCGTTCTCCCCCCGCTAAGATCCACGACATCTGCGACATTTATTTTTCTTCGACGGATCTCGCCACTTTTCAACGCGGTCTCATTCCTCTTCTCATGTTCATAACCTTCTTGCGCTTCTCTGACCTGATCGCCCTTCAATGGCATCAGATCGAATTCGACAGTGACTGCATGTGGCTCTGCATTCCTCGTTCAAAAACAGATCAGGCCGGCACAGGAGCCTGGGTCCTAGTGGTCGTCTCTTCAGCTCGACATTGTCCGGTCACCCGCGTACAGCAATTTCTCTTCCTTGCAGGATTTCTGTCCAGAAATCTAGTCCAACGATTTTGAGATATTTCGGCCCCTATTCTTCATAGACTCAGTCCTTAGTCTCTAACAAGTGGTATCAGAGCTGATTGAGGACTTTGTGGGGAGTCTACTGAAGTGTGAAGATCCTCTTAGACCCACCATGGCCTTTGGGCGTGCCTAAGTGGAGCTTTGGAGGTTGGGAGTGACTTCCGCTAAGGGGAAACTCTGCCAAAATCTCGTTGGCACCGACACTTGTGGAAATTGTGTGGGACTTCGGTGTGGACAGCAAAGGGGGGAGCTGAAACCTGTGATTGGGAGCAGAGGAGATGAGTCAAGGGAGTGGAGAAGCACCTCAGAAGCGGAATGAACCGCCACCATCCAAGGTCGAGGCTTTGGATGGCTCCAACTATGAGGAATGGAGCGGGCGGATGCGGAGCACTTTCAAGCGCTACAAGCTGCTGAAACTCGCGATGGGAGAAGAGAAGATACTCGAGGAAGGAGATGCCCGCGATCGATGGATTGAACGGAGCGAGGTGCTATACAACCTGATTCTACAGTCCGTCAACAACGTCATGTTTCAGCATATCAAGAACTTAGTCGAGCTGGACGACTCCGGACCGAAGGCGTGGAAGCTGCTACGCGACGTGGTACAACCAAACACGCTGCCGATGGTGATTGTGCTGGAGAAGGAGTTGGCTGCCCTCTCCATGCGACTGGGAGACGATGCGGAGCCGGTCCTTGAAAGATCAAGGACACTTATGCGAGGATGACGGCGGCGGGCAGCAAGGTGTCGGAGATGCAACAGTGAACCAAGATCATCTCGGTGCTCGACAATTCGTGGGACAACCTCATCCCTGTCAAGGGGAGATGTGTGTTGGCCCCATCCTCGCTTGGGCGGAGCCCTGGGAAGTTGACCTGGAAAGTCGACCTGCGGAGGGCGTCGACTTGGTGATGCCATCTTGGGGCAGCCTACTTCGGTGGTCGGCTAACAGAGCTGCTGGTCAACCTGGTTGGTCGACCACGCCTGCTGGTCGACTTGGTGGCTGGTCGACCAGGCGTGATGTCGACCTGGGGGTCGACCGAACCTGGTGGTCGACGGAGGAGGGGCCGACATCGACCTCGACTCAGGACGCCGAGCAGCAGGGTGTCGAGTAGCAGGGCGTCAACTTGGTGACGCCGACTTCGGGTAGCCAACTTGGGTGGTCGGCTGACAACTACGCTGGTCGACATGGAGCTGGTCGACCAGGAGTGCTGGTCGACGTGGAGCTGGTCGACCAGAAGTGACGTCGACCTGGGGCTGGTCGACCAGGAGCGTGGTCGACCTGGTAAGGTCGATTTGGGGTGCTCGTCGACTTGGGAGGTCGATGGGCACGTACGGGAGCAGCTGGTCGACGTGGTTGCCTGGTCGACCAGGTTACCTGGGTGACGAGGTTCTGCGGAGGAATGCGACGGTCGCCCAGGCGAAGTTGGCGAGTCCGACCTCGGTGGTGGTATCCCGAGGTCGACGTGGCCGATCAGATGCAGTTGTCAGCGCCAGGTTGACTTGGTGTGTGCGCTGTGCAGGTGATGAGGCACTGCACGCCAATCATCTGCGAGCACCTGCGAAGCAGGTGCGCTGCTGTCCTGCGGGAGCAACGTTGGCACGCCGTCAACCTGCGATGTTGGCGCGCCGTCGACTTGCAGCATTGGCAAGCCGCGACTCTGCACTGCTGGAGCGCGGTCGACCAAGTCGTGCTGGCACGCGGTCGACCGTGCTGCGCTGGCAGTCGTCCTGCTTGCATGCTAGCTCTGATGTAGTCTTACCTTGCCAACTTCATTATACCATTGTTGTCATTTTTCTCTAGTGAAACTCTTGCCAATTCTCCCCGTAAACTAGCAAGCTATGTGTGCACTGAGAAAACGACTAAGGAACAGAGAACGCAGAAATCACACGAGCACCGTGCCTAGCTTGTAGTCTAGCTCCCGTTGCAGCAGTTATCTCCGCAATCCCCACCCTCAACGCTCAGCAGGACAAGTGGACGCCTGAGTGGCTAAGGCAGCAGATCTTGCAGGAGGACTTCCGCAAGCGCCACACGGGAGGTGATGCTGCCAACAAAATTGCTAAGGGGTATGGAGCTGCAGGAGGCAGCAGAGGAAGAGGGGGAGGGAGAGGCCGAGGCCGTGGGAGAGGTTTTGGCAGAGGGACAGGCCGAGGTGACTACAACAAAGGGCATGGGAGCTTTGAAGGCAGGGGGAGCACCCGAATGAAGGGTGCTTGCTGGTACTGCAAGAAGGCTGGACACCCGTGGTTCAAGTGTTTCAGCCGGCCTGAAGGATGGGCGCCTCCAGGCATGAAGCCGCCAAATGGTGAACGTGCACGAGGTGGCGCTGTGCAAGGTTCAGGTGCACAAGGTGATGGTGCACAAGATAAAGCCTCCCCTGGAATGTTACTCATGGTTGAAGATGTGAAAGAGAGTGAGGATGATGTGGGTTCAGTTGGGAAGGTTGTGATGCACCCCCTCACTCACTGGTTGATCGATTCTGGTTGCATGAGCCACATGACTCCGCGGGCAGATTTGCTTGATGAGGTGAAACCCCCCGGAAAAATCAACTACCTTGCCAACTTCATTGCCAGCTGGCAGTCGTCCTGCTTGCATGCTAGCTCTGATGTAGTCTTACCTTGCCAACTTAATTGTACCATTGGTTTCAATTTTCTCTAGTGAAACTCTTGCCAATTCTCCCCGTAAACTAGCAAGCTGTGTGTGCACTGAGAAAACGACTAAGGACAGAGAACGCAGAGATCATACGAGCAACCGTGCCTAGCCCGTAGTCTAGCTCCCGTTGCAGCAGTTATCTCCGCATGGTGCGGTGACCGTGGACGGCACACGACTAACCTTTCAGTCTAGTCGACTTAGTTGCACCTTACCTAAGTTGTTCGCAGGCCGGCAGTTGTGTGATAGTCACTATGGTAGGAGCCATAGGTGACACGGGGGTGGTGGACACCCTGGAGGCACGGCTGGAAAACGCGAGGAGGAAGCACGAGACCAACGAGTATGGCGACCTACCTTGGCGGTCGTCGAGGCTGGCATCCGTTCCGTGTGGGCGACGGAGCACCCTTCTCGGCCTGCTTCTCCTCGACCGGTGAACACCGAGGGCGGCGTCTACGTGGGCGTCAACGCAGCTGGTGACCAAGTCGGCAGCAGTGCGGGAGGCACGTCGTCGAGGCAGCGTGGTGTGATTCACGCCGATGAATTCGGCGGCGTTCAGGCGCGAGGGATGCGGTCGTCGGCGGCTGCAGGCTCCTCGCAGGGTGACGTCGGAGGTCGGCGAAGTGGATCTTTGCCGATGTCGGCGACCCAGATGACAGCAGTTGGGATTGCACCGAGCTACGGCTACTTCAAATTCACGCCGGACAGGATCTTGATGACTCCCCCGCTGGTCGGTCGACCCGACATACTCACCAGGAAGGAAGCCATCGAGCCTCAGATGGAGATGGCCGAGCTGATCAACTTTGCTCGTGGTACTGTGGCGACACCGGACGACCCCGACTTGCGAGCGGAGTTCCGCGCCGTGCAGCTGCTGACCTTCACGGTCATCTCACGGTGTGCAGATCGCCTTGATTTGGTGCCGAGAGTACCTCGACGCCGGCCACCAGGCGTGACACTTCATCGAGTCGACTTACCAAGTCACGGACGACTTATTCATCGCCCAGCTGGAGGGGCAGCTGACACACCTGCGTATGGGCGACCAGGAAACGGCGACCGACGACTGCAACCGGGCCCGGCAAATTCTCGCCACCATCAGGATGGCCGGCGCAAAGTACTCGATGGCGTCGTACACCACCCATGTCATGCAGGGACTCCCGAGCAGCTACAACTTGCTGAAGCGGCTGTCGATGGCGCCGAGCACGCGGGCGACGCTCAACGAGGACACGTTAACCTCGTACATCCTGCAGGACGAGGCGATGCAGGAGGCCGAGTGGTCCCGAGAGCTCTTGGCGCAAGTGAACTACATCGCCCCGGCGAAGCAAGGCGGTCGACCGGGGCAGCGTGGACAGTCTGGTGGCGGTGGTAGCAGTGGCTCGAAGTCGGCCAAGGTAGTCAACCAGAAGAAGTCGACCAAGGACAGTGGTCGATGTGGAGGAAGTCAACATCGGGAGTGCTGGCTGTGTGGCGACCCCGAGTGCCCCGACCGCAGTGACTCCGACGACGACGACGCCAAGGGTGGTCGCGGGAGGTCTGGCAGTCGTCGTCCTCGTCGAGGAGGAAACCCACCGCCCAAGGAGAAGCAGTCGACAAAGTCGACCTCGGCGAAGGGCGCTGACTCCTCTGCTGGCGGCAAGGGGCGAGACGACAAGGAGGCGTCGTGCTCTCTGGTCGGCGTCGTGGAGCCGACCGTCTCGCTGGCGCCGGAGGCCGGCGAGGACTTCCAGGCGGTGGCGGCAGCTGTGCAGGCTAATCCGGCGGTGGTCCTGCTCGACAGCGGCTGCTCCCACCACCTGATGGGGACGAAGGACGCCTTCGTTGACTTGGGGCCGAGCGGCGACGTGAAGCACGTACGTGGCTTCAATGGGGCGCTGCAAGACGTCAAGGGCCGGGGCACGGTTGCGCTGCAAGGGGAAGCGGTTGTTAATCCCCGACGTGCTGTACGTCCCGGGTGTGCGGGCCAACATGTTATCGTCCGACCAGCTGAAGGAGCACGGCGTGAAGCTGCAGGAGGATGGCGACGGGATGCTGCTCGTCTCGGCAGCGGGAGAGGTGCTCGGTCGGGCGACGTACTCCGGGCGTGTTCTCTGCACCGACCTGCGTCCCTGCTCCACGAGGTCGACGTCGGCGGAGTTTGTTGCCCTTCGGGCGATCGTCTCGAAGCCCAAGTCGACGCCGGACAGGATGCATGCGAGGCTTGCACACGTCGGCATGGACACCAACCTGCGCTCGGCGAAGCATGAGGTCGCCACCGGGCTGGACTTCAAGTCGGCGTCCGGCGCCGCCTCGCCGTGTGTCTCGTGCGTAGGCGGGAAGCTGGCGCGGCACACCTTCCCCGACCAGGTCTCCGACGCTGACGACGTGCTGGCTGTCGTGCACATCGACCTGTGCGGGCCATTCCGGGTGACTGCCAAGGACGGCAGCCTGTACTTCTTGCTGCTGAAGGACCGTATGTCCCGCTACGTGTGGGTGAGGCCGGTCGCCAAGAAGTCGGACGTGCTGCATTCCCAACTCGTGACCCTTCGTAACTCTTTCTAGTTCTTCCTAATTGTGTGTTCTAAGATGTTGCTGCCATAGTGCCATTCGTTCAAACCGATGCTGTGTCGTCAATTCTTGATGAAATCGTGCGATCTAAATTGCCTATTGTTGGCGACGGTATACATTTGAAAGTACATATGAAAGTACCGTTCGTGTGGAACAGTACTCACCCAGAGCAAGCCCCAACGAAAACTAATGAGGTTGGCGAGAGGATGGGCGAAAATTTGGAGGCATGGTAGTTGCGAACACGAGAAAGACTCCCATCACCCAACCCAACCCCTGGAGTGACACTCACACACTGAGGATAGCGACTAAATTTCTAGGAAAGGCCAGGAAACAACTATACCAATAGCGACTAATCGGCGCGAGGAGCTGCGCTACCACTAAAAAAAACGCTGGTGGTAAGGGGGCACGTGTTACATGGCTGGCTGGCGCGATTAGGGATTAGACTCGTGCAAAGGCATCTCGATAGATGTTTTTCTAGCCTTCGGCAACGCGCGCCGCACTCGATGCGTTGCCCTCGCCGGCGATATTCTCGCCAAACCCGCAGCTCGCGACACCCTCTTAGCGCGTGAACCCGCGTCTCGCCTAATACCCCGCTGCGCGCCTCACCGTTCCGCGCCCCACTCCGTAGCGCCTCAGCGCGAAGCGCCTCATCGCATAGCGCTTCATCGCATAGCGCCCCATCGCATAGCGCCTCATCGCTTAGCGCCTCACCGCTTACCGACGCACCGCTTAGCGCCTCACCCACTGCAAGTCCTCTCAAGTTTTAGCGCAGGCGAGTGCTTCTCGTGTAACCCATAGGACGCCTTGCTTAGCACGTCATTGGCTTCACGCTCACCCTCTGCTGGCCTCACCTGCTGCTCGCGTCTCTGGGCGAATGTCTAATTCGCCTCAAATGCTGCGCTCCGCGAGGCGGTCGCCTCATTCGTCTCATTTGTCTCACACGTCTCTCATTCGTGTCTCATTCGTCACTCATTCGTCACTCATTCGTCTCTTTTTTGTCGGCAACGCACTCTCCCATTCGTTGAGCAGGCCAAATGGCCACCGTTGAATGGGCGTGTCGCCATGACTGCGGGGAGCCCGTCGTCCACCCCCATTCCCGGAGCCCTCATTTCCCCTCCCTCTTCACTCATTTCCCCCTCTTCTCCCTCACATTTCCCCCACTACTCCTCCTCATTTCTCCCCCATCTCCCTCTCATTTCCCCCACTACTCCTCCTCATTTCCCCCTTCTTTCCCTCTCATTTTCCCCCCTTCCTCCTCTCATTCCTCCCCCTGCTCCCTCGATATTTCCCCTACTGCTCCTCCACACTTCCCCCTACTACTCCCTCTCATTTCCCCCCTTTATCCATTTCATCCCCACCCCGTCTCCCCCCCACTGGCCCCCTTTCTTCCTCTCATCTCCTCCCTTGCTCTGTTTCCCCCACTGCTCCCCTTCACTTCTCCCTCTTCTCCCTCTCGTTTCCGCTGCCCCCCCTCATTTCCGCCGGCTCTCCCCCACTTCTCCCGCCCAGTTCTGCCGGCTTCTCGCGTCACCAGCTGAACGCGTCTCCAGCTGCTCGCATGTCCCTAAACTCATCACACGCGCTGCTAACCGCGAGCCTCGCACGCCATTTCCCCACTTCCCCCGGTGCTCACAGGGGTGCATAAGGTGAGTCAGCCATAAACTTTCCCCCCTCGCTCCCTCTCATTCGTATCACCCGGTCCATCGCTACGGCACTCAAGCAATATTGTTTCCCCTTTCCCTTCCCTTCCCGTCTCTGCTCCTTCCAACTTTCACCCGAACTATGCAACATGGCCTTATCAGGCCCCCTCCATGCCCTCGTTCCCCCCTCTCCTTCCCCTCATTTCCCCCTCTGCTCCCCCTCGTTCCCCCCTCTCCGTCCCCTTATTTCCGCCCCTGCTCCCCCTCGTTCCCCCCTTTCCTTCCCCTTATTTTTCCCTCTGCTTCCCCCCGTTCCCCCCTCTCCTTCCCCTTATTTCCCCCTCTGCTTCCCCTTATTTCCCCCTCTGCTTCCCCTCGTTCCCCCTCTCTCCTTCCCCTTATTTCCCCCTCTGCTTCCCCTCGTTCCCCCCTCTCTACCCTTTCGTTTCCCCCTCTGCTCCCCATCGTTCCCCCCTCTCCTTCCCCTTGTTTCCCCCTTTGCTTCCCTCGTTCTCCTCTCTCCTTCCCCATATTTCCCCCTCTGCTTCCCCTTGTTGCCCGCTCTCCTTACCCTCCTTTTCCCCCATGCTTCTCCTCCCTTTCCCCCCTGCATCCCCACCTTTCTCCACCTGCTTCCCCTCCTTTCTCCACCTGCTTCCCCTCATTTCCCCCCCTGCTTCCCCCCTATTCCTCCATGGCTTCCCCTCCTTTCACCCCTTGCTTCCCCCCTTTCCCCCCCTACCACCCCTCCTTGGATTCCCTTGCTTGCCCTCCTCTCCCCTCCTGCTTCCCCTCCTTTACCCCCCTGCTTCACCTCCTTTCCGCCCCTGCTTCACCTCCTTTCCCCCTCTGCTTCCCCCCTTTTCCCCCACGGCTCTCCTTCCTTTCCTCCCCTGCCTCCCCTCCTTCCACATTTCCCCTTCAGCGTGCCCCAGCCTCAAACTCCCATCCAAGTAATTCCCGCCTGATAGCCGCTTTTTTCCCCCCTGCACGCCCCATGTTTCCCCCCTGCACGCCCCGTCTTTCCCCAGAGCGCACACGTTCATATTTCTCCCCATGCTCTGCTGCCCTCTCTTGTTCCCACCCCTCATATGCAGAGCTGAACGTGCCTCTACACATCTCCCTCACGGCCACCAAGGATGCATCGGCCTCGACAATGGCAGAAGCAAAGAAGCTAGCATCATCAGCAGCCGCGTCAGCCGCCACATCAGCAACAGCATCAGCAACAGTAGCAGTCACCATCAGCAGTGCCAGTGGCAGTTTCAGCGGCAGCAGCAGCGACAGTGGCAGCAGCACCAGGCTTGGGTCTGGCATCCCAGCTCTGCCCTCCTCATCTTTCACGCTCCCCCCACTCTCCTCCCCCACCCACCTTCTTTCCGCACCCCCACCATCCTCTCCACCGCACATCACACACGCATTCACCTGCCTCCTCCACCCGAAGGTGCCGTGGCGCCAGTGTCAAAGCAGCCTTTCTCTGCCCCTTCCCTGCCTGGTAGCCTCACTCCAGCCCCCACGCTCTGCCCTCCTGACCAAGCCTCTGCTCTGGCCCTTGCTTCCCCTCCGTTCCCTCCCTCCCGTGTTTCCATATCATCTCCTGCTAGCCCCTTAATTTCCCCCTTCTAAGTCCTTGCTTCCTCCCTGCTAGCCCCCTATATCCTCCCACGTCCAATCTTCTTCCTTTCTCCCTTCCTCGCTTTTGCACTTCCCCTCTTCCTCTCTGTCCCGCCACCCATTTCTTGCTTCCCCTCATTTCCTCCCCAGCTTCCCCTCATTTCCCCTCATGCATCCCCTACCCTAATATCCCCCCCTGCAATTCATTAGGGTCCCCCTTCTTACCCTTCCTTTCCCCCTTGCTAGCCTTCCTCCCTCCCCCCGGCTCACACGTCCTTCCCCTCCAGCTTATCCTCTGTTTCTCCACTCCTTTCTGGTTTTTTTCCTCGACAGCACAACTCAAAGGACATCCGGCGCTTTTGATTTTTAGTGGTGATCTTTGTAGCTTGGTGGAACCGAATAAGGAGATAGTTGTTCCAGCTCGTGTGTGGCATTAGTGTACCGTATCAGTCAAACGATTTGATAGCATATTCATAAGTTTTTTCAGTATGTTCACTGCTTGCAAAATCTCAATACCTTGCAATAGCTTCTCTTCAATATCTGGACAAGGCATTGTTACATGATGCAACCAGTCACACAGTGAGGTATGCAACTTGTGAAATAGGCTGGACACATTTGAAGATAAATGCAAGGGTGCCCTCTTCTCTAGCTGTTCAAGGTTCGCTCTTCAACACTTTTTTGTGCCTGCTGCTGCTCCCTTATGCTGCCAAACTCCACTAAGCGTGAACTTGTCCTGCTTGAAGTGGACACGAAGGGAGGAGAGATGGGAAGACAGGATGAAAGGTGGGGAGGCAGGAAGGGAGATGGGGGAAGAAAAGGAAGGGGGGAAGGAGGGGGGAAGGAGGGGAGAAAGGATGGCGAGCAGGGACGGGAAGGAAGACAGGCAGGTGAGGAAAGGAAGGAGGGGTACAAAAGGGAACGATGGGAAATGATCGGGGAATGGAGTGAGGGGAGACTAGGTTCTATTCAGGAAAGGGCAAATGGGAACAAACAGGAAGAGAAGGGAGGGAAGGGAGAGAGGCATTGAGAGGGAGCGGCAAGAAGAGAGGAACAGAGAGGGAAGCGCAGGAAGCGACGCACAGAGAACTGAGGTGCATAGAGGAGCGAATGGGAAGCAAGGAGGAGAAGCAGTGGAAGCAAGTTTAAAGAAGGGGAAGAATTCGATGTTATGCAAACCGACAGGAAAAGGGGAGATGAAAACAAACTGGAGAAAGGCAAGGAAGGGTAGGAACGGAAGGATAGGTCGGGTAGGTGAGGCGAGACTAGGCAGCAGGGGAGGCAACAAGACCGCCAAGGAGGCAAAGGGCGAGGCCACGAGGGAGGTGTGGCGAGTGAGCGAGTGGAAGTGAGACGAAATTAAGAAGCAATGATGAGACATACGGAAGGCAGAGGGAGTTGCGGAAGTAGGGGAGGTGGGGAGGGAGGGAGCTCTTATGGGGAGGCAGGAAAGGGAGATTGACGTCGCCTCTCCTCACGTCGCCTCTGCAAGGGAACGGACGGAGGGGGCAGGTAGGAAAAGACAGGAAGGGGAGGGTGGGCTGGAAATTGCAGAAAGGGGGGATGATGGGGGCATGCAGGGGGGAAAATGGGGGCAACCAGAGTAGATAATGAGAGCATGCTATGGGAATAATGAGTGGAAGCAAAAGGGATAATGAGGGTATATAGGGGGGGTAACGAGGGCAAACATGGGGGAAACGGGGGTATGCAGGATGGAAACGGCACCAAGAGAGGGGAAAGGCAAGAAGACAGTGGCAGAAAGGGAGGGGCATAAAGGGAAGGACAGGGAGTGAATGACAGGAATCGGTGGGCAATCAGAGAAGGGCGGGAAGGAAAAGTCATGCAGAGAGGGTGGAGATGGGGAGGACTGCATGGGGCTGGAACGCAACTGCTTTGCTGGCGCTTTCCGCTGCTAACCCTCACTCGCACAAACTTCCTGGTGAGTGAGGAAGATGCGAGATTGGATGGAAGGGGAGGTAGGCACAGGAGATGGGAGGTATGAACGAGAGGTGGGGAGACAGGGAGGCAGAGATGGGGAGGCGGGAAGGGGAAATGGGGTGGCGGGAAGGGGAAATGGGGTGGCGAGAAGGGGAAATGGGGTGGCGAGAAGGGGAAATGGGGTGGCGGGAAGGGGAAATGGGGTGGCGGGAAGGGGAAATGGGAAGGCAGGAAGGGAGAAGAAGGCATGGCGGGAGGAGGATAAGGCATGGCGGGAGGGGGAGAAGGCATGGTGGGAGGGGGAGAAGGCATGGTGGGAGGAGGAGAGGGGGTGGTGGGAGGAGGAGAAGGCATGGCGAGGGGAGGGAGAGGGGGTGGCGGGAGGAGGAGAAGGCATGGTGAGAGGAGGAGAAGGCATGGCGAGAGGAGGGGAAGGCATGGCGAGAGGAGGAGAAGGCATGGTGAGAGGGAGAGGGGGTGGCGGGAGGGGGAGAAGGCATGGTGGGAGGAGGAGAAGGTATGGTGGGAGGAGAAGGGGAGATGAGGGCAAGCAGGGGACAATTGAGGGCAAGCAGGGGAGAATTGAGGGCAAGCAGGGGGGGAATTGCGATTGTGCAAGGGGGAAAATAAGGCGTACAAGGGAGAAACCGAGAGCGTGCAAGGTGGGAAAACGAGGGCAAGCAGGGAGGGCAAACGAGGGCGTACATGTGAGGAAGTGAGGGCGTTCAGGGGGGGGTTTTGAGGGCGTGCAGCAGGGATACGGAAGCACAGCCGTTGCAAGAGAGTGAGAGAGGGCCGAGGGCCTTTCGAGTGCACCTCGCGAAAGGAGGCCGCCGCGAGACGCGGAGTGGCAGCGAGGGGAGGCAGGGTGAAGCCGACGACGCAGGCTAGATGCGCATGCGCGGGAAGGCGAGAGGAGGACACGCGTGGAGGCGGGAGGAGGCCGCGCGGGGAGGCGAGAGTCGCACGCGCAGGGAGGCGAGAGGAGAGCGCGGGGAGGCGAAAGGAGCAGGTGCGGGGAGGCGAGAGGAGAGCGCGCGGCAAGGCGAGAGGAGGCCGCGCGTGGAGAAGAGAGGAGGCCGCGCGGGGAGTCGAGAGTCGCACGCGCAGGGAGGCGAGAGGAGAGCGCGGGGAGGCGAAAGGAGCAGGCGCGGGGAGGCGAGAGGAGAGCGCGCGGCAAGGCGAGAGGAGGCCGCGCGTGGAGAAGAGAGGAGGCCGCGCGGGGAGTCGAGAGTCGCACGCGCAGGGAGGCGAGAGGAGAGCGCGGGGAGGCGAAAGGAGCAGGCGCGGGGAGGCGAGAGGAGAGCGCGCGGCGAGGCGAGAGGAGGCCGCGCGTGGAGAAGAGAGGAGGCCGCGCGGGGAGGCGAGAGTCGAGCGCGCGGGGAGGCGTGAGGAGGCCGCACGGGGAAAGCGAGAGGAGCACGCGCGGGGTGGCGAAAGGAGAACTCGAACCGGGAGGCGAGCAGGAATGGGTAAGGCGAGAGGTTGCGAAAAGGGGATTTCGGGAAAACGGGATGGGATGGCAGATGCTAGCGCGTCGAGGCTAAACGGGACTTTGTGGGGAGGGGAGGCGCTGTCGCTAATGGCCTCGCGGTGAGGCAGCGAGAGGAGGCGTGGGACGGCCTTGTCTAAGGTGGCGTGGCCTAAGCGAGTGCGTACGAATGGGCAATTTGTCCGCGCATGGGCTTGAACAGCGTTACGCGGTTCAATAACGAATTCTGTCCCTAAATCCAGCGGTTAGGTTAGAACGTTGCGTAGTCTACGGGGAATAACCTACCGAAGTAGGAGCGTGCGGGCAATACTTTCACTACTGCAGTTTCAGTTTCCTTTTGCAATTCCTCAGGTTTTAAAGTGTGAGTGCGGGGAGCCGGACGTGGGGCGTTTGGGGACTCGCTTCGCCTGTAAAACGGGTGGTTAAGGTTGTAATTGCGTAACCAGTTTTTCAAGTTCCTAAGGTTTTTGAAACCCCTGCTTGCAAAAGTATACTGTTGCTTTAAGACGCTCCAGGTCCAAGTTGAATCGGGTCATTTGAAGCTGTGACCAGATCGCTATGAATATTTAAGGCCGCTGTGCAGAAATCCGATTGTGCACTCTATCTTTCGTTTTAGGCACATTGTGCGGGAAGGAAGTGTCGGTTCATGCTCGCTCACTTGCTGCACCTCCTCCTCTTCTTCCTCTGCATCCTTGACCTCCTCTCCCCCATTTACAAGGGAAGATTGCCTTGTGGTGGTGCTACCACTGCTCAGCTCCAAAGGCAGCTCCACATGCTCCAAACCGGAACTCTTCACCTCCCCAAACCGCACGCCTATCTTTGCCTCATTCTCCGCCTTCCAATCCTTGTACATAAAGTTCTCCATGAACTTGCTGTCCCTGATCACCAAGATTTTTTTTTGTGAATGTGTCCCAAAGAAGCCATACCTTGCTGTTTTGAGCCATGCCCAAATGCACAGCCCATATCGCCTTGGCACCAAGCTTGTTGTGCCGAAGATGCATAGGTACGAGCGCCATGCACATGCACCCGAACACCCGAAGCATATCCATCTTTGGCTTCCTTCCAAGCCACTCCACATAGGGCACCCATTTGTCTGCTCCCACATGAGTCAAAACCCTGTTCTTGGCCACACACACGCTCCGTACCGCATCAGGCCAAAAGTAATCGGGTAGCCCAGCTTCAATGAGCAACCCGCGTGCCGTCTCCGTGATAGTCCGGTTCGCACGCTCGGCGATGCAGTTCATTGCAGGGGAGTATGGCATAATTAGGGAGTGCCTTTTGCCGTTCTTCTTCAGCCACAATCCAAACTTCTTGCTTAGGAACTCTCCCCCACGATCAGTGTGGGTCGACTTCACTAGTCGGTCTTGTTGCCGCTCCACCATCGGGAACCAACCGGTCTTCAACGTTTCAGCCACGTCGCTCTTCTTGGCCAGCATATACACCCAGGTCATGCGGGTGTAGACATCGACAATGGTGAGGAAGTACTCAACTCCAGCAGCTCCAAGTATCAGGGGTCCCACCGCGTCCATCACCACCTCATCAAGTGGTGCCTTTGTCGTTGCCTCCGAACTAGAGAACGGGAAACGGGTGAACTTGGCTTGCATGCACGTCGGGCAGGCAAGTACCTCATCGGGCTCGCCCTTCACACGTATGCCAGCGACCATCTCATGTTTCACTAGTTGCTGCAAAGTAGGCAGGGCCACATGCCTTATTCGCCGAAGCAAGGTGGTCCAATCACACTCCCCCGTAGCCGAAGTTGGATTGGAGAATGCCGCGCTCGCAATAGCGCCCCATATACTCTCTCTGTAGACCTCCTCCGCTGCTGCCTTGGGGTTCTCCTCACCCTTGTGCTGCTCCTTGGCTGATACACCACTTTCGTTAGGTTCACCGAGCTTGCTGGTCCCTCCAAGTTTGCTCTTCTTGCGCTCATTCTCCTTAGCGCGACCGTTCGCGCCATCGCCGCTACCAACCACTTCACCTTTGGTTCTGACGCTTGCTGCCACTTGCCTCTCCTTAGGCATAGGGACCACAGGGATCTGCCACGTTTCATTGTAGACATCCCAATTCTCGTGAAGGTCCTAAAGAATCCGGCCGTCAATCCTTGCGGTGTAGGTCTTGGCACCCTTCGAGTTCGTGTCCATGCCGGTCTTTGCCAATCGCCGCACGGAAATCAGGTTCGCATCAAGGCTGTGCACCCAAAGCACCTTCTTGAGGTCCACCATCTTCCCATCAGCACCCTTGAACTTGACCTTGCCCATGCCTTTCACCTCTGCTTGCTGCCCCAAAGCCGATGTGACATGCTTCACCAGTGACGGTTCAAGTTCGGTGAGCAAGTCCGTGCGAGGAGTCATGGTATAGGTAGCGTCGCTATCGATCACCCAATAGTCCAAGGGGTGTACGGTCACCTTCCCCACAGGAGCAGGCTCCTCAAAGCCTTCGTCCTTCTCTGGACCAGCCGGTACTTGCGTCGACACGAAGTAGAATTGACCCGGGTACCGATGGTCCCTCGAGTCCTTGTCGTTATCTTCGTTCTTCATATTTGCAGCTCCACCTCCGCGACCGCCACGGCCTCCACGACCTTTTTCTCTCCCTCCTCCTGCTCATCTACCCTCTTGGCCTTGAGCAGCGGTCTAACCTTCAGGGAGTTTGTAGCAATCGCACCACATGTGTTTGCTCTTATGACAATAATGGCACTCGCCATCAAACCGACCGCAACCGCGTCCATAGCTCTTGTTAACGCTGCCGTATCCGCCACCTCCGCGGCCTCCACTGAAGTTGCTGCCTCCAAACCTTCCTCCCCCTCGTCCTCTGCTTCTTCCTCGGACATATCCACGGCCGACGCTTGCTGCCCAGCGCCATCCGCACTTGCCAACTCACGGCGGCGGAAGTCCTCTTGAAGGATAGCTCGCTTCACGTCTTCAAGCGAGAGGCAGGGCAAGTCGCGATTCAAGTTGATGATGAGCGAGGACCATGACTCGGGGAGTAGGGCCAGCAACTTGGTCTTCTTTTGGAGCTCACTGTAGTTCAGATCCGCTCCTTCAAGCTGCGTCAACAAGTCGAAGGATTTCGGCACCCCTTCTTCCAAGGGTTCATCTTCTTCATTTCGTAGTGTCGCCATTTGCCGTTCCAACACTACAGCTACCGCCGCTGTTGCAGGAGCGTGTACACCCTTCAGAAAAGCCCATGCCTTTGGTCCCTTCTCTGGTTCACACTGGAAAGGCTTGATTTGACTGCTCCTCAACGCTTGCCCAGGTAGGAGGTAGCCTTGTGCGCTTTTCCGCACCCACGGGCTCTTCTCCAGGTCGTTCTCGGGACACTTCTCCGTTCCTTCCATCACCTCCCGCAGGTCGTAGTGGTAAAAAACGTTCTCTATTCTGAAGGACCATTCAGCAAAGTTGTCGCGTTGAACTTATCAAGCCCAAACACTCTTGGTTCATCCCTTGAAGGTCCAAGAGTAGGTTGCATGGGCACCACAGGGTTGGCTGAATCACGGGGTTGACCTTGTGCTTGGGTAAGGCTAGTGGAAGACGGAATACTAAGAACCTGGAGAATCGTCGACACTAGGGACCTGGACACTAGGAACATCCGCCTTGTTTTGCAAGGGGAAGACCATAGTGTAGCGCATGTAGTCGTCGACAACCAGCAGAAAGTAGCGCTCGCGGTCCAGTCCACTGATGCGGGCTGAGCTCCACACGTCCACGTGGAGAGTCTGCCGAGGAGCCTTCGTCGGAGGAAACGAGGAGTGAGAAGTAGCGCGCTGTTGCCCCTCAATGCAGGGAAGGCACGGCGGTGCAGGTGAGCGCGGAAGCGGTGGCAGGGACCTGGGGAGGCCAGAGTCAAGGAGACGGGATTGCATGCTACACAAACGCGGCAGGGAGGGTGACCAAGACGGTGGTGCCAGAGGAGATTCTGGTGCGTAAGAACTCGACACGAGCAAGACGCAGCGAACTGACCCGACACAGCTACCTGCACAGACTCAGTGGTCAGTGTGTACAGGCCAGACCCGGGTCTCCGAGTGAATGTGGTGAGGTGGGCGCCAGTTCATGAGTCCGTACAGATCGCTACAATCTCATCCCCTAAGAGTATTCACGGTGACAAACTGGTCCTCGAGAACAGGGATTATCACCAAGTTCGTAATGAACGAGGGGAGGTGGAGACCTGCAAGCGAGCCAGAAGGGGCGGCGGGACACGGGAGAACGGTGGAGGCTCGTGCTACTAATGGGCCCCCAGAGGGGTCAGCCAGAGTGACCAGGCCAGGTGTAGTGAGCGGTGTAACTGTGTTGCAGTCGCGGAAGAAGCAGCGAGACGTGCCTGAGTCAAGCATGAAGGTGTGCAGAGCCTCCTCAGGGGCTGCACCTGTGCTAGCAGGCTCAACGGCACCTAGACTAGTAGCTTTAAACCACCAGGGACGCATCGCTGGGAAACCCACTCCCGAAGCTGCTGCGGTAAGAGAGTCTCATGTCGACGAGACTGTCGTTGCTGTCCAGTACCTCATGTTCCTCCAGTACCAGTTCCCCACCCCAACCAGAGCGGCCTCGCCATACAACCTACTCACGAAGCTGCTACGGCAAGAGAGTCTCCTGTCGACGAGCCTACCGCTGCTGTCTAGTATCTCCAGCACAAGTACCCCAACCAGAGCGGCCTCGCCGAATATCCCACTCACGAAGTTTTTTCGGGGAGAGAGTTCCCCGCTGACGCTGCTGCCGCTGCTGTCCACCTCCAGAACCTCCCCCTCCACCAGCGGCACCATCTATAGAAGCAGACGTACAGGTACCTACAAGCGTGGCCATGACGGGCAACGCAATTAGCAGCAGCGACACAGGGGCAGCGGTGGTTGTCGTAGCGATAGTAGTTGTAGTGGGAGGTGTTGCGACTGTGGCAACTGTTAGAGCACACGTTGGGCTGTAGCGGCGACAATAGGAGCGGTAGCGGCGATAGCAGGGGCTGTAGTGGTGGCAGCAGGGCTGAAACAACAGTAGCAGGGCTGTAGCGGCGTTAGCAGGGGCTGTAGCGGCGATAGCAAGGGCTGTTGTGGCGGCGGTAGGGCTGAAATGGCAGTAGCAGGGCTGTAGCGGCGTTAGTAGTGGCTGTAGCGGCAATAGCAAGGGCTGTAGTGGTGGCAGTAGGGCTGAAACGGCAGTAGCAGGGCTGTAAAGGCGATAGCAAGGGCTGTAGCGGTAGTAGCAGGGACTATAGTGGCAGGTGCAGTGGCTGCAACAGCAGTAGAGTCAGTGGCTGGGCACGTGTGTTGGGCAGTAGGGTCCGTGGACAGCAGAGCACGTGCGGGCAGCACGGCACGCAGGGCGCATGGGCAGCAAGGGCGCACGTGGGGCGCATGGGCAGCAGGGCGCACGCGGGGCGCAGAGCAGCAGGGCACGCTGGCGACGCAGGCAGCAAGGCGCGCTGGCGACGCAGGCAGCAAGGCGCGCTGGTGACGCGGGCAGCAGGGCCCGCAGGGCGCGCTGGCGATGCGGCAGCAGGGCGCGCTGGCGACGCTGGCAGCAGGGCGCGCTGGCCGCGCTGGCGACGCGGGCAGCAGGGCGTGCGGGCTACAGGGCGTGCGGGCTGCAAGGAAAGAGCCTGCAGGGCGCACGTGGGGCGCAGGGCAGTAGAGCCACGTGGGACGCGGGCAGCGCAGGTGCGCAGGGCGTGGGCTGCGCAGGCGCGCAGGCCAGGGCAGCGCGGGCAAGGCAGTGGGCGGGCAGCAGGGCGCGGGCACAGGCAGCAGAGCGCACGGGGGCGCAGAGCAGCAGGGTGCACAGGGGCTGCAGGGCGCACGCGGGTTGCAGGGTGCGTGGGCAGGTCGCAGGCAGCGTGGGCAGCTGCGCGCTCGGGTAGCGCCTAGGGCAGCGCACAAGCCAGGGCAGGTGCAAACGCGTGGGGCAGGGCACTCTAGCATTGAGGGTGAAGGCATGTATTATCATATCTCCGGGTCGCGATCATTAGGGGCAGGGCAAGAAAACGGGCAGGGTATAACAAACGGTGGGCCGTAAAAAAACTATTCGGTCATATGGACCTACGTGCTCTGAACCCATGTCGGATCATGAGGCAGGAGTTATCTGACTAGGAACAAAAGAGATACAAATATGAAACCCTACTTGGCTATCCCCTCTATGTTAGACTCCAGTATAGCCTACAGCTACATATGTGCATAATTTGACGAATCAGTGGTGGGGAGGTTGTACGTCCCCAACCCACCAAATGTGTGACTTGTGCTCACTTTCGAGTGAGCTGCAGGCTTCGTGAAGGGTCTAGGTTAACTTTGGAAGAACCTAGAAGTTTGGTGTCATGTGGCGGCACCTCATTGCAACTTGAGTTTAAGGAGAATTTGATTCGGTGAAATTGGGGTTCCGAATTTCACCCCGCTCAAAATGTTACTCGAATGTTCGCGACGCATCTCGTAGTGACTAGATGTTACATGTGCGACTCAATGCCTTGTTTGCATGTTTCATGCTGACATCGTGAATCACTTTGTAGATGTTGCATTCGAAGTGAAATTCCTAAGAGGTCCAATTATTTGTTCTAAGAGCACTAGCAAGCACGTAAACGCCGAGAAATCTCTCGTTTCTTAGGAAATCGCGTGCTTATTGGCTCGTTGGAAAGCTAGCGACTTGCTCTAATAATGCGAAGATAACTCATACAAAGGGAGTTAGTCTAAGGGGTAGGCATGGGGTAGGAGTGATCGCAGCATTCGTTCCTTAATTGTTCACTTGTGCTCTCTTCACTTGCGCATTCATGAGGGGATTGGCAAGGGTTTCGCTAGCAAATGTTGGAAAAAATGGTACACAATGCAAAGCAGCAATGGACTACAATAGATGCTAGCAAGCAACGTGGTCAACTGCCAGCGCAGCATGGTCGACCACGTTGCGCTGCATGGTCGACCGTGGTCCAGCAGTGCAAGGTCGCGGACTGTCAAAGCTGCAAGTCGACAGTGTGCCAACGCTGAAGCAGAGCAGCCGCACAGCATTGCACCCGCAGGACAGCAATGCACCCGCTTGCAGGTGCTCGCAGCGGATTGGCGTGCTATGCCTCGTCACCCGCATAGAGCAGATGCCAAGCTGCCCATGGCTGCACCTGGCCCTCCACATTGACCTCGGGATACTACACCGAGGTCGACTTCGCATAATCATCCTGGGCGGCTGTCACGCACCCCGCAATGCCCGTCGCCCGGGTAACTGACTCAACCCGGAAACCAGGTCGACGCCACCAGGTTGGCGTCCTCCCAGGTCGGCGTCCCGGCGCCCAGACCGGCGTCCAGACGCCTAGGTCGGCGTTAAGGCGCCCAGGCCAATGTCCAGACGCCCAAGACGTCGTCCAGATGCCCAAGTCGGCGTCCAGGCGCCAAGGACGCCGTCTAGACGCCCAGGTCAGCGTCCAGGTGCCTAGCACGCCGTCTAGACGCCCAGGTCGGCGTCTAAGTGCCTAGGCTGGCGTCCAGGCGCCCAGGACACCGTCTAGACGCCCAGGTCGACATCCAGGCGCCTAGGAAGGCGTCGCACACTACAGCAGGATGGCTGCGCACACCTGACAACGAAGCCGACAATTAGTACAATTCCAATTTCCTACAAAGTAGAGGAGAAGCCTCTACCTTTTTTTGGCTAGTCTGGAATTTTAGATGAAAAATAATCCTTCGTCTAAAAATTCAAGTGAAAAAAAAGGGCTATTCTATACGTAATGGAAACAAAATGTAGAACATCAAATTGCCAGCATAGCGCATACCTTCATAGTGGATAGATTTTCATAATCTCATAGGATCACATTGTGAAGTACACAAATGGACCTTAACCATGCAAATATGAGCTTCTACAAATCCCTCACCCTCATGCTCTGCACCACTAACTAAGCTGGTGCATACCCGAACCTCGTATAGTTGTGGCAAGTTATAGCCGTGCTCCCTCTCAGCACCATGGAGTGCGAGCACGGATTCAGCTGCCAGAATCGCATTAAGACAAGGAGCAAAACATGCCTTGGCAATGAAAGACTGTACAATCTCATAACTTGTGCCATTCTGCCAAGCGACCATGTGAACTGTCCGCAAGTGGTGACCCTTTTCTAGGCTATCAAGAAGCGATGCCTAGCATCAAAGTTCCTCTATTAGCATATGCTAGAGATATAGACTAACAGTTTTACGATTGTCATAGAATAGCCTATACTGTAACTACTAATGATACTCTATACATGACAGAATGTTATAATTGTCTAGTTTGCAGTGGGGTACTCTATAGTGAGTACAGCGCAAATTAGGGTTTGCTATATGTATCCTATCTGCTGCTAGTCCAATCCCTCTTTCTGTTTCTAACTTTCTACTAGCGTTTCTCGACATGCTATCAGAGCGAGAACGCTCCTGGCCTGTGGGCCCACCTGCTTCCGCTGCTATCCTGCGTGTCGCACGCCCGGGGCGCTCGACGTTTTCTGCCTGCCGCACGCCCGGCGCGCGCGGCGCTTTTTCTTCCCGCCGCGCGCTCGGGGCGCGCGGCAGTTTTCTGCCTTCCACACTCTCGGGGCGCGTGGCGGTTTCCTGCCCGCCGCGCGCCCCGGGCGCGCGCGGCGGTTTCGTCGCCCGTCGCGGCACCCCAGGGGCCTGCGCGCCGTCCCCCCTCCCGTCGCCCGTCGCGGCGCCCCGGGGGCCCCCGCACTGTCCCCTCCCGTCGCCCGTTGCAGCGCCCCGAGGGCCCGCGCGTAGCCCCCTCCCGTCGCCCGTCGCGGCGCCCTGGGGGCCCGCACGCCGCCCTGCCCGTCACCCGTTGCAGCGCCCTGGGGGCCCGCGCGTCGGCCCCCTCCCGTCGCCTGTCGTGGCGCCCTGGGGGCACGCGCGCCGCCCTGCCCGTCACCCGTTGCGGCGCCCTGGGGGCCCGCGCGTCGGCCCCCTCCCGTCGCCTGTCGCGGCGCCCTGGGGGCCCGCGTGCCGCCCTGCCCGTCGCCTGTCGCAGCGCCCCAGGGGTGTGTGTGAAAGGGGATCTGCGACAGTGGGGGAGGTTGATCGGAGGTAGCCGTTGTGGAGCCAGCAGCGCCAGTAGTCCGGCTACCCTTGCTTGTTTTCGGTAGCCAGCGACCCCATTGCGCCAGTCGCCCGAGGTTCCGTTGCTCCTGCCGCTCGTCGTAGCCGTGGAGCCCGTTACTCGAGTAGTCCGGATACCCTTGCTTGTGTCCGGTAGCTAGTGTGCCAGTTGCTCCAGTAGCCCGTGTGCCAGCAGCTTCAGCCGCCGCCTCCAATCTCCTCTCCTCTCACAGTCCCTCCTCCTCCTCACTTGCTCTCTATGACTGCCTCTAGCTTTGCTTGTGCTTTTGAACTTCTTATAAGACTGCTTGCTGTGCTGATTATACCCCACTTTGCCTATGGGGGTGTGTCAGAATGTTATAATTGTCTAGTCTGCAATGGGGTACTCTATAGTGAGTACAGCCAAAATTAGGGTTTGCTATATGTATCTTATCTGCTACTAGTGCAATCCCTCTTTCTGTTTCTATCTTTCTATTAGCGTTTCTCGACAATACATACACTCGAAAAAGGGTTTAGGGTTCCAACATGATAGCATGGTTCATGGCCAAATTGGCCCCTAAGATTCCTAGGTCTTGAAGCCAGGATCTCAAGTAAGAGAAAGTGGCTTTTTTGCAAAACACTTGCAGCTCGAGCCACCCTGTTTGTTTAGGTGAAATCTAGTGGTTGGGTTGGAAGTTCAGTGTGCAATAGATTTCCGTTTTGCCCGTGACACTCAATTGCAAAACAAATTGCTGTACATGAGATTTTTCGGGGGTGAGACACATTGCTGGGAAATGAGCTTCGAAACGCAAACAAATTTATGTGCCTAGGTGGTTCGGAAGCAACCTGCGATTTTTGTTGGCTTCGCATCCCTCGTTTCAGCTCTTGTCAACTACTCTACCTCATCAACTAATCACAGCCTAGCTCAATCCACTACCTGCAAAACAGCCAAAGTACATGAGATCCTAGCTTTAAGAGAAGGTTCTAAGATTATGATAGCTTTCAATAGTATCTTAGACCATTTTAACAGAAGACGTTAGTGTGCATTTCTTTATCGACACAAGTGTCTCAATCGCATTGAGGCACCCAAAAACAGAATAAACCGTATTGTGTCCCAAATGCGAGTCGCCTTTCAGCGACCATTACTGTTTTTTTTTTTTAATTATTATTATTGGTCTCCGTGAAACGCGCTGACATCGCCGATGAATTGCAAATTGACCTGTCACTGTTACAAATTAGCACACGACTCAAAGTGCCCAACACGACCACATACACCTGGACACCCCACAATGCCAATTTCGCAAGGGAAAAATTCCCTCGCATAGATACCACACCATAGCCCGGCTGTTGAAGCGAGTCCACCCTACCAACCTCTTGAGAAGCGGCCGACATAATCGCCCGTCCTGTTCCGCCTCGCGAAAAACCGAAACGGCGCGAAGCTGAAGCTGACTGACAGCACGAACGGGAGGGGGGGGGGAGGGGGGCTCGATTGTGATTCCTGCGCTGCGAGCGACCAGATGTTGTGCCTCGCGCCAGAGAGCCGGTCACACATTCCTCTACGAAATAACGTATCCTCGCCCACCCTTGCACTGGCAGACAATCGCTCTCGCGCGATTCTGATCTATGACGCGCTAACATTTGGATTCGACTGGAAGAGCATGACTAAGATGCAAAGTTTGGCGCGCTTAAAACATATATCTACATTTGCCATTATATAAGCGCCGTGACTAATTTATACGCGCACCCGCCTATAATTCAATGTTTTGTTCTAAGCGTGGGTGCGCTTATATCCGGGGTCATACGGTGCAATAAATGATGAATGCTACAATTGTCTCCTTTTGTGTACATCTACCCATTCTGGTTGTTCACCCAAACGAGTTATTCACCCTTTTGTATCATTTCTATGTAGTTTCCTTTCCATGCTGCATGCACATGCAGGATCTCTGTCTTCATCGCCCCTATTGCCATGCGCAGTGTGTACTGCCCAGATAGCACCTGCATGCAGTGACAGGGAGGCAGGTTGGGGAGTCAAGTGTTGTCGTGCTCTCAGATGCAGGCGAATGAACAAGGCATGCAGCAGTAAGTTGCAAGGCTCACAGCATGTGTGAGGTTCTTTTGAGGCGCCTCAACACTCAATGTGTGAGAGAGATGCTTTAAAAAAATGGAGAAGCCACGCAGCAGTATGCTGCCTCAGGGCTCACAGTGTGTGTAAGGTATGCTTGTCCGTTGCTGTTGACTGCCTTTAGCAGTGCCGCATTCAGCTCCCTTCCTGCATCCGCGCTGCCATCGCCCTCCACCCCGTCGCCCGCCCCTCCGCATGCAACCGCACTGTGTGCGCGTGGTGGCAGCGGCTTGAGGCGGAAGCAGACGAGGGCGAAGGGGCGAAATGAAATTAAGTTTTTTTTTAACACCAAACTGTAGAACTCGTTCTGCTAAATTGTAATCGAGTCAAAAAGATATGGGGTCGCGAATCTGACTCTCGAGCAACTTGGCAGGGATTGATTCCCTGCCAACACATGCTGACTAAGCGACAGCGCGTGCTGACTAAACGCGCACCAATTGCGATTTAAGTGGGAAAGTGGAACTGTACTTTGCTTCCCTGGTAAGGTAAATTTCGTTTCTATATTTCGACTGATTTTCAGATAATATTCGACATGCGCTTGTAATAAATCATATTTTTTTAGGGGGTGCGCTGCTTATAATCGAGGACCGGACATAAGCGCCCTCATCCCTTTATAAGTGACGGCGCTTATCTGAGGTCTGCGCTTCTATCCGGGGGCTTACGGTATTGTGAAAGCTTACTTAGTCCATCTTGCAAAAGCAGCGTGCTTCATTCCAAGTGGGGTATTACAACGTTCTCATACATCCATTACCGTATACACAATGGGGTGGGCGGTGAGAACGTAAAACTAGAAAATTGGAAATGAAGAACGTGGGTGGAGCTACTGAACCCACATTCCTCTTTTGTAGGCAAAAGAGGGGTGAGTAGCGTCGTACTGTCAAATGTTATAGCCTCTAGTGGGTTGCCAATTATATGCATGTTTAGTTTATATAGGCTATATGGGGGTTAACACTAGGGGGTACACAATTTCTCTCGACATTCTTGTACTCCCCCCCTTGACCTAATCCACATCCTAGCCTAAGCCTTGTGACATGGTATAGAGCAGGAGGTCTTTAGGACCTTAGAACTATTTCCTTTAGGGCCCACCTTAAAATCGCCTATGGTTACCGCATTACCTCGTGCCCGCCCTGCCCTCCTACGAGTCGCGCTGCCCCTGCTGGCCGTGCGCCACAGCTGCAGCACGCATTTTCCCCTGTTTTTTCGCGGGCGCTGCCCTGCCCGCTCTCCCCCGCGCGCGCTGCTCGTCGCGTCGCTCCGCAGCCCAGCAGCCCCCCGCGCGCTGCTCGTCGCGTCGCGCCGCAGCCCCGCTGCGCCCGCGCGCCGCACGCTGAGCCGCCCCGCAGCCCCGCGCGTCGCCCTCTCCCCTCCCAATCCCGTCGCCCACCTCCTCCCCGCCCCTTTCCTACCGTCGCGCCTCCTCTCCGCCCCTTTCCTACCATCGCGCCTCCTCCCCGCCCCCTTCCTACCGTCGCGCACCCTCCTCCCCGCCCTTTCCTACCGTCGCGACCTCCTCCCCGCCACTTTCCTACCGTTGCGACCTCCTCCCCGCCCCTTTCCTACCGTCGCGCCCTCCTCCCCGCCCCTTCTCACCGCGCCGCCCGCCAGCCAGCGCGCCGCGCCGCCCGCCAACCAGCGCGCTGCGCCGCCCGCCTGTCCATATGCCGCGCCGCCTGCCCGCCTGCACGCCTACACGCTACTGACGGTCTCCCCCTCTAGCGGCTGGCAGCCGCGCTCTCTCAGTTTCGCCTCCTATGGCGACCTCCCGAGTACTTCGCTTTGACCCTGAGGGGAGACCGATTGACTTTAGTACGTGGCTTACGCAGGCGCAGCGCCATCTTAAGAGCTAGCGGCAGGATGGCGTGCACCTGTTCGCACATGCGTCCGGCGCTCAGACCGCCCCTCTGCAGCCTCGGCCGTTGCCCACTACCCCACCGCCTACTTCTGAGCAGGAGGCCGACTACCAGCGCCAGCTCCTCGCTCGTGACGTGTGGGAGTCTCGTGACGCCGCTGCTTGCCTCGCCCTGACCGACCTTCTCCCGCCGACAGAGGCAGTCCACTTCGCTCAGGTCGAGTCTGCTGCAGATCTATATAAGGCTATTGTTGCTCGCTACTCCACACCCTCCTCTGCTTCGCTCTGTCGCCTCCTCGTACCTTTTATCTACCCTGTTCTCGCCTCCTTTGAGACTGTCTCTTACCTCGCTACCCACCTGCGCTCTCTTGACGCTCGCTTTCGCGCTGCTTGCACTGAGGACCAGCTTGCCCTTGCCCCGCCCCCTATGTGGCTCACTATTCACTGGCTAGTCACTCGACTCCCTGACCGCCTAGCCACAGCCTGCGACGCGCTTCTCGTAAAGCACCCCACTGAGCTCACCATCGATCTTCTTGAGACCGCTCTCTCGAAGATCGAGAGTAACCTCCTCACTGTTGCCTCTGCCTCTTCCGCGCCTCCTCCTCGTCTCTTTGAGGGGTGTGCGGTACCACAGCTTCCCACCTTCACTGCCTCACTTGCCACCCCCACGTCTTCTTCCTCTGAGGAGACGGCGGTTGTTTCTGTCTCTGGCGGACAGAAACGTGGCAAGGCCGGCAAGAAGGGCGGGAAGGGCGGCGGGGGTACTGGGGGTGGTGCGGGTAGTGGCGGCGGCAGTGGGGCAGGTGGTGGGAGTAGTGGTGGGGGTGGCTCGGGCCCTGACGGCCCTCCTCTTGACGGTGGAGTTTTCACTGGTGGTGCGGGGTTCCAGCAGCAGCAGCAGCAGCAGCAGCAGCAGCTGACTTCTCAGCAGCTGCCACCGCCTGGACAGTAGCAGCGGCAGGGACAGCAGCAGCAGCGCCCGCCACAGCAGCAGCCACAGCAGTGGGGCCCGCCGCAGCAGTGGGGCCCTCAGCAGCAGTGGAGGTCTGCTGGTCCTCCGAGCACTGGGCGCAGTGGTGCCCCCTCCAGTCGGGGGCCTCGCTCGGCCGGCCGCGACGTTGGTCCCTGTGAGTACTGGATCCTTACGGGTCTTCGTAGGGACTCGTACTGTGGCCGCCCTGACCACTCTGCTGCACGCTGCTTTAGTCGTCTCGACGACCTTTACCGTTTGCACCAAGGCCCCTCCTGTGAGGATCTTAAGAACGAGCTCAGAAAAGAGAATGTAAACTGAATTATGCACCTGGGTACAAGGCGAGGCTATATATAGGCTCGACACAAGGCAGGTAACCAGGTGTTACGCGAAGGTTCCGAGGGTCGCGAAGCGTCCCGAACAGACCCTTCCCGAATTCGGTAGAAGGCAATTCGGTGGCAACCGAAAAGCCTAGAATTCGGTGCACTCAACCTAGTTCAGTGCCTATAACTATAATAAATATAGTAAAAGCAACGAACCTAGGAAATCTAGCAAAAGCAAGCAAAGTCAAGAATGCATAATAAAGTAAAGGCAAGCTAGCAAAGCCAGCATAAGCCGTCGTACTCTCACACGTCCCCCCCTCAAAGCTGGGTGGCATGAGATACACGCTGCTTGACAAGATAGTCCCTGAGAGCACGGCGTGCGTTGCCCATATCAGCTTCTGCAACCCAACTGTCCTCAGTGGGGTCGTATCCCTTCCAGCGTATCAGGAACTCGAGGGTCTTGCCGCCGCGGCGCCGATGAGTGAGAACACGCTTGATCTCGTACTCGGGTTCATTCTGCACAAGAACAGGTGGTGGTGGCGGTAGCTGCCGTCCCTGGAACTGGTGGTTGGGGTCCTTGTAGGGCTTCAGTAGCTGAACATGGAAAGCGTTGTGAAGCTTCCACGTATCTGGTAAGCGCAAGCGGAATGTAACTGGTGTCACCTGTGCCTCCACGAGAAAAGGACCACAGAAGCGAGGCCGGAGTTTGGATGGTAGGTGAGACAGGTTCAAGTTGCGCGTGTCGAGAAGCACCTGATCTGCGACTGCTACTGAGTGATCTCGTCGCTGACGATCGGCATACTGCTTCTGGGAGTTCTGCATCGTAGTGAGACGCCGCTGAGTCTTCTCCCATAGCTGCTGCATGGTGGTGACGAAGTCGTGTGCGGCTTGGACGTGTGCCGGTGTGGTTAGCTGCTGTGGTGTGAGTGGTTCCCGTCCATAGCACAGGAAGAAAGGGGTTTTCCCTGTGGCCGCATGCGAGGCGTTGTTGTAAGCGAACTCTAAGGTCGGTAACTGTGTGTCCCAGTGGCTGATGTCGTCTTTGCAAGCTGTGCGCAGTAACTGTTCAACCACCTGATTGAGTCGCTCTGTCTGTCCGTCAGTCTGGGGATGGTATGCTGAAGACATTGCAAGCTTAGTCCCCAACATGTCAGAATGTTATTCTCTAGCCTGTAGTGGGGTGCTCTATAGCGAGTACAACCCATCTAGGGTTTGCTATATGTATCCTCATTGCTGCTAGTGAACCTCCTCTTTGCCTAAACTTTCTCTTGCCTAGCTAGGGTTCTCCTAGCTATGGCTCCTGCTTGTGCTTACTCTCTTGACATGGTAACAGAGCCTTCACGCTCCTGGCCTGTGGGCCCCACTGCTGCTTCCGCTGCCCTACTCAGTGTCGCGCGCCCCGTGGCGCGCGACCTTCACATTTTCATCCCGCCGCGCGCTCGGGGCGTGCGGCGGTTTTCTCCCCGCCGTGCGCACCGAGGCGCACGGCGGTTTCCTACCGTGGGGGACGCCCGCGGCCCCCCGATCCCGTCGCCCGCGGCCCTCCGGTCCCGTCGCCCGCGGCCCCGCGATCCCGTCGCCCTGGGGAGCCGCACGCGACCCCCCGCGGCCCCGTTTTCCCGTCGTGCCGCCCTGGGGAGCCGCGCGCGACCCCCCGCGGCCCCGATTTCCCGTCGTGCCGCCCTGGGGAGCCGCGCGCGACCCCCTGCGGCCCCGATTTCCCGTCGTGCCGCCCTGGGGAGCCGCGCGCGACCCCCCGCGGCCCCGATTTCCCGTCGTGCCGCCCTGGGGAGCCGCGCGCGACCCCCCCGCGGCCCCGATTTCCCGTCGCGCCGCCCTGGGGAGCCGCGCGCGGCCCCTCTCTGCCCCGTGGTCGCGTTCTGGGGGCCGAGCGCCGTCCCCCTCGCCGTCCCCCGCGCTCCTTCCCCCGTTCCGCCAGTTTTTAGGGTTTTGGGGTGCGGAGTGTGGGGGTGGCAGCTCTGGGGGTGCCGTGTGTGTGCGCCGTCCCCTGCTCCTCCTCCTCCTCCGTCTCCCACTGCTGCAGCTGCCGCTGAGGGGGGTGGATGTGTGGGAGCCGAGGTTTAGGGTTTAAGGGGGGTGCCGTGGAAGTGGAGCTAGGGTGTCAGCAGGGGGTGTGTGAGAGGGGCGTGGGACGGTCGGGGGAGGTTGATCGGAGGCTGCCGTCTTGTCGTCAGCAGCACCTGTAGTCCGGGGCGCTGTTCCGGTAGCCCAGTCGTAGCCAGCTGCGCCAGTCGCCCGTGGGTCCGTTGCTCGTCTGCCGCTCTTCTTAGCCGCGGAGCCAGTTACTCCTGTAGTCCGGGGCGCTGTTCCGGTAGCCACTGTGCCAGTTTGACTCCTGTTGCCCGTGTGTCTGCAGCTTCAGCCGTCGCCTCTCATCTTCTCTCCTTCCACAGTTCCTCCTCCTCCTCACTTGCCCTTTGTGAATGCCTCTAGCTTTGCTTGCACTTGTGAACCTGCTTTCTACCCGCTTGCTCATTGTACTGATTACACCCCACTTTGGCTATGGGGGTGTGTCAGAATGTTATTCTCTAGCCTGTAGTGGGGTGCTCTATAGCGAGTACAACCCATCTAGGGTTTGCTATATGTATCCTCATTGCTGCTAGTGAACCCCCTCTCTTTTGCCTTCATTCTCTCTTGCCTAGCTAGGTCAACCCTAGCTATGGCTCCTCAGTATACCTGCTATCACGACACAACAGTCCCATAAGCTCCTTCCAGAACTTACTCGTGAATTTGGGATCTCTGTCCGAGATGAGTGTAGCGGGGATGCCGTGGATGGTGATGATGCGGTCGAAGAAGAGTCGAGCAGTTGCTTCAGCAGTAGCTGTGGCGCTGGTCGGGATGAAGTGACCCAATTTGGAGAACTTATCGATGACTACGAGGATGGAATCGTGTCCCCGTGAGGTCGAGGGAAGTCCCGTGATGAAGTCGAGGCTAACGACCTGCCATGGCTGCTCCGGTACGGGTAGAGGCTGAAGTAACCCTGCCTTTTTCTGCTTGCTACTCTTCATCCGCTAGCACGTGTCGCAGGAGGTGACGAACTGCTGCACGTCTGCTGCCATCCGAGGCCAGTAGTAATACTTTGCTATGCCCGCTAACGTCTTGTTACTCCCGAAATGTCCCGCGTATGGTACGTCGCGAAATTCCTCTAGTAGGATCTGCCGTAGCGGGGCGTAATTCGGAACCCAAATCTTTCCTGAACCCTTCCTTACCGCTAAGTCTTTCTCCCACTGTAACAGCTTCTGTTTCTCTGCCGTTGCTATCTCGCCATCCACGGAGTACCCATGTTGGAATAGACCCTTGAGCAGAGGGTTCATCCCGTCGAGCTGGATGCCTGCTACATGACCTGGGCGGCTCAACGCGTCAGCCTTGTTGTGGAGCCCGGGTTTGTAGACGATGTCGTAGTGGAAGTGGGTCTCCAAGAAATCCACCCACCGCACCTGCCGTCGTGAGAGCGTCGGCTGCGACTTCAGGTATTTGAGACTGCAGTGGTCAGAATAAACTGTGGTCTTGGCTCCCTCTAGGTAACACCTCCACGCCTTGAAGGCTACGACTATAGCTAAGGCTTCCTTGTCGTGAATGGGGTAGTTCAGTTCTGCTTGTCAGAATCCCAGCCACTAACCACTGGGATAAAAGGGCTTGTTTGTGTAGCGGATGAGTGCGCCCATAACCCCCCAGGCCAACGTGCCTGTAACCCTTCCCTAGGATCAATCGGGGATCACCAGTGGACCTCTGACACTGCTCCGTGAAGCTTCTTACTGAGGTAGGCGATAGGCTGTAAACCGTTCCCGTGATCCTACATCAGTACTGCTCCGACTGCCTGGTCACTAGCGTCTGCTTCAACTACGTAGTCCTTTTCTGGGTCTGGTAGGATGAGTACTGGCGCTGTGGTCAGTGCTGTCTGTAGCTGTTCCATGGCTTGCTGATGAGGAGTACCCCATTTGAAGGGCGTGTCCTTTTTCAGTAGGTCGGTCAGTGGCGCTGCGGCACGAACCTGCTATAGTAGTTGGTGAAGCCGAGGAACTGCTGCAACTCCTTCACGTTCTCTGGAACCTTCCACTTTTTAACGGCTTCGATCTTCCGCGGATCCACGTGTACGCCCTCGGCACTCACCATGTGCCCGAGAAACTGCACCTTCTTCAGGGCGAAGTCGCTCTTTGACAGCTTCACGTAGAACTTATTTTTCCGCATGATCTCGAACACCTTCCGCAGATGCTCCACGTGCTCTTTCATGTTCTTGGAGTAGATAAGAATGTCGTCCAGGTACACCACTACGCACTCGTCCAGCAGGGGCCGTAGAATATGGTTGATCTCTGCCTGGAACGTCGCTGGTGCGTTGCAGAGTCCGAACGGCATCACCAAGTATTCGTAGGAGCCGTATCTCGTACAGAACGCCGTCTTGTGGATCGAGTTGTCCGCCATCTTGATCTGCCAGTAACCCGACCGTAGGTCCAGCTTCGAGAAAACTATTGCACCACGCAGTTGGTCCAGTAAGTCGTCGATGCGCGGTATGGGGTATTTGTTTTTTACAGTTTGTTTATTCATACGCGGTAGTCGATGCACATCCGTAAACTGCCGTCTGGTTTTGGTGTGAAGAGAACTGGTGCGCCGTAGGGAGAGGTGGATGGGCGGATCAGTTGTCTGTCCAGTAAATATTCGATCTGTTTTTTCATGTCTGTCAGCTCGGTCGGACTCAGTCGGTAAGGTGCACGAGAGACGGGTTTCGCACCTGGTTCCTCCACGATCTCGTGCTCGTGGGTGCGTGCTGGAGGTACGCCTGCGGGTAGGTCGTCGGGCATTATATCTTTATACTGCTCCAGGACCTCCTTCACTGCTGCAGGTAGCTTCGAACTCGGCTTCTCCTCCTCTTCTGCTGCCATGACCAGTGCTAAGTAACCCGTGTTACTCTCGTTCACCGTCCGTTCGAACCGTGCCAGTGTCGTTTCAGGAACATCCCCTGTATCCGTCCAGCTTCGCAGCTCCACTCGTTTCCCATTGTTGTAGATGCTCGCCTTTCGATTGACCCAGTCGATCTCGGGGTTGAACCGCTTCAGGAAATCTCGCCCCAAGATGAAATCTAAACCCTTGATGTTCGTGATCGGCAACGTCGGCTTCCACCGTAGCGCACCTATATGCAGATGACGTGGATGGGAAGCTTCGTACCGTCCACCATCGTTGCTGAAAATTGAGTCTCCTCCGCCTTCTCTCCAATTTTCTCCAATGTTCCGCGGTCGCACACTGAGTGAGATGCACCGCTGTCCACCCTCGCCTGGAGGCGTCGCCCGTTGCAGATCACCTCGAGGAGTAGTGGCTGCTGCTGCTCCGAGTAGCCGTAGATGGTCTCGCTTATAGGATCATAGGGTACGTCGAATAGATCATCCCTATGTCCTTCGCTCGAAGCTGCTGATTCCGTATCAGTTTCCAACAGAGAAGGGTTAGAAGGATGTATCCGCGGCCGATTCAGCTTCGTCTTGGCCTGGAACCTTCTCCTAAGCCGTTGCAGCTATGTAGGCTTCACCTGTGGGCAGTCGGGAGCCTTAACACTATGCTGCGGGGAGAGAAAATTAACTCCTTGGAACGCACGACCCTTTTCAACGCTCCGGAGTGGTTTGCCCAACTTATCAGGTACCTGAATAATATCTGAAGGCTTTTTCTTAGCCTCTAAATCTCCCCTGAAGGCTTGAAAATCACGAGAAGTAATATTCTTAGTTAAAGTATCTTTATAGGATAACTTTAACGAATTCTTACTTTCGTGGGTGCTCGGCTGGAGTTTCCCGGTCGGTGCAGAGTCTTGTTTCGCGGAGCCTCCATTTGTCTCGGCGATTTCCCCTGGTGCCGGCCGGTCGTGACGTTTTGAATTCGTGCCATCATGTCCTCCTTTTTTCGCCCGCTCCGAAGTCGCCACGTTTGTTGACTTCGGAGGTGCTGCACTATTGTTGCCCCGTAGCGCTGCTCGTGTCTTCTTCATTTTCCAACACGCCAAGAGTCGATGTCCCGCTGCGCCGCAAAATTCGCATTTTGTCGGCTGCTGCTTCGCGTCGATCTTGTCGATATCCAAAGGGTTGGCGGTCGTGGGTGGTGCCGATCGCTTCGTGTCGAATGATCTGTTCGACACGTGGCGTCGTGTCTTGGGTTGACCTCGCGTCAGCGCATCGAATCTCTCTGCTGCACACACCATGTCGCGGTAGTTGTTGTAGTTCGCAGCGATCACCTGTCGTTGTACGTCCGTTTTTAGCCCCTCAGTATACGCTTGGATTTTTTCCCCTTCGGTCAGGTCGGTAATTCGATTGAAGAGGCTCTCCATCTGCTGCGTGTACTGTGTTACACTGCCGTACTGCTTATGCCGATGAATCTGCTGCCGCGCCATGTAGCTGGAATTGATCGGTTCGAAACGTTGAATTAATGCTGCCCGAAACTGCGTCCATGACCCCTCGCCTCGGATCTCCTTACTGTTGTAAATCCACTCGAGCGCCGGGCCTCGCAACAGTGTCGCTGCGAGCCGAATCCGCATTGCATCGTGTGTCGGGGTCGTACAGCCAACGGCCTCGAAATAAATTTCGAGTGTCGCAATGAATCGACGGACGTCGTTGTCTTTCACACTCGGATTGAACGTCTCCGGTAGCCTCGGACGTGCCGCCTCAAGATTCACTGTGGCTGCTGCTTGGTGAAGTGTCCGTGTCGCCGTTGCTGCTGCTACCGTCGCTGCTGCATTCGCTGCTACGTTCGCTGCTGCTGTGGCGGCTACTGACTGGTTCGCGAGGAGCTTCTCTAGTCGCTGGAGTGCCGCTCGCATCTGGTCCAGGTCGGTGCGTAACTCCGTAATTTTTTGTACGGAATTATGGCCGTTTTCCTCTATTTGGCGATATACAAGAAGATTTGCGACAGAAATAATTATATTCTAGGCGCTGGTCAACTAACTGCGATTCGAATTGACTGTAAAAAAGTCGAGCGCTGTTTTGCTAGTCCCGTAATTCTCCCTTAACCGAATTTCACGTCAGATCTCGGCCGTTCAGCTACAATTCGATCCGACGCCCCAAATTCCAACTTTTTTGGGCGAAATTCTGAGGCCCGTGATGTCGAAATCGATCCGACGGCTGAAATTCCAACTTTTTCACCAAATGTTCCTGAGGAGCGTTCGAAAACCGGTTCGAGGGGGACGTTAAAAAACAGCGCGGAACTGGTTTACGTACCCGAAATCGGTGCGTTCGTCGGCGCCCCCGCAGTTTTTAAAAGCTACGATTTAGCGGCCGAAAAACTCGCGTGTAAACAGGATCGAGCTCAGAAAAGAGAATGTAAACTGAATTATGCACCTGGGTACAAGGCGAGGCTATATATAGGCTCGACACAAGGCAGGTAACCAGGTGTTACGCGAAGGTTCCGAGGGTCCGAAGCGTCCCGAACAAGCCCTTCCCGAATTCGGTAGAAGGCAATTCGGTGGCAACCGAAAAGCCTAGAATTCGGTGCACTCAACCTAGTTCGGTGCCTATAACTATAATAAATATAGTAAAAGCAACGAACCTAGGAAATCTAGCAAAAGCAAGCAAAGTCAAGAATGCATAATAAAGTAAAGGCAAGCTAGCAAAGCCAGCATAAGCCGTCGTACTCTCACACCTCCGCTCCCCCGTCGCCACGCTGGGGGACGCTTCGTGCTCGTGGTATTGCTGTTTTTGATATGACTATGGATGATGCTAGGTCCTATGCCATGTATGCTGATGTTGATTATAGTGCTCCTGGATCTGTATACTTGCCCGTACCTAGCTTAGGATCTTTGCCTGTTGCTAGAGTAGGTGCTAGTGTAGGATCTTGCTTAGCTACTAATACAGGTACTCCCTCGGCAGACGCCTCTCTCTCTTTCACATTGGACTCAGGAGCAACGCAGTGCTTCTTTCGCGACCGCACGACTCTCTCTCCACTACCGGCGCCATGTTAGAACTAGAGAGGAAAGTATGTCGATTAGGTTAGGGGAGGGGGTACAAGAGTATCGAGAGAATTGATGTACCCTCTAAGAATCACCCCTACACAACCTAGAACTAAATAATATGAAACATATAATTTGACACACCCCCATAGGTGAAGTAGGGGGGATAGCCAAACCTAACAGTGGTCACAAGACCAGTCAAGCAGAAAAGCAAGCAAGACAAAGCTGAGGGGGGATCTCAAGGACACCACACAGTCTGAGCACAAGCAGGAGGCCACAAGGCCAGTTCACATGCAGGTTTATAACGAAGCAAGAGATACAGTGATCACAACCTAGCAAGAGTAAACATGCAGGTATATATATATATATATAGTGATCACAGTACAAGCAGGGTCAAGAAGTAAGCAAGTGAGGTCCAGTAGGCACAAGGCCTAGCAGAGTGCAGAAGCGCTGATGGTCACAAGGCTGAAGCGCCTTGGTGAACACATCAGCAGTGTTGGCCTCAGTGGCCACGTAACGCAGACAAAGCTGACCGCGCTGCTGCAGCTCTCGAGCAAGGAAGTACCGCAGGGCGATGTGCTTCGTTCTGTGCTCCAGTCTGTGCTCCTCACACAAGGCAATGGCAGCCTTGTTGTCGACGTACAGCACTGGAGGAGAACGAGGCCGCTCTCCCAGGTCGGTCAGCAGGTAGGTCAGCCAGCGTAGCTCCTGGGCAGCCATGGCTGTGGCGTAGATCTCAGCCTCACAACTAGAGCTGAGAACACAAGAAGAGCGTGTGGAACGCCAAGAAACTGAGCCAGAGCCAAGGCTGAAGGTGTAACCCTGAGACGACCGCTGAGTAGCCTGATCGTCCGCCCAAGAAGCATCTGAGTGTCCTGTGAGTACAACTTGGTCCCGCCCTCCAAGCACTAGCCCCATGCCCGACGTACTGCACAAGTAGCGCAACACCCTCTTAGCGGCATCCATGTGCTCCTTCCTGTGACGGCCAGGAGCGACATAGCGTGCAAGGATGCTAAGAGGGTATGCCAGGTCAGGTCGAGTGCAGGTCATCAGGTACATGAGGCAGCCCACAAGCTCTGGATACGGGCCACTCGGCTCTACGGACTCATCCGAAGGCAGAGCTAAGAGCGAGTGACCGGTAGGCAGAGGAGTGGACTGAGGCGAGGAGTACGTGAAGCGGAAGCGCTGGAGGATCTGCTGCACCATGTGTGACTGAGTCAAGGTGATGGTGCGCCGTGCTCTGTCCCGGGTGATCCGCAAGCCAAGATAGCTCGTCAGTTCACCCAGGTCTGTGCACGTGTGTCTCCTCTGCAGCTCCGACTTCACGTGGGCGAGTGCCGCGGTGTCAGCAGTGGCAAAGACCAAGTCGTCGGCGTACACGAGGATGTAGAACGGCGGCAGCGAGGTGTCTGTGCGTAGAAACAGTGACGGGTCAGCAGTAGAGGGAGCGAACCCAAGATCCGCAAGTGTCGTCCTCAGTGTGTCGTGCCACTCACGTGGTGCCTGGCGGAGACCGTAGACCGGCCGCTGGAGCCTCCACTGGGTACCAGGAGGAACCAACCCAGTGAAGCCAGGTGGGCGACGTAGCCAGATCTCCTCGTGTAGGCTGCCCTGTAAGAAAGCAGTGCTGAAGTCAAGTGAGTGGAGCTCGTAGTCGCGGTGAGCGGCTATGTGTAGCAGCACCCGAAGAGTGGTCATCTTCGGGGTGGGGGAGAAGGTCTGGAAGAAGTCTACTCCCTCTCGCTGACTGAAGCCTCGAGCAACGTAGCGCGCCTTGAAGACAGGAGGAGAACCCGGCGGCCGCTTCACCCTGAAAATCCACATGCCACTGACGATGTTCGCCCCAGGTGGGGGAACCTCGTCGACGTAGGTGCCTGTGGACTTCCAGGAAGCCATCTCTGCGTCCATGGCTGTCTGCCACTGAGAGGAGTAGGGACCCGCCATCGCCTCAGCGTAAGAGCGCGGGGTCGGGATGTCTGGTGCATCCGGGTCTCCCTCAGGGGCAACTAGCATGGACACGAGACGGGGCAAAGCAGCAGCAAAGCACTGGAACTCCTCCTGTCTGTCCTCAAGGACGTCCGTGCCAAGAGCACACTCACCCCCGAGACAGACTCAGACTCAGCAACAAGGCTAGCGGCGTAGTCTAGACGACACCGGGCAGCAAAGTCAACCAACTCAGCGACCAGAGCAGACGCAGCAGAGGACTCAAAGGAAGGGTCAGTGACAACAGTAGCGAGGAGACGCGTGACAGTGGGACTGGCAGCACGACGGTAGTCAGACTCCAGGTCAGGAAGAGTAGGTAGAGAGGACGCAGGAGGAGACGGCAGAGGGACACGCTGAGGAGCAGTAGAGGGACGCAGAGTCATGTAGTGAGTGCCTGGGACAGGAGGAGGACGCTCACATGGGACACGACGACCAGTGCGAGCAGTACTGACAGGCGACGCAGGACGAGACTCAGGCTCACGACGCTCTGTAAGACCTCCTGTGGGAACAGTGTAAGGAGAGGGAGCAGGGAGAGGCGAGGCAGGCGGTAACTGTGACTGCGGCTGGACAGGCGGAGGACACTCTACGGAGGGAGGAGGACAAGGAGGAGGAGCCTGACCAAGAACCTGCTGAAGAAGTGGTACGAAGTACGGTCGCGGCCGCGCAGCGTCTCCAGAACCAGCAGAGACACCAGTGGCGAGGTCCTCAGCACCAGCAGCAGCTCCACCGTCCGGGTCCTCAGCACCAGCAGCAGCTCCACCGCCCGGGTCCTCAGCTCCAGCAGCAGCTCCAACGCCCGGGTCCTCAGCACCAGTAGCAGCTCCACCGTCCGGGTCCTCAGCACCAGCAGCAGCGCCACCACTCGGGTCCGCAGCACCAGCAGCAGCTCCAACGCCCGGGTCCTCAGCACCAGCAGCAGCTCCAACCCCAGGGTCCGCAGCACCAGGAGCACCACTCCGAAGACTGCAGCGCCGCGTGGACCACTCTCGGATCTGCTGAATGGGGGGTAGCTCCTGGGCAGGAGGAGAAGTACTGGTACGAGCTCCAGTAGTACCTCTCCGGAGGCGGCAGTACTGTAGGTACCTCTCCTGCAGCTGCCGGGAGGAGAGGGGTCCTCCAGGTGTAGTACGCTCAGGGTCAGCACCCCCAGACTCAGCACCCCCAGACTCAGCACCTCCAGGCTCAGCACCCCCAGGCTCCGCACCTCCAGACTCAGTACTCCCAGGCTCAGCACCCCCAGACGCAGCACCCCCAGGCTCAGCACCCCTAGCAGGACGAGAGTCGACAGTTACCTCGACAGGCTCACCCGGGTCTACCTGGGACACACCTGAGGGAGCGGCACCCTGAGGGGGGAGGGGGTCTGGTTCCTCAGCACCTGGAGCGAGGAAGAGAGGCGGGGGGGGGAGCGGGGCAGTGCGGTAGGGGAAGAGGCGGTAGTAGGGGACGGACTCGTCAAAAGTGACGTCCTGAGAGGCCAGGACACGACGCGAGGTGGCGTGGTAGAACTGCCATGCAGGGGCGTCTGGGACAAAGCCAAGGAAGATACAGGGGACAGCGCGACGGGAGAGCTTGTCCGCGGACGTGTCTCGAACAAAAGCTCGGGATCCCCAGACCCGAAAACGCGATGCATCGCCAGCCTCTCCCGTCCAACGCAGGGTCGGAGAAGTCTCCGGGAGGGAGACTCGGGGCCAGAGGTTGAGCTGATGCGCAGCGTATCGGACTGCAAACGACCACAGAAAATGGGGGGCAGCCGCATGAACCAAGGAGGTACGAGCGACCTCCATGACCAAGCCAATGCGGCACTCAGCAACCCCATTCTGCTGCGGAGAGGCCGGAAGCGTGAACGACTGCTCAATGCTCTCCTGCTGACAGAAGGCCTCCAAGAGGCCGGAGGAAAACTCCCCACCTCTGTCAGAGTGCAGACGCAGGACAGGAAAGTCGGAGTGGAAACGCTTGCTGAGTTGGAGACGAGATCTGCGGATCCAAGGGATCAAGACATCAGGGACGTCACCCTTGGCGCGCAAGAGGAAGACCGTGGTGTAGCGCGAGAAGTCGTCAACAACCTTCAGGAAGTACCTCTCCTGACCCTGTCCACGGACGCGGGCTGGGCCCCACACGTCCAAGTGGAGCGTCTGCAAAGGAGCAGTCGTCGGGGGAAAGGAGGAGGAGTGAGGAGCGGCGCGCTGCCGCCCCTCGACACAGGGAAGACAGGGAGGAGCAGGCGAGGGTGGGAGGGGAGGGAGCACCCTGGGAAGACCAGCAACAAGGTCCCGTTTGTGCATGGCCCGAAGGCGCTGCACAGACGGGTGACCAAGGCGGTGGTACCAGAGGATAGTCTCATGCCCCAGAGAGCGACACGAGCAGGGGGCGGACAGCTGAGCTGACGCAGACGCAGACGCAGACGCAGCTACCTGAGGGGACTCAGTGGTCAGTGTGTACAGGTCCGACCCCGGCTCCCGAGTGAAGGTAGCCAGGTAACGGCCCGTCCGAGCACACGTGCAGTGTGTCACGCGCTCGTAGGCAGGGGTGAACTGGTGAACACCCCCGTCCTGGAGCGCACTACCCGCCACCAAGTTCGTAGAGAACAAGGGGAGGTAGAGACCAGACAGTGTGCCAGACGGGACCGTAGGACAGGGAAGAACAGTGGAGGAGGTCGCAATGACCGGACCCCCAGAGGGGTCAGCGAGGGAGACAGCAACTGGCCGAGCGAGTGGCTCAAGGGCAGTGCGATCTCGAAAGAAACAGCGAGAAGCACCTGAGTCCAGTGTGAAGGTGTGCAGTGCCGCAGTCGACTCAGTACCAGGGGAGACAGACTCACCAGCACCTAGAGTGGCAGCCTCACCATCACCAGGGGTAGCAGACACGCGAGCACCTGGAGCTGCAGACGCACTAGCACCTAGAGCAACAGCCTCACTGGTCAGAATGCCCGGGTCGGGCGGAACACGCAAGTACTGAGCACCCTCTCCACTAGTAAACATAGCATACATGGCAGTGAGAATAGCATCAAAGTCTAAAGCTCAGATATCAATTCCCTTCTTCTCCAGATCAAACCAGCGGGGCAGCTCATTGCCGTCAGGGAACTGAGTGCGCCAAGCGTCGTCAAGGCGCGCGAAACAGCGCGGCGTGGGGTGTGGCTTCCTACACGTCTGACCAGCGCGGTCACCAGTGCGGATGACGTACGTGCAGCTAAGGCCACCCCCCCCCACGCTGCGCATACCACTCACGGGCCTCCTGGAGCGACGGAGTGTGCTGCTGGCTCGGACCACCGCCAGCGCCTCCACGACCACCACCGCCGCTGCCACCTCCTCGACCACCCCCTCCCCTGCCGCTGCCACGACCACCGCCGCCCCCACTGCCGCCCCCGCCCCTGCCACCGCCTCCGCCGCTGCCGTCACTACCCCCACTGCCGCCACTAGTCTCTCCAGCCCCTCCTCCACTCCCACCGCCTCCACCCCCGCCTCCACCCCCACCTCCTCCACCCTTGCCTCCTTTGGTCCTGCGGCGCCCGCTCGAAGCAGACGCGGTCCCGACCTTCTCAGAACCAAGGAGGTCGACAGCAGAAGCAGAGGCGATAGAGGGGAGAAGGGGGGAAGGGGAACACCCCTGCAGGAAAAAAAAAAATCGTTTTCCGTGGTGGGCCCTAGGAAACTTCCTGCTCTGATACCATGTTAGAACTAGAGAGGAAAGTATGTCGATTAGGTTAGGGGAGGGGGTACAAGAGTATCGAGAGAATTGATGTACCCTCTAAGAATCACCCCTACATAACCTAGAACTAAATAATATGAAACATATAATTTGACACGCCAGTCTCCATAGCACTGGCCGATCCCTCTTCAGGGCCGGTCATTGCGACTCACGCCACTACGCTCCCGTGCCCAGCTGCTCCTTCCGGTTCCCTGACTGGCCTCCACGTTCCTACGTTCTCTAGGAACCTGGTTGGTGTGGGCCCCCTGGCGAGACAGCACGTCGGGGTCTGGGTTGAGCCTTCTGGTGACACCGCTGCCTGTGTGGATGGTGACACGTACGCCCCTTGGCCAATTTTCGCCAGGAGCCGGGCTCCGGCCTGTACACCCTTCACACCGACCCCCGTCAGGTTCCTCCGTCCCACCAGGTAGCCAGGTCCAGTCAGGTTGCTGTGTCTGGTCTAGTTGCTGCGTCGTGCTCGTGTCGGTCGCTTGCCCACCCCTCCCTCCTCTGGCACCACCGCCTTGGTCACCCGTCCCACCCTCGTCTCCGCGCTATGTCCAGTCAGCGTCTTGTCTTAGGCCTCCCCCGAGTCCTTCCGCCGCTCCCACCGTCCCCAGCTCCTCCGTGCGGTCCTTGTGTCCAGGGTCAGCTGCGCGCCACCCCTCACTCCTCCTCCCTCCGTCCGGCCACTGAGCCCTTCGAGACACTCCACTTAGACGTCTGGGGCCCCGCTAGCCGTCTTGGCCCTGAGCGGGAGAGTTTCTTTTTGGTGGTCGTTGACGACTACTCTCGGTACACCACCGTGTTCCCTTTGGCGAAGAAGTCCGACGTGACTTCTACGCTGATCCGGTGGCTGCTCACCACCGAGAGTACTCGCCGTCGTCGTGTCAGTTGTCTCCACTCTGACCGTGGGGGTGAGTTTCGCTCCGGCATTCTCGCCAGATTCTGTGCTGAGCAGGGCATCACCCAGTCCTGGACTCTTCCAGCCTCTCCACAGCAGAATGGGGTTGCTGAGCGCCGCTTAGGCCTGGTCATGGAGATTGCCCGTACCTCCATGATCCACGCCCGCGCGCCCCATTTTCTGTGGCCCTACGCGGCTCGGTGCGCCGCTCACCAGTTGAACCTCTGGCCTCGCGTCTCACGGCCAGGGGCTTCACCGACCAGTCTTTGGACAGGGTCCCCTGGTGTTGCGTCGAGGTTTAGTGTTTGGGGGTGCTTGGCTCTTGTCCGCGACACCTCTGCGGACAAGATCTCACTTCGCGCCGTCCCCTGTGTCTTCCTTAGTTTCCCAGAGGACTCCTCTGACTTCACCTTTTACCACCCTCCCTCCCACCGGTTCTTTGACTCTCGTGACGTCCGTTTCGACGAGTCCGTCCCCTACTACGGCAGGTACCCCTATCGAGGTGTCCCGGTTCCCCCCCCTCCCCTCTTCCTGGCTCCAGCTCTTCCTCCTCCCGCCCCTGCTCCTCCGGTACCCCCTCCTATTCCCGCTCCGTCTGGTGTGTCCCACGCTACTCCCCCACCTTCGGTACCTCCCCAGGTCTCTCCTCCCTCCCCCCAGTCATCCTCACAGCCTCCGCAGCAGCCGTCAGCGCTTCTTCTGCCGGCCACTGCGGACTCTGAGGGTGTTGGTGCTCGAGGTGAGGGCTCTGGCGGTGCTCGCTCTGGGTGTGCTGGCGTTGGAGCTGTTCGTGCACCTACAGGAGCCGCCCGTTCTGGGGGTATTGGCGTTGGCGCTGAGCGTGCACCTGCCGCAGCTGCCCGTTCCGAGGGTACTGGAGCTGGAGGCGGTGTTGGAGCTGGTGGTGTTTCTGGAGCTGGAGAGTCTAGGGCTGGTGCTGGTGCCACTGAAGGCACCACGACTGGAGGTGCGGGTACACCTCCTGTAGGTGCTGGTCGTGCTGCCGCGGGAGGTACTCGCTCTGGGGGTGCTCAGCCGGGTACTGTCGAGGACGGAGGAGGTTCTTCTGCTGCGTCTCCTGACACCACTCCTCCTCCTCACCCCTACCCGACTAACGGGCGTTACCAGGCCCTTCTTCGTCTAGAGCGTGAGGAGCAGCAGCGTTTGGAGCGTGAGAGGTCGGAGGTCCAGCAGCGTTTGGAGCGTGAGAGGTTGGAGTTCCAGCGAGGGGGTTTTCTTTCAGACCTTCGCGCCCACCCCGAAGATGACCACTCTTCGGGTGTTGCTTCACGTAGCGGCACAAAGGGACTACGAGCTACACTCCCTCGACTTCTCCACCGCCTTCCTGCAGGGCAGCCTACACGAGGAGATCTGGCTGCGTCGTCCTCCGGGATTCACTGGCACCTTCCCGCCTGGGACCCAGTGGAGCCTCAGACGACCGGTCTACGGCCTCCGCTAGGCACCCCGTGAGTGGCACGACACTCTCCGCTCTACTCTGTCCAACCTCGGGTTTCAGCCGTCTTCCGCTGACCCGTCGCTGTTTGTTCGTCGTGGGCGCACACCTTTCTTTGTTCTGGTCTACGTTGACGACTTGGTTTTTGCCACAGCCGACACAGTTGCACTGGCGGAGGTGAAGTCCGAACTGCAGAAGAGACACACCTGCATTGACCTTGGGGAACTGCGCCGCTACCTTGGCATGCAGATCTCCAGGGACAGAGCCGCTCGCACCATCACTCTGACTCAGTCACACATGGTGCAGCAGGTCCTTCAGCGGTTCGGGCTTCAGCACTCCACTCCTGACCCACCCCTCTTGCTGTAGACCACAGACTCACTGGGCCTTTTCCTGACGAGCCGTTCGAGCCCAGTGGTCCCTACGCAGAGCTGGTGGGCTGCCTCATGTACCTGATGACGTGCACTCGCCCGGACCTCGCCTTCCCTCTTAGCATCCTTTCTCGCTTTGTTGCGACTAGGAGACACCGTCCTGTTCACTGGACGGCGGCTAAGAGGGTGGCGAAGTACCTCGGCGCGACATCGGACATTGGGCTTGTACTTGGAGGCACACAGCCAGTTGTACTCACCGGTCACTGCGACTCCTCGTACGCCGACGACGTTGAGACTCAGAGGCCTACGCAGGGTTACTGTTTCAGCCTAGGCTTTGGAGCTGTTTCCTGGAGGTCTACTCGGTCTTCCTCTGTTGCGACTTCTACCGCAGAGGCCGAGATCTACGCTGGAGCACTTGCTGCACAGGAGCTACGCTGGTTGACCTTCTTGCTCACTGACCTTGGTGAGCGGCCGAGCTCTGCACCGACCTTGTTTGCTGACAACAAGGCGATGATTCTCCTGTGTCGAGAGCCTCGACTGGAGAGCAGGGTGAAGCACATCGACGTCAGATACTTCCTCCTTCGAGAGTTGCAGAGACGCGGACAGGCTCGTCTGGACTTCGTGGCCTCCGAGGCCAACACTGCAGATATCTTCACTAAGGCTCTTCAGCCTTGTGACCACCGTCGGTTTTGTCTGCAGTTAGGCCTCATTGAGACTCGGTCTAGTAGACTGCAGTAGTGTTTTCCTGCCTCTTGTTTGCTTGTATCACATAGCTTCTACACTCTTGAACTGGCATTGTGGCCTCTTGTTTGTGCTCAAACTGTGTGGTGACGTTGTTATCCACCCTGAGCTGTATTTTCTCTCTTGCTTGTGAGTGGTCTTGTGACATTAGGTTGTGTTTTTTGTTGCTTGGCATTCCCCACTTAGGCTATGGGGGTGTGTCAAATGTTATAGCCTCCAGTGGATTGCCAATTATATGCATGTTTAGTATAGATAGGCTATATGGGGGTTAACACTAGGGGGTACACAACTTCTCTCGACATTCTTGTACTCCCCCCCTTGACCTAATCCACATCCTAGCCTAAGCCTTGTGACACGTACCGCTACCTTTGCTTTGCTGGCCACGTCCTCGCTTTCACGGTACGAAATTTTAGAAAGTGTTACATTTTTAAATTATACCCCCCCATCGGGGCTTATTCCGGGGGTGACGGTAAATTTGACCTCCTCCAGCAACTCAGAAGCTTTTGTTTGGATGAGCCTCCACGCCGCCTGCACATGCGCCATCTCTGTCTTGACCGCCCCTATTGCCATGCGCAGTGTGTAATGCCCTGATAGCACCTGCACAGGGTCACAAGGAGGCACGTTCAAGGGTCAAGTGCCCTCCTACTCTTAGATGCAGGCGATTGAACAAGGCAGCGTGTGTGAGGTGCTTCTCAGGAGGAGCCTCAAGAATGTATGTGTGGTAAAATAAAGGAATGGAGAAGGCATTCAGCAACGTGCTCAGGACGCACAGTGTGTGTGAGGTACGCCTGCCCGCTGCTGTTAATCGCCTCTAATAGTGCCATGTTCACCTCCCTCCCTGCATCCACACTGCCATCGCCCACCACCCCCTCGCCCGGCCCTCCGCATACAACCCCACTGTGTGCGCGTGGTGGTGGCGGCTTGAGGCGGAAGCAGACGAGGGCGAAGGAGCGTGGTGCCATCAGCTGGAGGGCATAGCGGGGATGAGGGGCGGCAGAGAAGGGGGTAACTTGGTGACGTCATTCAGATGAACAGGTGAGCGAAGAGGCATGGGTGTGTGAGACGGTATGAGGGTGTGTAAGGGTGTGTGAGAGGATGTGTGAGGACGTGTGAGATTGTGTTAGAGGGTGTGTGAGAGTGAGTGAGAGTGTGAGAACGAGTGTGAGGGTGTGAGAGGGGGTGCGTGAGAATTTGTTTGAGTGGGTGGGTGAGAGAGTGTGTGTGGGAGGGCGTGCGGGTGTGCGAAAGAGGTCAGCACAAGTGAAGCATTCGGAGTGTGAAGGCATACTACAGTCCAGAGAGTGAAGGCATACTGCACTGCAGAGAGCGAAGGCATACTGCACTGCAGAGAGTGAAGGCATACTGCACTGCAGAGAGTGAAGGCACAGGTGGAGAGGGTGTGTGAGAGAGTAGCACAGGTGGAGCACACAGGCAGTGAAGGCACACTGCACTCCAGCTCACTTGGAACCGCTCATCCTGCCGCACGGCCTCCTCGAACGACTCAGCAAGTGCCACGTGGCGCCTGATGTAAGCACGGATGCCCTCCGCCCCGTACGAGCGCAGCACCATCCACAGCTTCAGCGACCTGCTCAAGAGAGGGCGGGGGAAGGAGAGGGGGGGGGCGGGGTGAGGGGGGATGGCGAGGGGAGAGCTGGTTCGTACGTGCGCAGCACCATCCACAGCTTCAGCGACCTGCACGGGGGGCGTGGGCATGGGCATGCCGGTGTGCAGATTGAACGGAGTGCGAGGAGGCCTAAATCTCTTCTAGCATTGTATCAGATAACAATGAATTGGAGATTCCAGGAGTTCATTTGAAATGGCATGACACAAACCCACTGCATGCCATGCGCCATGCCAGGCAGGTGCATGGGATTGGGACGAGGAGAGACTTTCCTCAGCACACCTGAAGCGGCGCACACCTGAAGCGGCGCACACCTGAAGCGGCGGCCAATGGGGATCTCCCAGTCCTTGTAATCCACCACGTGGTGGCGCTCCGTTGCCTGCTTTGGGAACGGGGGAGAGGGAAAGGGAGAGAGGAGAGGAGAGACGAGAACGGGACATAAAGCGATTCTTTGTTTGACTCAAACATCATCAGCGGCGGCCAATGGGCATCTCCCAGTCCTTGTAGTTCACCACGTGCCCACACTCTGTTGCCTGCCATGCAGCGCAAGAGTTGTGGGCGAAGGGGGAGGAAAAGTGAAAGTGAGTGTGCGTGCGTGCGTGCGTGCGTGCGTGCGCGTGCGTGCGTGTGTGTGTGTGTGTGTGTGTGTGTGTGTGTGTGTGTGTGTGTGTGCATACAAACAAACTGCAATAAGAGCACATTGTATCAAGAGCACACTGCGTGTGATAAGAGCAGACTCAGTTAAGATCTCACTGCCAAGAACACCACTGCAATAAGAGCACAGTAGCCCACCTTATTCCTGAGGTATTCCGGCAGTATCGACAGTGCTTTCACCAAAGGCCTGCTGTCCTGGTGGGTCACGGGCATGGATTTGGATATGGGCATGGGCATGGGCATGGGCATGGGCATGGGCATGGGCATGGGCAGGCATGGGCATGGGCATGGGCATGGGCATGGGCATGGGCATGGGCATGGGCATGGGCATGGGCATGGGCATGGGCATGGGCATGGAAACGGGGATAGGTATGAGCACTGGCAGTGCACAGGCAAGTCGACAGACATGGGGAAAGGGGGGGGTGGGAGGTAGGGGGGGTGGGTGGGGTGCATGGGGATGGGACTGGGCATGGGCATGGGCGAGTTGATACGAATGGGGATAAGGATAGGCGTGGGAATGAGAATGGGCAGGGCGTGGGCACGGGCATCGGCAGGGGCATGGATAGGTGAAATGCGGGTTGTGGAGCAGTGCAGTGCAGTGCAGTGCAGTGCAGTGCGCTGTGGTGTGGTGGGTGCGGTGCACTGCAGTCTAAGGTGGTGCGGGTGGCAGTGCATTCAGCAAACGCAAAGAGGGCACCCTGCCCCCACAATAACAAAGTATATTCCGCACTCCACCAGCACTGCCACTGAAAACAACCATCTCTCACCCCGCCGGCACCACCTGGGTCCTGCAGGCACTACCCCATGCAGCACTACCCCATGCAGCACTACCCCATGCAGCACTACCCCATGCAGCACTACCCCATGCAGCACTGCCCCATGCAGCACTGCCCCATGCAGCACTACCCCATGCAGCACTGCCCCATGCAGCACTGCCCCATGCAGCACTGCCCCATGCAGCAGCAGTCTTTTTAGTCGACTCAAAAGCAATCTCTCCTCCCACCGGCACCACCTACCTGGGTGCCACCGGCACTACCCACATGCACCACCCACCTGCGTCCACATGCACCACCCACCTGCGTCCACATGCACCACCCACCTGCGTCCACATGCACCACCCACCTGCGTCCACATGCACCACCCACCTGCGTCCACATGCACCACCCACCTGCGTCCACATGCACCACCCACCTGCGTCCACATGCACCACCCACCTGCGTCCACATGCACCACCCACCTGCGTCCACATGCACCACCCACCTGCGTCCACATGCACCACCCACCTGCGTCCACATGCACTACCCACCTGCGTCCACATGCACTACCCACCTGCGTCCACATGCACTACCCACCTGCGTCCACATGCACTACCCACCTGCGTCCACATGCACTACCCACCTGCGTCCACATGCACTACCCACCTGCGTCCACATGCACTACCCACCTGCGTCCACATGCACTACCCACCTGCGTCCACATGCACTACCCACCTGCGTCCACATGCACTACCCACCTGCGTCCACATGCACTACCCACCTGCGTCCACATGCACTACCCACCTGCGTCCACATGCACTACCCACCTGCGTCCACATGCACTACCCACCTGCGTCCACATGCACTACCCACCTGCGTCCACATGCAGCAGCAGTCGAAGCTGGTGAGCAGCCACTTGTGAGCGTTGGACGCTAGTGAGTCAGCCAGGTGCACGCCTGCCAGGTGGTGCCGCATCTCAGCACACATGCACGCCATGCCTGCATACGCCGCGTCCACATGCACCCACATGCCATGCGCCTGTGTGAGTGATTGAAAAGAGAAGGGGGGGGGAGGGTGGGGGGGTGGGGGGGGGGGGGGGGGGGGGTGGGGTGATTGGGGGAGAAAAGAGAATACTGAGTACGTTTTGAGGCAATTGGGCTTATGAGAATTCTCAACAGTGCACATACATACATGCCATGCGCCTGTGCATGTGGTTGAAACAAGGCAAGTGGGCTTGCTGCACTCACTTGTGTGCTACGGCATGAGGCATGGCATGGCATGGCATGGCATGGCATGGCATGGCATGGCATGGCATGGCATGGTATGGCATGGTATGGCATGGCATGGTATGGCATGGTATGGCATGGCATGGTATGGCATGGTATGGCATGGCATGGTATGGCATGGTATGGCATGGCATGGTATGGCATGGTATGGCATGGCATGGTATGGCATGGTATGGCATGGCATGGTATGGCATGGTATGGCATGGCATGGTATGGCATGGTATGGCATGGCATGGTATGGCATGGTATGGCATGGTATGGCATGGTATGGCATGGCATGGTATGGCATGGTATGGCAAGAATGCAACTTGGAGTTCACCTTTGCGATGGCAGCCAGAGGGGCAATTGGATCCACAGCAGTGGATGACGTGGAGCCAACCTGGCATGGCGTGGCAGAGGAGCAGAGCAGGCACGTGGCATGGAGTGAGTGCATGGCAGAGTCCAGCAAGTTCAGCTGGATGAGTTTGGGCAATGGCGAGGAGGACGAGACGAGCACTGGTCGTTCAACAAGCGAAAAGGCGGTGCACATGGGGGCAAACACCGCCTCACTCACATGCCCGGTGGTTTATGGTCACATGTGGAGGGAAAGGAACGGGTACCTTCTGCTTACAGCGAGAGTGAGGAAGAAGAGAACAAGGCGCCTTCCACCCAGTCAGAGTGAGAGTGAAAAAGAAGGGAACGAGGCAACTTCCACTCACAGTGAGCACGAGGAAGAAGGGAATGAGGCCGGCAGCTTCATCCCTCTGCACCGCATCCAACAGCTGGCGGGGAGTGAGAGCATAAGCCGATGCAGCAGTGGTGGGAAGCACGCGCACGTTGCCCTCGGGCATGCCGGCCACACGGCATGCCTTGAGAGCACATGCATGCGTCTGGTCCGACACATATGCCACCAGCCGCTGCGCTGCCCTGTCCTCCACGCTGCCCCATGGGAACGTGGGAGCAGACTCGCCCCGCACTCCCACACCAGCAGCGCCGGTGGTACCGCCATTGCCTCCCTCCACTGCCGCCCGTTCGTCCTCTGTCACCCCTGCGTTCCTACAGCAGCCCTGCCTGCCATTCCGTGTTGAGAGTATCCTCCGTATAAGCCTGCTCTCCACCTCGTTAAGATGCGCTATAAGCCGCCCCTCGGCTGCGAGTTTCTTCTCCTGAGCACCCTGCCTGCTGCCTGCTACTGCTGCTCCTGCTGCTGCTGCCGCTGCTGCGGGTTCCTCCGTACTGCCAGAGTGCCCCACCACGCGGTCGAGGGCTCTCCGCCTGGCGGCCAGCAGCGCCACCAGCAGCGCCTCACTGGCCGTGCCGTGAATCACGCCCCCTCCCTGCCTGCCTGCCATGCCACCGGCCACAGTGACAGTCACACGCACGACACGGTATGTGAGGTGGCGACGGAGAGGGAGGATTTAAGTGCGCAAGATCGCAAGCATGCCGATGCTAATCTGGTTAACGATGAACGTGATCGTCAGAACAAGCAACTAGTAAACCTTCACTCCCCACAGTGTGCCGCTCTCCCTCACCTCACTCCCCCTCCCCTCCATCCCCTCCCCTCTCTCTCTCTCTCACCTCAACCCTCCTCCCTTCTCCACCCCTCATTTCACCCTCCCCACCTCACCCCCGCCCTCCCCTCATTCCCACCCACCTCCCCGCACCTGACTTCACCGAGTGGAACCCATCCGGAAGACCCAGCAAACCAGCAAGCCAGTCCATGACGATTGCTTCGGGCTCCGTGGCAGCAGGAGCAGCAGCCCAGCCCAGGAGAAGCCCACCACGTTCAGTTGAGCGCGCTGATGAAGGCAGTTGAGCGCGCTGATGAAAGCATCTCTGCGCTGATGAAGGCAGTTGAGCGCGCTGATGAAGGCATCTCTGCGCTGATGAAGGCATCTCTGCGCTGATGAAGGCATCTCTGCGCTGATGAAGGCATCTCTGCGCTGATGAAGGCATCTCTGCGCTGATGAAGGCATCTCTGCGCTGATGAAGGCATCTCTGCGCTGATGAAGGCATCTCTGCGCTGATGAAGGCATCTCTGCGCTGATGAAGGCATCTCTGCGCTGATGAAGGCATCTCTGCGCTGATGAAGGCATCTCTGCGCTGATGAAGGCATCTCTGCGCTGATGAAGGCATCTCTGCGCTGATGAAGGCATCTCTGCGCTGATGAAGGCATCTCTGCGCTGATGAAGGCATCTCTGCGCTGATGAAGGCATCTCTGCGCTGATGAAGGCATCTCTGCGCTGATGAAGGCATCTCTGCGCTGATGAAGGCATCTCTGCGCTGATGAAGGCACCTGTGCGCTGATGACCTTCCAACCCCCCCACTCCCTCTCCCACCCTTGCTCACCTGACTTCACTGAGTGGAACCCATCTGGAAGCCCCAGCAGGTCCACCATCCAGTCCATGACAATCTCCTCCAGCTCCGTGGCAGCAGGGGCAGCGGCCCAGGAGAAGCCGACCACGTTGAGGGCGCTGATGAGGGCGTCAGCGCAGATGGCGGCAGCGCTGGTGGGCGACGAGAAGAATGCGAAGAAACGAGGGCTCTGCCAGTGCGTTAGGCCTGGCAGGATGGCGCTCGATATGTCTGCGGTGCAAAGCGGTGGAGGGGGCACGGAGGGTGTGGGGCGGAGAGGGTTGGCGAGGGTTGGCGAGGGAGGAAAGGTGGGGGGAAAGGGGACAGAGGGGAGAGGAGTGGTGGAAGCGGAGGGGTGGGGGGAGACAAGGTGGAGGCGAAAAGCGCTTTGAGCGAAAAACAAGCAGATGTGGCAGTGTGTCGAAGGCCGCGAATAATAGGAACGGAATAGCTTGGTGCATAGGGACAGACAGACACAGGCAGGGGGTGGGGTGCGCACGGTGCATTAAATGGTCAGAAAGGAGTGGAAAGTGGTCAGAGTGAGTTGTGCCTCGGGTCGAATTCGCAGACGCGGCCTATGATGCGCACAAGAGGAGAAACGCGGGTGGGGACGAGGGAGAGGGGGAGCGTGACCTGAGAGAATGTCTTCCAGCGGTTCGCCATGCTCGGGGGCGTGGGCGGGCAGTAGAGGCCGCAGATAGCCCGGCTGAAAGGGGTTGCAGCGACACCAATGGGGCAGAGCATGCCGGGCATGGGCAGTGTGGGTTAGCGGATGCAGGGCGATAGAGTGCAGTGCAATGGGATCGCGAGAGAGAAAATGCAGGGAAAGGAGTGTGTGTGGTGTGGTGGCAACTGCCGTAACAGCATGCGACCAGCTAGGCATGGGCATTAGCCCGACCCAACCCGCCGCAAGCTGGGGCAGAGCTCACACATTTTCCTCCGCGTGCTTCCAAGCACCCGGAGAAAACTCCATAACTGCCGGTCCCTTGCTCTTTCACTACTCCCTGCCATCCAATGCTCAGCTGCCAACTGCATGCATGGCTGGTCACAGCACGCACACAAACACGCGCGCGCGCGGCTTACCTGCACGGTGCTGCGCAGGGGCCTAACAGCCACGCCTTGTACCATGCGGTGAAATCCACCATGCGGTGACCTCCTGTGCATCACGGCCCACCATGGCACAGCACATACGCACACTCGTATGGCTCACCTGCACAGTGCTGCACACGGGTCTGTCCTCGATGCCTTGCAGGTAGTCCGCAATGAAATCCACCATACCATGGCCCTGCCGCCGCACCTCCTCCGCCTCCAATGCTCTGAACGCACTGCTCTCCGCTGCTGCCCCGCCTGCAGTACCGCTGCCTTCCTGTGCTGTTAGTCCGTTACAGGAACCTTCACGCACTGCCAGCCCGTTACATGGGTCATCCTGCAATATAAACCCGTCACAAGCACCTTCCTGCACTATTGGCCCGTTACAAGAACCTTCGTGCGCTGTCAGCCCGTTACAAGCACCTCTCTGCACCGTCAACTCGTTACAAGCACCTTCCTGCACCGTCAACTCGTTACAAGCGCCTTCATGCACCGTCAACTCGTTACAAGCGCCTTCCTGCACCGTCAACTCGTTACAAGCACCTTCCTGCACCGTCAACTCGTTACAAGCACCTTCCTGCACCGTCAACTCGTTACAAGCGCCTTCCCGCACCGTCAACTCGTTACAAGAACCTTCCTGCATCTCCGTGGCTTGCTCCCGTGCTACCATCTCCGCTGCCGCAGGGGGACTAGCCGGGTAGAGGGGACTCGGGACTGCGCAGGAGGGGGGGCGAGGGAGCGCGAGGGCGAGTCACACGCGAGCTAGAGTATGACACAGTATCTGCCGCGCGTTTCTTGCCGCGTCGTCCGGGCGAGCGTTCCACGAGCAGTCGAAGCGTGAGCGCGGCGCGGGAGCTACAGTGGTAGTTCTGGCAGTCACGGCGGTTCCGCGTGAAGTCCGTCTGTCTGTCTGTTTGCGGTAACGACGAGCACTAGCAGTGCTATCCTTTCTATCACGGTCGCGGGAATCACGGCGTGTGGTTCGGTGGCGTGCGAAAGGGTTTGTTGTCCGCTTGACGTGAAAGGTCTGCATGCTGCTGTGAGTCGAAACGGATGGGAGAGAGGCGCGCACATCAACCTTGTAGTACCGGTGGTAGTACGCTCCACGCACCGGCACGGGTCAGTGAGTGCGCGTCGCCCAGACGTGGCGTTCTCCGCACGCCACGCCGAGGTGGCGCTGCAGCGCCATTCGCCGAGTGCCCTACTTCTCGAGTCGCGAGCGATGATGATTCCGGGCCAAGAAGCAGCTTACAGGCGGCTCGACCGAGGCATCGCGGCTCGCCTTGCGCCATGCCGTGCCTTGGCTGCCCCGAGAGGCGCTGGCTCGCTGTTTGCCATTCATATCCTCGCAAATCGCCCGAATTCGCTCGACAATCGCCCCTCATGTGGCGCAACGCAGTCTGCTGTGCAAGAAGATTTGGCGACTCGCCCGAGAACACCTGGCAGTTCGCTGATGGGGAAAGCTTGGCGCCAGGGTTGACAAACCTGCTGGCTTGGCGCGCCACCGCGGTTGATGGGGGGTTTGCGAGGGTGGCAGGCCAACGCTGCGATGGAATTCGCTGTTGAGAATTCTTGAAAGCAAGGGGCAATTACCTCCGCGGTAACACTCATTGAGCTCGTTCGCACGGAAGGTAAGCCACGTGTCCAGTTTCGTTTCGGCTGAGTCAAACCCTAC